>SJYF01000768.1:1111237-1121901 GCA_006410515.1 Procapra przewalskii
AAAAAAAAAAAAAAAAGAAATCCAAATATTTGGAAACTAAATTGCATAATTCTAAATAACCCTTCAAAGAAATGACAAAGGAAATCAAAAACAGGTTCTGAATAGAATGAATATAAAAATACAACATGTTAAAATTTGTGTAATATGGCTATGACGATGCTTGGAAGGAAATTTACAACTTAACATGTTCATACATTATCAGAAATCAAGAAAGGTCCAAATTCAATAATCTGAGCTTCTTCTTAATAGGCTAGATAGAAGCAAATTAAATCCAAAATAAGTAACTGAAAGGAAATAATAAGGAGCCTAAGTAAATGAAATAGAAAACAGAGATACCATAGAGAAAAAATAACCATAAAATAAAACATTTATTAAAAAAATCAATAAAGCCAATTAGTTCCCAGCTAGACTGCTGGAGAAAAGAGGGAGGTGGAAGAGAAGGGAGAGAACAAAGAAGGAGAGGAGGAGCTGGAATGGGAGGTAAATGACACAAATTCTCAACATCAGGATGTAACATCACTACAGACGCTACAGACTTGCAAAGAATAATAAGAGAATATAGTAAACAATTTTATACAACTAAATTTGTTAACTTAGATGAAACAGACACATTCACTGAAAGATACAAATTATCAAAAGAGAATACAGCACAAATGGAAAACTGGAATAGCCCTGTATCTACTAAACACATTTTGCAATTATAAATCCTACCACAATGAAATGTCCAGGTCCATAAGGCTTCACTAGTGAATGCCATCAAAAATTTAAGCAAGAAACAGTAATCACTCGGTATCCATGAAGTACTGGTTTCAGGATCTCCACAATAAAAAAAAAACCCAAGGACATTCAAGTCCCTTACATAAAATAGCTAAGTATGATTGGCACTCTGAATCCTAGGGTTGGTTGAATCTGCACAGGTGGACCAACTGCACTGAGACTGGAGTCTGATAACTATGAAAGGTGCCGAGAGAAAGTTTTTAAGAAATATATAGGGTTTTAATATTCCCTGGTGGGCCAGATGGTAAAGAATCTGCCTGCAATGCAGGAGACTCAGGTCCAACCCCTGGGTCAAGAAGATCCCCTGGAGAAGGGAATGGCTACCCACCCCATTATTCTTGCCCAGAGAATCCCATGGACAGAGGAGCACAGTGGGCTAAGGTCCAGGGGTTTACCAAGAGTTGGATGCAACTGAGCAACTAACACTTTCATACTTTCATACAGGATTTTAAGAGAGAAGCTGAAAGAGTTAGCTAGGGAGGCAGGGTGGTGTCAAGTTAAGAAGGAAAGTTTTGAAGTAACATAAACTGGGTAATTTGGATTCTTGTTGCCCAGCTAGAAACTGATTCCAAAACAGAATATTCCCTTTTAGAATCTTCACTTTCCCACTTATGAGAGTAATGATACTGCCCTTACTAGGGTATTGTGGAATTTTATTTAATATTCACATTAAGGTCTTCACATACATGCCAGGCCTTCAATAAACAATAGCTACCACCACAGACAGTCTAACACCCAGTCCATCTGGATTCAGCAAGTCTAGGATCAAATTTCCATCCAAATATGCAGACACAAAGGGACTATCATACTATCCATTTAACATAAAGAACTTGAGCATCCATGGATTTTGGTATCCTCAGTTAGCTTGGAACCAGGGCCCCATGGCTATCAAGAGAGGACTACCATTTCATATAATTCTTAGAAAATAAAAAAGAATATACCTTATTTACTTATTACCCTGATACCAAAGCTAGACGAGGATATTATGAGAAATGAAACTAATTTCTCCCACGAATTTAAATAAAAAGGCTCATAATAATAATAAGTTGATCTAAACAATAATTTTTTAAAACAAGAATACACTATGACTAAGGGCAGTTTCATTGAGTTAGATAGGCTGTGGTCCATGTGATTAGACTGGTTAGTTTTCTGTGATTGTAGTTTTCAGTCTCTCTGCCCTCTGATGGAGAAGGATAAGAGGCTTATGGAAGCTTCCTGATGGGAGAGACTGACTGAGGGGGAAACTTTATTTTTGGGGGCTCCAAAATCACTGCAGATGGTGACTGCAGCCATGAATTTAAAAGACACTTACTCCTTGGAAGAAAAGTTATGACCGACCTAGAAGCATACTGAAAAACAGAGCCATTACTTTGTCAACAAAGGTCCGTCTAGTCAAGGCTATGGTTTTTCCAGTAGTCATGTATGGATGTGAGAGTTGGACTGTGAAGAAAGCTGAGCGCCGAAGAATTGATGCTTTTCAACTGTGGTGTTGGAGAAGACTCTTCAGAGTCCCTTGGACTGCAAGGAGACATAATCAGTTAATCCTAAAGGAAATCAGTCCTGAGTGTTCACTGGAAGGACTGATGCTAAAGCTGAATCTCCAATACTTTGGCCATCTGATTCAAAGAACTGACTCATTGGAAAAGACCCGGATGCTGGGAAAGATTGAAGGTGGGAGGAGAAGGGGATGACAGAGGATGAGATGGTCAGATGGCATCACCAACTCAATGGACATGGGTTTGGGTGAACTCTGGGAGTTAGTGATGGACAGGGAGACCTGGTGTGCTACAGTCTATAGGGTCGCAAAGAGTCGGACATGACTCAGCGACTAGACTGAACTGAACTGAACTGAACTGAAGGGCAGTTTACCCCAAGAATGGAAGGTTGGTTTAACATTCAATTTTAAATCAATGTAAAGCACCATATTAATAAAATAAAGGAGGAAAAATCACTTTCAAATCTCCATAGTTGCAGGTCAACAGAGGGAAATGCTGGTAAAAGGACAGATGTAGATCAGTGGAATAAAAGAGAGTCTAGGAAAGATTTTTACAAATGTGGTCAGCTGATTACCAACAAGCTACTAAGGTTTTTAACAAACATTGATAGAACAAACTGGGTGTGAGTATGGAAAAAAGTGACTCTCACTACCTTACCTTGCACTTAACATAAAGATCAATCAAAACTGGATCACAGAACTAAGTATGTTAGATAAAAGTGTAAAACTTCTGGAAGAAAACATAAGGGAAAACATCTGCAACCTTGGGATAGTTAAAGCTTTCTTGGATAGAACATAAAAAACTGTAAAAGAAAAAACAAATTGAACTTTAAAAGTTAAAACATCTGCCCTTTAAGAAACCCCATGACAAAAACGAAAAGGCAAGCCAGAGACTAGGTGAAAATATTTGCAAAACACCTATCTGACAAAGGACTTCTTATAAGACTATATAAAGAAGTGTGATAATAAGATAAGCAACCCAATAAAGGATGAGTTAAAGATTTGTTCACAAAACACATACAGAAGATGCACGCTAATACACATAAGAACCAACAACCAACAGCATTCAGCCTTCAGAGAGATGCAGATTAAAGTTACATGAGACACTGCTGCCCACCCACCAGAGACGCTAAAAACAATGACAAAACGGAGTGTGGCCGAGAGAAGGGCTGGTGCGCTGCTGGTGAGAATGTGAAATGACACAACCACTGTAGAAACAGTTTGGTAGACTCTGACATGGCTAAGCACATACTTATATGACAGTAAATCCCCTCCTAAAATTTAACCAAGAGACATAAAATATATTTCCACATAAAGAAATATAAGTAAATACTCACTGCAGCTTTAGTCATAAAGTCCAAAACTGGAAAAAACCTAAATGTCCCTCAGCAGGTGATGGGATAAACAGGGAAATACTACTCAGTGATGAAAAGGAAGAAAAGCTATGACCAACCTAGACAGCATATTAAAAAGGAGAGACATTACTTTGCCAACAAAGTAATGCCAAATTTTCCACCTAGTCAAAGTTCTGCTTTTTCCAGTAGTCACGTATGAATGTGAGAGATGGACTATAAAGAAAGCTGAATGCCGAAGAATTGATGCTTTTGAACTGTGGTGTTGGAGAAGACTCTTGAGGGTCCCCTGGACTGCAAGGAGATCAAACCAGTCCATCCTAAAAGAAATCAGTCCTGAATATTCATTGGAAAGACTGATGTTGAAGCTGAAGCTTCAATACTTTGGCCGCCTGATGCCAAGAGCTGACTCACTGGTAAAGGAGGAAAAGGGAACAACAGAGCATGAGATGGTTGGATGGCGTCACCAACTTGATGGACATGAGTCTGAGCAAGCTCTGGGAGTTGGTGATGGACAGGGAGACCTGGCATGCCACAGTCCATGGGGTCACAAAAAGAGCTGGACACAACTGAGTGACTGAACTGACTGAACTGATGAAAAGGAACAAAGGACCGATTCACTCAAAAATATGGATAGATCTCAAAACTGTCAGGCTGAGAAAAAGAAGCTGAAATTAAAGTCACGGTGTCCAAAACTGATCACCTTTTAGGATGGTATGCAGAACAGTATCTCCATGAATTGAATACTCCCTCTAACTCAACACTTGGAACCAAACCAGATGAAAGTTTAACAACTTGGTAGTGAAGGCTGAATAGGTAAGAAAATGAAAGCAGAACTGCTTAGAGTACTCCACTGTGTCCCCAACTATTCTCTATACACGTATCTCTGGAACTCCCCCTGATATACTTAACTGCACTTCCTTATTGCGGCTATCATGGTAAAGCCAAAGTCCTAGGAGCAGCCCCTGCACGATCCAGCCCCCAGCTGCTCCAGCCATAGCTGTCTCCTTGCTGTAACTGGCATCCCAGAGACCAGCCTGTAGCCTTAGTTCTTCTGCACAACTATTGCCCTACCTAGAAGTTGCTCTGCTAGATGTCCATCTGGCTCAGCCATTCACCTCTTTCAAGTCTTTTCCCCAGCATCATACTCACAGAGATGCCTGACCTGACCACATTACTTAAAATCACAGGCCTCTCTACTGGAGACTCTCTTCCCTACTCGCTCTCCAGAGCAACTTTCCCTCTTCTAACAGAGAACATGCTTGTCTTATTTCCTGAGTCCTTGTCTACCCTGCAAACAGAAGGTAAGCTCCATGAGGGCAGGGTTTCTTTCTCTGCTATCCACTGCTGGATCCTCAGTGCTTACTGGCGCTTGCACTGAGCTGGCATGCAGCAGTTCCAGCAAGTGTGCTGAATTACCAGATAGCCTACTTTCAGAGGATGAGCAGATTGGATGGCATCACCAACTCAATGGACAAATTCCGGGAGACAGTGAGGACAGAGAAGCCTGGGGTACTGCTGCAGTCCACAGGGTCACAGAGCCGGACACGACTTAGCAACTGAGCAACAACTACTTTCAGGCAAGTACCCTGTCTGCTTCATCTTGGCCTGCTAGATGCTTGCTGCTTGCTGAGTGAATAAGTGAATGAAATGAATCAAAGAAAGGCATGGAAGCCAGAAGGCTTTTAAGGGACATATTTTCTCACCTGTAATTGCTGTTGTAGGTGGGTGATTTCTGCAATTCTCAACTCTCTAGATTTGTTTGTGCTCTCAATTTCTTGCCTTTGGGTTGTCAATCGACCTCTGATATCCTGAAGTTTTCCTTCTAACTGATGTTTTTTATCATTCTTTAGCAAGTGAAAAATAATAAGAATCATTAGCATTTAACAATTCAATGCAAGTGGGTTCCTAAAGCACAATCAAACTACTCACTAGAGCTTCTAATTCAAATTCCAAAGTCTTTTTCTTTGCTTTCAGTACAACTATGTCTTCTTGCTCTTTGTTTCTTTGATTTAATAGTTCTTGTCTTCGATTCCGTTCCCATTCAAGCTGTCTTTGCCTTTCAAGCTCCCGTTTCGCAGCCTGTGACATACACAAACCGACAATTTACTAACTGTTCAGTTCTTACCCTCTTCAATGTCTCTTAAGAAACGTTACATCTAGTAAGTCTTTTCTTTTAGGGATGAAATGGTGTTAAACATGACAAGTGACTTTCATTATAAGACAGCACAAAATTTCATACAAATATATGTTATTACTTCTATGGGAAAAAAAGAGAATATTCAGAAAGGCTATCACAGTCTTATGGGTTGAAAACAGAAAGGACTATTGGATCACTGACATTCAATTCCTTAGGCCTTTCAGGATGTTTGGTGTAGTAAGTAAAACTGCTCTTCCTTGTTTACTGACTCATAAAAGAAAACAAGGAAAATTATGGGAGTCGTCTGGTGGCTAGGACTCTGAGATCCCAATGCAGGATGCCCAGGTTCAATCCCTGGTCAAGGAACTAGATACCAAATGCTTCAACTAAAGATCCCACACACTGCAACTAAGACCTAGAGCAGCCAAATAAATACAACAAAATTATGTTTTCAAAAAGGGCAAGTTAACATAGGAAAAACCCCAGAACAAAAACACAAAACAAAAAAAAACACTTTCTTCCATCAATTGAGTAATTACTATTTCTTCTGTCATAGGAGAATTATTATTTATCTCAACCTTTGAAAGTCCATGACTCCTATGCCCCTAATCATTTGTTTTCTTGTTAGCACAGATGGTTCTGTAATTTTTCCAGGAACATCAGCTCTCTTCAACCCTGACTCTGATGGCTGCTAGGCAGAGGATGTGTCAGGGCACCTGGCATTCTTCATTGTATGATAACTGCTTCTTACATATTTGTGCTCCAGCTATACTGAAAGGGCCTGGAGGACAGGTGGGTACCTAGTCACCACAACATCTCCAGGAACTGAATCAATGCCTGGCACATCATAAATGCCAATTATATAGTTCTGAACAAACACTCTGAAATGCTTTAAAAAAAAAATTAAAGAAGGAAAGTGGTCTACCTTTTGGTTGTCATTCTGGAAAGGAAAATCTTGTTATTATCTGTGTGTGTGTGACTGAATGAAAAGGCAGCTTACAGCTAGAAGTTTTCAAAAGCAATCACCAGGAGATGAAACCAAAGTATTATTTTTTTTATAAAGAAAAAAATCCTTCATCTTTAAAATACATTTCATCCACACAAGAGGATCATGGCATTGCTTCTGTCACAACATACTAAAACTGGAAAGACAGACAAGAGCTTGGCTTGGCCCATATCCAGGTATGGCACCAAATTTAGGAAGCCTTCCATAAAATACAGTAAAGATTATCAGACTTGTTTTCTAAAGTGGAAAAAGAAAAAGATGCCAAACACTTTAATTATTTAGTGTGTTACCAATACAGTGGGCAAAGGTGTAGAGACAGAAAGTAAATCTGTGGTTGTTAAGGGCAAGGCAGAACGGGAAAGGGGAGTAGTAACTCCTTAATGGTTAAGAAATTTCATTTCAGGATGATGAAACAGTGGTGATGGTCGCACAATTCTGTGAATAACTGAAACTACTGAGTTGTAAAAAGAAAGAAACAAAACTGGGTTAATACATTATTGCTGTGTTGTGCTCAGGCACTCATTTGTCTCTGACTCTTTGTGACACCAAGGAGTATGGCCCGCCAGGCTCTTCAGTCCATGGGATTTTCCAGACAAGAATACTGGACTGGGTGCCATTCCCTTCTCCAGGGGATTTTCCCATTCCAGGGATCAAACCCACATCTTCTGCACTGGCAGGCAGATTCTTTACCACTGAGCCATCAGGGAAGGCCATATTTTTATGCTTTCTTAAAATTTTGTTTCTTCAAACTTAGACGGTATAAAGAATCTGCCTGCAATGTGGGAGACCTAGGTTCAGATCTTTGGGTTGGGAAGATCCCCTGGAGGAGGGCATGGCAATCCACTCCAATATTCTTGTCTGGAAATCCCACGGACAGAGGAGCCTGGTGGGGCTGCAGTCCACAGGGTTGCAGAGAGTTGGACACGACTGAGCAACTGAGCAGATGGCATGGGGGAATCTCAGTTCCGCAGACCAGGGATTGGATCTGGGTCTCCTGCCATCTCCTACCTGCTGAGCCGTCAGGGAAGCCCCATACACTACTGACACTTAAACGATTCCAGAAGAGCGCCCGTGTTACCAGCAGGACGGTTTCCGGCCGCTCACCTCCCGCCTCTCGATCTCCTTCCTTCGCTCCTCCTCCCTCTGCCGCTCCAGCTCCCGCTGCTTCTCCAGCTGCTTTTCCAGCTCCAGCTGTCTTTTGCGCTCCTGCTCCTGGCGCTCCCGCTCCTTCCTCTCCTGCTCTGCCCGCTCCAGCTGGGCCAGGCGCTCCTGCTCTTTACGCTGCTGCTCCAAGAGAGCTTGTCTCCGCTTCTCCAGCTCCAGGTTGCCCCGCTCAAAGTTCTCCCGCTTCTTATCTTCAAAGGTTACTTTCAGACAAGAGACAGGACGATTATGAAAAGCCATATGATGTTCAACGGACATTTTCAAAGGAAAAACTCCACGGCACATCGTCAATGAGTAAGAGACCTGCAGATACGAACTCCCTAAGCTTCCCGCCCACCTCTGCCTTCACGCATAAGCATCAGGTACAGGCCCTTTCACTCAGCGTCTTGCTTACATACCCTCCCCTGCAGATGAGCTGCACCACAGCATTCAGAACGCCCCAAACTCAGTTTCTGGAATAATCTTTCGACAGAACTTCTCCATCATCACTCATTCTCCATACCTTCCCTGTTACTCTATCCTTTCTTTTTTTCCACGACCTTGGTTTAGCAACTGACCCTCTCTCTCCTCTATACCACAAACTTCTCCCTTTCTACTTCTTTTTCTTTGGCCACCAGGCATGAGGTATCTTAATTCCCCAGCCAGCGACTGAACACTAGCTTCCTGTATTGGGAGCCCAGAGTCTTAACCACTGGACCACCAGGAAAGTCCTTCCCTTTCTACCTCTTTTTCCTTTGCATAAGACTGTGCCATTCTGTTTTCAATTTTAACAAACACAACGGTTTCTGAAAATAGAGGTAAGATGATACGTCTGCTCCTGGGTTTCACACTGAAGAGTAGGCTGTGCCCTAATCACTATGCAAAGGACACTCAGTAAACTAGTTTTTCCAACCTATTATTCAGTTTCCTGCTTTTAAGAACACCAAGGTTTTAGACTATCCTCAGGTCAACAGTTTATTTATTTTTTTTTCTGATCCTTGCTAACCCTGTTTGCACCATTTTATTTTACTTAAAATTTATTTTACTTAAAAAAAAAAAAATTCCATGCTCCATGTCCCTTCTGTGTTTTCAGCAGTGTCAACTCAGTTTTGTGTTTGCCTCACACGCTTCTCCTGGAGCCAACCCCAGACGCTGAAAGCTCTCGCCGCCAGCCTGTGCAGCACGCCATTCCCATTGTTCCCAATCTATTTCAAGAACTGTCACTTCACACTTTGTCTCGAGATATGTAGCTGTGAGCATCCTTTTGGCTTCTTCCCACGTTCCTGCCTGGCCTCTACTGAAGACACTTTCCTTAAACATAGCAGTTAGATGAGAGATCAGAGATGGTAAGCAAGTTTTGTTTTCTTGTTCTTTTTGCTCCTTTAGTGGTTTCAGAAGAGGCAAAACCCATTTCACTCTGCCACTTTAAAACTGCAAGTCCTCTCAGCCAGAGAAAGGAATCAAGTACTGATACATGCAAATCTAGACAGTGTATTAAAGAGCAGAGACATCACTTCACCAACAAATGTCCATAGAGTAAAGCTATGTTTTTCCAGTAATTGGTGTTGTTTTATGCCTGGCTTCTTTCACTTAGCATGGTATTTTTGAGATTATCCACAATATCGTTCAGTTGTGTCCTACTCTTTGCAACCCCATGGACTACAGCATGCCAGGTTTCCCTGTGTTTCACCATCTGCTGGAATTTGCTCAAACTCATGTCCATAGAGTCGGTGTGAGAAAAGTGAAAGTGGAAACCACTCAGTCATGTCCAGCTCTTTGCAACCCCATAGACTATACAGTCCACGGAATTCTGGAGGCCAGGATACTGGAGTGGGTAGCCGTTCCCTTCTCCAGGGGATCTTGGACCACAAAAAAAGGCTGAAAACCAAAGAACTGATGCTTTTGAATTGTGGTGTTGGAGAAGACTCTTTGAGAGGCCCTTGGACTGCAAGGCTATCAAACCAGTCAATCCTAAAGGAAATCAATCCTGAATATTCATTCGAAGGACTGATGCTAAAGCTGAAGCTCCAATACTTTGGAAACCTGATGCAAAGAGCTGATTCATTGGAAAAGACCCCGATGCTGGGAAAGACTGAAGGCAGGAGGAGAAGGGGATGACAGAGGATGAGATGGTTGGATGGCATCACTGACTCGATGGGCATGAGTTTGAGCAAACTCTGGGAGATGGTGAAAGACAGGAAGCCTGGCATGCTGCAGTCCATGGGGTTGCAAAGAGTAGGACACAACTGAGCATTGTTTTGGACTGAGTGTTTTCTACCCTATCAATTCAGATGTGGAAGCAGTAACCGCCAGTGGGCTGGTATTTGGAGATGGGACCTTTATAATTTGGGTTAAGATAAAGTCATGACTATGGGATCTTTATTATAAATTAGTGGCCTTATAAGAAAAGGGAGAGCCATCTTTCTCTTTTCATATGCACACACCCAGAAAAGGCCAAGTGAGGATCTGGTGAGAGTGCAGCCATCTGCAAGTCAGGAAAAGCGTCCCCACCAGGAACAGAACTGGATGGCATTCTGATCATGGACTGTTCTATCCTCCAGAACTGTGAGAAATAAATTTCTGCTGTTTAAGGCACCCAGACAAGCTGACTTTGAATGACCAATATTATGGTAAGCAAATTTTACCTCAATTAAACAAAAACTGAAAGTCCCTATATACCTTCATGGTAAACAGATGGGGAAACAGTGGAAACAGTGTCAGACTTTATTTTTCTGGGCTCCAAAATCACTG
>SJYF01000768.1:1132238-1145255 GCA_006410515.1 Procapra przewalskii
AGTAACAGCAAAAAAAAAAAAGTTAAAATAAGAAACTTAAAATGTCTTAGGGTGAAATATGAGTGCTTCTCTACCCCAGAAAAATGAACCCATAATCCCCCTCCTTTCATATTTGTTCAAGAGCAGTTACATTTTCCCCCCTTTTATAGTTAATGTTTGTATTAGAGGTCTCTATTTTCCTTTATAAAAATTATGCATTTCTTTATAACTCTCTAATCGACTTAATGTGTTTAACCCCTTATTATTATCACCCTGCTTATCTAATTTATATGCAGAGTACATCATGCAAAATGCTAGGATAGATGAAGCACAAGCTGGAATCAAGATTGTGCGGAGAACTATCAATAACCTCAGATATGCAGATAACTGTTCATGGGGTTCTCAAGGCAAGAATACATCATGATAAATGCTGGGCTGGAGGAAGCACAAGCTGGAATCAAGACTGCTGGGAGAAATATCAATAACCTCAGATATGCAGATGACACCACCCTTATGGCAGAAAGCGAAGAACTAAAGAGCCTCTTGATGAAACTGAAAGAGGAGAGTGAAAAAGTTGGCTTAAGGTTCAACGTTCAGAAAAGTAAGATCATGGCATCCAGTCCTATCACTTCATGGGAAATAGATGGGGAAACAGTGGCAGACTTTATTTTTTGGGGCTCCAAAATCACTACAGATTGGTGACTGCAGACATGAAATTAAAAGACACTCCTTGGAAGGAAAGTTATGACCAACCTAGATAGCATATTAAAAAGCAGAGACATTACTTTGTCAACAAAGGTCTGGCTAGTCAAGGCTATGGTTTTTCCGGTAGTCATGTATATATGGATGTGAGAGTTGGACTATAAAGAAAGCTGACCACAGAAGAATTGATGCTTTTGAACTGTGGTGTTGGAGAAGACTCCTGAGAGTTCCTCGGACTGCAAAGAGATCCAACCAGTCCAGCTAAAGATCAGTCCTGAGTGTTCACTGGAAAAACTGACGCTGAAGCTGAAACTGCAATACTTCGGCCACCTGATGGAAAGAGCTGACTCATTGGACAAGACCCCGATGCCGAGAAAGACTGAAGGCAGGAGGAGAAGGGGATGACAGAGGATGAGATGGTTGGATGGCATCACCGACTCAATGGACATAAGTTTGGGTAAACTCTGAGAGCTGGAGATGGACAGGGAGGCCTGGCGTGGGCACTCCATGGGGTCGCAAAGAGTCAGACATGACTGAGCGACTAAACTGACTGATGCAGATGACACCACCCATAGGGCAGAAAGTGAAGAGGAACTAAAGAGTCTCTTGAGGAAGGTCAAAGGGGAGAGAGAAAAAGCTGGCTTAAAACCCAACAGTGAAAAAACTCAGATCATAGCATCTGGTCCCATCACTTCAAAGCAAACAGGTGAGGAAACAATGGTTACAGGGACAGATTTTATTTTCTTGGGCTCCAAAATCACTGTGGACAGTAACTGCAGTCACGAAATTAAAAGACGCTTGCTCCTTGGAAGAAAAGCTATGACAAACCTAGACTGTGTATTAAAAAGCAGAAACATCACTTTGTCAAAGGTTCATATAGTCCAAGCTGTGGTTTCTCCAGTAGTCATGTACAGATGTGAGAGTTGGACCATGAAGAAGGCCTACTGTCGAAGAACTGATGCTTTCAAATTGTGGTGCTGGAGAAGACTCTTGAGAGTTCACTGGACAGCAAGGAGATAAAACCAGACAATTCTAAAAGAAACCAACCCGAGCAATCACTGGGAGTACTGATGCTGAAGCTGAAGCTCCAATACTTTGGCCACCTGATGCAAAGAGCCGACTCACTGGAAAAGACCCTGATGATGGGACAGACTGTGGGCAAAAGAAGGAGGCGACAGGGGATGACATGATTGCATGGCATCACCGACTCATGAAGGTCAGTCTGAGCAGACTCCATGAGAGAGGAAAGGACAAGGAAGCCTGGAGCGCTGCAGTCCGTGGGTCACAAAGAGCTGGGCATGACTGAGCAACTAAACAACAACCCCTTATTAGAAAGATTTCTGGACAGCATCATAAAATCCTTTGAGTCTTTCTGATATAGACAACAGAATCTTTTTTTAAATTCACAGAGAGCATGTAACTTAACTCTGACCTTTTATACATGAAGAAATAAGATCCAAGTAGGTAAATTGACCTCTAGCTGGTAAGTGGCAAGGCCAGGTTCCAAACTTCCCATTCATTCCCCTTTCACCCTGCCCCTGCAGGCATCATCAATTCTTTGAGAAGGCAGTTTCAAGTTAACCTCCAAAGCTGGACTTCAGAAGGTTATTCAGGTTTTGTTCACAGCAGTGTTCCTTCGCTAGTGCTTTGATTTGCACACTAGTGGCATTTGGGGTGCTGGGGGATCCTTGGTCTAGGTTCTATTTACCAAGAAGCAAAAGCCTGAGGCAGTGGAGAATGAAGTAACCATGGCCTTATCAATCAGTCGATGAGATAAAAGGAACAATGAAAACACTGTTTAGAAAGAAGTGCAGGTAAATAGAGCAAAGTCTGGAAAATCTTTCGCCCAATATCTAGAAACAATTTACATTTAGAACGGAGACCATACTTCACTAAATTAATTCTTACGTGTAAATACCTGTTAGGTGTCCACTCATGGTTTTGTCGTGACTATTGAAGAGCTGTCTGTATTTCAGCCTGGATGACTGAGGAACAGCCCACTCAGCTGCAGTAGGGACACTGTGGGAGGAAAGACAGGAAAAGAGGATGAACAGCAAGGACCTGCACATTCCAGTTCTTTAAAGAAGTAAGAACTTCCTAGAAAACTAGCTTTAACATTTTATTCCCTTTCTAATCACTATTTCAGAATTTTCCACCATGATTTTTTTCATTTCTTGAGGTTACAACCCTTTCTCTGCATACAGATAAGCTCATTATTTTGAGCTTCCTATTACTTTGAGTAAACAGGACAGACCAAGTGGCTGGTTCAAGTTATACATACAATTAAACTAATTTAAAGGTTCTACAAAAGGATGGAAAATCTTCTCGGAACTGAGGTGATCACAGTACCATCCAGTCTTCTTTTGGTTTAAAAAGCCATGTGGACAGCAAACAAAAGCAACTGCCTTTAAAGGTATTAATTTTTAAAAAATGTTTAACAGTCTTACACCAAAATACATGATGGATTTCTTAATGAAGGGAAGTTATTTCATTCTGAGAATTTACATGCCCACACGTGGAGCTTCCAAGACAGAAGAGAATACTTGTCGGCAGCGCAGAAAGGAAGGAGTTCTGCTTCTGACTGCGACCCAGGGCTGGTCTTTCCTGCCAATGTGTAGTGCCCCTGACCTCAGGAAACCCCTGAGCAGCAGCCAGCTCGGGTGTAGATCTCCCTGGTGATCAGTTCCTTAGTATCACACTCGTTGTACCCACAGTTTGTTAAGAGCCTGCTGTTTATACGGGGCAATTTAAACATGATGATTGAGCTGACAGTAAAAAAAAAAATGGCATTCCACTTCCAACTAATGCCCCACATGCAATGTCCTTTCATTTCAACAAAAATATCTATTTCTCACATGTTAAAGTGAATTTTTAATCCTCATTTATGTACTTTATCTGTGTCCTTATTCTTACTGTGTACACTGCTTAAAGCACAGAACTGCTCCCAAACACTTGAAAAGTACTTATAAAAATTTACCGTTTCAAGTTTTATGTATTTCTCCGTAAAATCATTTACTGAGATCTATTCTGCTGTGCCTATTTCTGCAACAAATCTCTCATTTTAAACTAATATTTTGCAGATTAAACTCTTCTCAATTTGTCAAGAAGCCAATTATCTCTCCCAGCCACCCTGGGGATGTAGGATATAAAACACAAAGTGCCCAGTACTACACTTATCAAATCATAGTTTTCTGCCAAATTCCTGAGAATGTAAACAGGCCTAAAGAGGCATTATCCAAAAAGTTAGATGCCACATCACACAAACTTTCCAGAAACTTAAGATACTGAAGGAAACTATTTAAAAAAAAAAAAGTGTTTTCATAACCAAGCAGGACGCTGTAGGGTCTTCCTCGGACAGACCTCTGCCCTCATGTTCTCTGCTTCTCTTTTTCCCCTCTGCCTGTCTCTTGTTTGTAGAAAAGCTGTGGTGCACCAGGCCTCACTTGAGTCACAGAAGTCTGGCTCAAGAATTAATGACTGAAAGGATGTGAACATGTAGTGACAAAAGTCGCAGGTGGGCCAGGAGAACTGCTAACAATTTAAACAGCAGATGTGCCATATGGCAGTCAAAGAATCCTTAGTTCCTCCCTGAAGTACCTAGATAACAGGGTCTGAGGCACATTCCTGAATTGTCTTACAGATGCTAAGACTCCACCAAAGGGAAGCTGGAAGCTAAGGATTGGTAACATCGAGCCCTGCTGCTGTTGCTGCTGTTCAGTCGCTACGTGGTGACTGACTCTGCGACCCCATGGACTGCAGCATGTCAAGCTCCCCTGTCCTTCACTAGCTCCCCAAGTTCGCTCAGATTCATGTCTGTTGAGTCAGGGATGCTATCCAACAACCTCATCCTCTGCCACTCCTTTCTCCTTTTGTCCTCAATCTTCGCTCAGATTCATGTCTGTTGAGTCAGGGATGCTATTCAACAACCTCATCCTCTGCCACTCCTTTCTCCTTTTTCCCTCAATCTTTCCCAGCATCAGGGTCTTTCCCAGTGTGTGGCTCTTCACGTCAGGTGGCCAAAATATCTGAGCTTCAGCTTTGGCATCAACCCCTGTGGCATGGCCCTGGTACCTCACCATCAATTAGAGAGGTGTGCAGAAGCTGATCAGACACTCTGTGACTCCCTTCCTTCACCTGGCCTTTAAAAATGCTCCCTTGTTGGAAGTTTGGGGTTTCTGAGCATTAGCTTCCCCAGACTCCTTATCTGATGCCTTACAACCTATATTCGACAATTAACCAAAGTTACTAGGGCAAATTTTAAGAACATTTGCCTTAAAGTCAGAAAGACCTCAGTTCAGCTGTTGGCCCTATAACTTATGAGTTACCTTGAGCAAGTCACTTACTCTCTGAGCCTCCTCATTCATAACACAGAGAAAATCATAGTCATCTTCTGGAGAAGACGGTGAGCATTAAAAGGGTTACTGTGCATAAAGCATTTGACACAGTGCTTTGCAGCTTATGGATATTCTTTATATTAATTTTTTAAAGGTAATGAATTTTGAGTTATATTCAACATGTTCTTCTCTTTAAAGACGAAACATGGCTTGATTCACTTAGGAAAGATTCGTAAAGAGGACTGAAACAAGAAAAGATGCAATCATGTTCCTCTACATCTTCTCATTTGAAAAGTTTGGAGACAGCTTATCAAGAGACTTAATTTTTCATTTTAGTGCAGCATTATGCAAGGGGAAAATATCGGTAAAATAAAAATATAAAAGACAATGGGAAATAAGACTGGCCAAAATACAAGGCAGCAGATCACATAAGCTTTACCAAAATTGAGCCATATATCCAATTAATAAGAGCTCTTCACTAACTTGAATAACTCATTTCATAAAAACTGATCCTAAGTTTTACTAACAATCCACACAGGCTTCATAAGATTATCTGAGATAAAATTAGAGCCAGTTTTGACTCTAAGTTTCATATAAAATATTTTATACATAAACTATTTTATTTTACAGCGTGAGGCGCTTCAGTGGCTGTGGCACACGGGCTTAGCTGACCCGAGGCTTGTGGGATTGAACTGCTGTCCCTTTCACTGGCAGGGGATTCTTAACCACTGGACCACCAAGGGAGCCCCGACATAGAAACTTCCAAACAACTGACACAAAATAGCTAACCACGGACTACTACATATTTACCATCCTCATGAAAAAAAAAACCAACTAAATTTTTTAAGGGAAAGTATTGTTTCTGACTCTGTCATTGCTACAACAAACAAATAATAAAATCTAGAATATTATCCAGAATTAAGACAAATATGAGCATGCTACAAAATAAAAGAAAATAAGTAAAGAACAGGTAGCTAATTCATTTTCAAATTTATGAGTCAATCAGACAACAGTTTCGACCAAACCACCCATTTGAAAACAAGCAAACTTACCTGGCCACATCAAATGATTGTGCCTTCTGTAATTTTGTGTTTAACTGCGATCCTGGGCCAGATCTACTAAAGGAAGAACTCTTTGGCAATGTGGCAGCTATAAAAATAAATAAATGCTGAATAATTTTAATTCTACAAAAGTAAGAAGTTTCCCTTTTACAAAAATTAAAATGCATAGTCATCAAAATTTTTTGAGTCATCAATTTCTAAGGCAGAAATTATTTCTCCCTTCTGAACATTCTAGACCCCAAAACAGTCATTCCCTCCTTGCTTCCTGCCTTTTAGCCAAAAATGTTTTATTTGTTCCTTCATAAAACCACCTTACTAGGTAGTAATGTTTACATCTACAAAGTTGGGCTCTTCATTAAACATTTAGTATCACATTTTATAGTATCTGCTCCTACAGCTGAAGAAGCAACACTTAAATAGATAGCTGGTATATTTGTAACTGCACTGAAGCAGCAGAAGCATCCAAAATCAGAGTCCAGAAGTCACAGACCTGTCTTGGCCAGAGGACACATGATGCCAGCTTCTGTGCCTGAGTCTCATTCAGGCTATGTGTTAGGACAAAAATGCTGAGCCTTAACCAGCATTTCTCCCAGCCTGGCCGAGAGCCTTGCAACAATCGCCATTTGACACAAAAGAAAACAAGACACAGGGCGTGGATTCGCTGCTACCACTGGAAAAATAATCGCAAGCACTTTTTCAGCTGCCATCTCACCTACAGTCATGGTCACCTATGAAAGACAAGCTACCTGTGACAAGAACATCTTAAAAACAAAAGGTCCATGTAGAGTCTATGACTATAACATAGCGACACACCCTGACATATGTAATAAATCCAGGGGTGTAGGCAGACTCTCATATTAGGCTCAAACCCACAATGTCCATCATGACTGAATGTACTCAGACTTATCTAAGTCCTTAAAAGATAAAATAAGAAAAAAATTTCCATATTGATATGAACCCACTCAGATTTGTTAGACTAAGGCTATCTACATCTACACTTTATGCCTTTCTCTGTTGTTACTGTTTAGTTGCTAAATCATGTCCAACTCTCTTGCGAGTCCATGACATGTAGATCACCAAGCTCCTCTGTCTGTGGGATTTTCCAGGCAAGAACACTGGAGTGGGTTTCCATTTCTTCCTCCAGGGAATCTTCCTGACCCAGGGGTCACACTTGAGTCTCCTATGGGCAGGTGGACTCTTTACCACTAAGCCACCTTCTCTTTAAAGGGAAGAAAGACTTTGAATAAAGTCTCAAAATGAAATTAGCTAGGCCAGACACTTTGTAATCCTTTGTTCAGTTAAGCAAGCATTGAATACTATAACCTTAATATAGTCATTCATTAGATTTCCTTCCCCTCTATGCCTGATTCATTATACTTCTTCAAAAAAAAAAAAACAGCCAATGTTCTTTTTTATCTCCCACATAATTCTACTCCTAAGGGATTGGCTTGTTTATTAGCAGTTCATGGCAGTTGAAGAAAAGTAGTAAGTGATACATGGAATTAAAAAGGGCTCAAATGCTGTTCAAACTTGAGCTGCTCTCATCAAGCCCTTGAAAGGGAATTATGCTCTTGGTTTTAGCTGTTGACTTCACCTTTGTGCACAAAGGCAGCCAAGGGTACATAATTTCATGCCCTCTCTCTAGACTAGCTCTTCCCCAAAATGAGACATTAAATGAAAAAAAAAAAAAAAGGAAGGATGATTTCTTCTGGAATAAAATACTATGTAAATATAATCCGAGTGTGAAAACAGAAGACTTAATAAGAATGATGAGTAAAATACATATAGAACTTCAGCCTGTGGCTTTAGCAGGTCACATACCAGGATGAGCAAATGCAGGCAGAGGCTGTATGACTGGGGGTGCCCCGTTAGCCAGGGGGGGCACCCCTGCTGCAGGAACAGATGATACTAGGGGGGGAGACATCCCAACAACGGGAATGGAACCCATTGGCACAGGAGCAACAGCGGTCAGCGGCGGCATGCTGGCAATACCTCCCATACCTACGAAGGGAAGATCCCAACAAAATTCACATGGAACCACATTTCAACATTCAACAATAATTAACCCAGGAATGCATGGAGAGGAAAAACCCTTTTCCAGTCGTAATATACTCCCATTTAAAATCTGAATTCAGATTAATCCTTTTGAAAAGTATTAAACATTGTCAGTGATCAGATGGAACAGGCTCAAGACCTCTGCTTAAAGAGAGATCTACTGGCCAATGTTCACCAATAATAACCACAGTGGACTGAAAGCCACCAAAGAGAAATCAATTCATAAATTCACAATGGAGCACTTTTTGTAAAAAATCCTAACTGGTCACCACAGGAAATCAATTTATTTTGAAAACTAGTAAAGAAAGGCAGAAAATAAACACTTAACCCACCTTCCCTTTACATACTGAACCTGGGAGGAATCAAACATTTGATGAGAAAGTTTCTGTTTATAAAAGTATTCTAACAACAAAAAATGACAGAACTAAACTAAACGTCTCACTTCTGTACTGTCGTGATTATCACATTCGCCTCACAACTCCTTTACAACAAGGTCTGGAGAACTTCCAGGCTGGTGGGCACATCCAGGTCCTGGACAACAGGAGCTCCTGCACTCAGCACCCTTTGGGACCTCGCCCTACACACCTCTCCATCTTCCTGTTCATCTGTACCCTTTATAATATCCTTTATAAAAAACCAGCAAATGTAAAGTCAAGTTTCCCAAAGTTTTGGGAGTTATTCTAGCAAATTAAAAAAGCGGGAGAAGGGTTTGCAGGAGCCTCTGACTCGAGTCAATCTTAAAGGAAATCAGTCCTGAATATTCATTGGAAGGACGGATGCTGACGCTGGAGCTCCAATACTTTGGCCCCCTGATGTGAAGAGCTGACTCATTGGAAAAGACCCTGATGCTGGGAAAGATTAAGGGCAAGAGGAGAAGGGGGCGACAGAGGAAGAGGTGGTTGGATGGCATCATCGACTCGATGGACATGAGTTTGAGCAAACTCCGGGAGATGGTGAAGGACAGGGAAGCCTGGGGTGCTGCTATCCAAGGGGTCATAAAGAGCCAGACATCAGTTAGCGACCAAACAACAACTCTGTAGTCTTGACTCTGTAGCCAAGTCAGACAGTACTGGGGCCTAGTACTTGTGACTCAGCTCTAAAGTGAGGTCAGTCTTGTGGGACTGAACCCTTAAGCCTGTGGAATCTGACACTAACGACCAGAGTGAGCGTCAGAATTGAATTTAATTATAAGGTATAAAGTCAGTGTCCGCAGAGTTAGAAAGTTGGTTGGTGTGGTTTTTCTGGATACAAAATTCTTGGCCAATTCCTTCCTTGAGAGTCTTAAATATGTCACTCCATTTCCTTCTGGCAGGATGAAAAGTTGGAAGACGTTCTGATTCTCTTTCTTGTTAGCCGTGTGCTTTCTTTTTTGCTTGTGCCCAAGTGTTTTTTTGTTTTACTAGAATGGATCTTAGTTTTGATCCTCTCCAGGACAATATTCCTAGGCACGTACTGTATTTGTTCAAATTTAGTTTCAAGCCCGTCATGTCAGGAGAGCTGTCTTGAACGAGCTTTTCTCATTTCCCTCCCCTGCTCTGGGTTTCTTCTTCAGAGGCCCCAACTAAGCAGCTAGTCAGTTCTCTTCGCCTTCATCATTTGGCACTTGTTCTCAAATTCTTTTTGTCTCTTTTGGTTTCCTTTTAAAGCCTGAAACTGTCCTCTTTTTTGCTGTTTCTCTTCGGTCTCTCTCGTGCTGCCTCTGGTTCACTCTTCATTTCTGAAACAACTTTTTCTTTTATGTCTCATTCTTTCCGGAGCAGTCACCTGATTTCTGGAGTTTTAAAAAATTTGGATCGATGCCAGTCGTTCATGACTTGCACCATTTTCTTAGCTCCTCTCGGCTTGTTTTGAAATAGTCGGTCACTGGTGTGTGGTCACTGTCCATGAGGGTACTGCTCGTCTCTCCATCCTCTCCTCTCTAATAATAACTGTGTGTGGGATTTGACCCCACCTGATGCTGCCTGTTGCTCCTTTTGATGTGTGGGCCTGGCTTCCTGGGAGGGTTCAGTCTCCTCCCCCACGTAGGTCTGGACCTTCTCCTCCTCCTGTCTCTGCAAGCCTGCCCTGTTTAATCTTGATTCCACTCCCAGTCATTCCTCCTTGGTGTGGGATCCGGTCATCAAAGGCAGCCTTGTCGGTCAGTTTGAAGAGTCCATACGGACCAGATCTTGCAAGTCTTCTAATCCAGGGACAACCCTCAGCATTATTGTCTTAACACCATGATTTGTCCATTTCAGTTACCTACTCAGCTTTTAAATTGCCCCTCTTACCAAGTGACGGCCTCTTCTGAATGAATGGCATT
The DNA here is from genome assembly GCA_006410515.1 of Procapra przewalskii. Taxonomy (NCBI): domain Eukaryota; kingdom Metazoa; phylum Chordata; class Mammalia; order Artiodactyla; family Bovidae; genus Procapra; species Procapra przewalskii. The sequence continues at coordinate 1,142,672 of SJYF01000768.1, forward strand.
TTCTGGATACCTCTAAACAAACACATCGCCCAGAGGCAAGGTTTTAGATGCCATCTCTCTTGACGGTGCTAAGTCTCAATCCTTGGAATTTTCCACTCTCTCCTCAACCACTGAGTTTTCCCCTTGACTCTAAAATCATGGGAGCCTTTCCAACCATCAACACGCTATCCTTTAGATGACAGGCTCCACCTCACAGTTAAACTTTCCGCCCTCCCAGGCCTCCAGCTGGCTTCTGTCCCTACCACTCCAAGGAAACTGCTCATCAAAGTGAAAGTGAAAGCGTAATCTGCTCAGTAGTGCCCGATTCTTTGCAACTCCATGGACTATAGCTGGTCAGGCTCCTCTGTCCATGGGATTCTCCAGGCAAGAATACCTGAGTGCGTTGCCATTCCTTTCTCCAGGGGATCTTCCTGACCCAGTGATTGAACCCAGGTCCCGCGTTGCAGGCAGATTCTTTACTGTCTGAGCCACCAGGGATGCCCAAGATCAGGCCCAAACCCATCTTATCAAATGTCAGATCCAATCACTCTCGAGTCCTATTCTTACTCAGTCCCTCAGAAGCAACTCTGCCCTGGTAGCTCAGCTGGTAAAGAATCCACTTGCAATACAGGGGACCCCGATTGGATTACTGGGTTAGGAAGATCCCCTGGAGAAGGGATAGGCTACCCACTCTAGTATTCTTGGGCTTCTCTGGTGGTTCAGATGGTAAAGAATCTGCCTGCAATGTGAAAGAGTTGGGTTCAATTCCTGGGTTGGGAAGAAACCTTGGAAGAGGGCATGGCAACCCACTCCAGTATTCTTGCCTAGAGAATCCCCATGGACCGAGGAGCCTGGCGGGCTACAGTCCATGGGGTCACAAAGAGTCAGACACAACTGAGTGACTACGCACAGCACAGAAGCAACTCAAACATGGAGTGCCGCCTCCTTGAAACAAGGTGTGATCTTAAGTGTTCTGCCTACTCTAGCTACACTCTGTCAACCTAAATAAAGAGGGACACTGAATCACCCCAAGTTGAGCTTATGCAGGAAGAGCAGAAGAATTGCGATTCTGAAGTCTTTCTTTGTTTTCTCTCTCTTGATGGGAGGCATGTGGGATCTTAGTTCCCCAAGCACAGATCAAACCTGTGCCCCCTGCACTGGGAGTGCTGAGTCTTAACCACTGGACCACGAGGGAAGTCCTAAGAACTGCAATTCTAGACATACCAACTGTAGTAAGCTACAAGTGAGTCCTTTGAGGGTCTGGGGCGGGCTGGATTTATGGGTAAGGATCCTAAAGATGGGGGAATTCAGTTAGAATCCAGGCAGTAAGTTCACTGGCTTGAGGAAGAGGAGAGGCTCTTGGTGGAGGTTCACCAGTCTCAGTTTCAGTTTTCGGTAATCGTCTGATCAGTAGTGCCTCTGTTCTTAAGTTTCATTTTCCTGAGGATTCATGCATGAGATTCTCCACTGTATATATCCTCTGGTTCCAGTTTAGACGGAAATCCTCTCACAACTTTCTCTCTAGGATCCTGTACCCAGTCCCAGGGCTTTCAACGCCATCTGGACGCAAACTCACCAGAGCTGAGAATCCCTCCTGCGTTGCAGACATACAGATTTACCTGCCTCCCTAACATCTCGACTTCAAAATCACCAAGGCCCTTCAAGCCTAACATGGTCAAAATCTGATTTACTTTTCCTCCACGATACAGGATACGATGTAACTAATTCTAAGCTATCTTCCACATTATCACGGGCCAGATCTAAATTACCATAATCTCTTGCCTATGGAAAAAGCCTCCTTATTGATGTCCCTGATTTTAGGCTTGTCCCCTGTAATCCAGTCTTCAGATAACACAAATGACAAAACAACAACAAAAGAAAACCCACACCAAAAAACCAAAACCATCTTCAGATAACATAGATTCTATTTTTCTAAATGTCTATCAGCCATTTACACCCTGTTCAAAAGCTTTCAACTGAACTTACTTAGAAAAAAAATCTAGCTCTTTAGTGGTTTCAGAGGTAAAGAATCCGCCTGCATTGTGGGAGCCCTGGGTTCGATCCCTGTGTCAGGAAGATTCCCTGGAGGAGAAAATGGGAACCGACTCCAGCATTCTTGCCTGGAGAACCCCATGGACAGAGAAGCCTGGCAGCCTGCAGTCCATGGGCCCGCAAAGAACTGAACATGACTGAGCGACTTTCAGTTCACTTAGTGATTTTATTAGGTCCCAAACCACCTGGCTCCTACCTTATCTCCCCGACCTGAAGCCCTAAGGATATCAGGTGCAAGTCTCTCATTATAGGTCCTCTGACACACCTAGCTTTGCCTTAGGACTCGCTGTCTTTGCCAGGAGGGTTCTCTCCCCCCATACCTAAGCCACTCAAAAGATTGCCTGGGTGAATTCTCCCTAACCACCTGGTCTCGGGAGAAATAACAATAACCTCAGATATGTAGATACAGACCTGTCATAGGCACCCTTATGGCAGAAAACGGAGCGGAATTAAAGAGCCTTTTGATGAAGGTAAAAGAGGAACGAGAAAGAGCAGGCTTAAAACTCAACATAAGCAAGCTGTGGTACATATACACAATGGAGTATTACTCAGC
>SJYF01000768.1:1157633-1170030 GCA_006410515.1 Procapra przewalskii
AGAGACTCCAGGCAGGATGGTCAGATCGTGGGCACAGTTATTCAGCCCACTGTGACAAACCAGAGTGGCAGCAAAGGAGACAGAAAGTCAGGGGCCAGATTGGGGATACAGTCTGTAACGTAGTCAAAAGTATATGCTGTGCAGGGTAACAAAAGGAGAGCAATCAGGCATGGCTCCCACCAGCTGGAGAGACGCTCACGAACATGAACTGAGGATGACTTGTGGGGAAGCCAGGGACTTCAGCAAACTGATCTTGCTGGGGGCTGAAGGCCCTCCTGACATATGCTCAGAGGTTCCTAAGATGGTATCCTAAGGGGTGACTGCCCTGATGCCTGCCCCTAATTTCTGCCTCTGGCTTCTTCCTCCTCTCTCGGGGCCATTTCCAAGCAGTGCTCCCTCTCTTCCCCTCACTTCTCTCCTTAACAGCTTCTCTCTCCACTTTCCATGGCCCCTACCGCCTCTGATTCCAAAGCCCTCATTCAACCTCTTTGTCTTCCCTCTACCTTTCTTCTATTCAAGGCTCTTGTCCATTGCCCTCTGCCTTGTTCTTTGCTGTCTCCGCACCAGCCTAAGGTTGGATCAATGTTAAGCATTTAAGTCACCAAAAGATAAGAGGATATTGGTGGCTTTCCTTTCAGCTCCTTAGTAGTAAGACAATTTCTAGGCAGATGAATCATCTTTGGTTACTGTTATAATTTGGCTCTAAACACACTGACTTGACTCCGTCCTCTGAGGGAGAATCCAGGATTTCCTGTATTCTTAATTAGAAACTGGACTGGACAGATACGTATCTCCAAAGTATTAGTAGGTTACAGTTTCAAAGCTCATAAATAAATTAACTGGAGTACAGTTTCTACATGAATTCTAAGAGATATTCCCCAGCAGTCCCCATCACTTCTACATTACAACTGTGGTCTAGAGCAAAGAAAGAGAGGCGCAAAGATAAAGAGAAACTAGAAAAAGTTCCTAATTCTCAATACAAAGATTTTCTTCTTCTCCAGAGGAGTGACACAGGGACTGCCTAAAATTCTATAGACTCAGACCCGCTCCTCTGCCAAAAGGGGCAGGGATTCCCTTTGACCCCATCAGAAAAACCGCATGAGAACACAAGATTAGTGTCAAAAATAGGGAGGAAAACCTACTTCATCAGGTCAGCTGTTATTTATAAACTTAAAAACCAAAATATGAAGAGGTGAAGTACTGCTCAGGCTTACAAAGGGAATAAGCAGCTGTACTGTGTGTGCTCAGCCGCTCAGTCGTGTCTGACTCTTTGCTACCCCAGGGACAGTAGCCCGCCAGGCTCCTCTGTCCATGGGATTCTCCAGGCAAGAGTACTGGAGTAGGCTGCCATTTCCTCCTCCAGGGGATCTTCGCGACCCAAGGATCAAACCTGCGTCTCCTGAGTCTCCTGAATTGGCAGGTGGATTCTTTACCCACTGAGCCACCTGGGAAGCCCTGAAGAAGCCGGTGCTAAAAGACAGATCTTCCCCAAACTCTGCATCACACCATTCCAGCAGCTTAGCAAGACATCTGTGCCTCATAAAATTTACAATGACCTTTCAAAGCTATTTCTTTTGGGAAAAGATACTTAGAGGTATTTTTTTTTTTTGATTTGGGGGTTTTTGTCTGGCTAGGAGGGGTCTTAATTGCAACATGTGGGCTCCAGTTCCCCAGCCAGGGATCAAACCCCAGCCCCCTGCATTGACAATGTGGGATCTTAGCCGCTGGACCACCGTGGAACTCCCAAGAGGTGTGGAAGTGTGTTTTGTTTTGTTTCTTCCCCCAGTAGTAATTCTTGATGAAACTAAAATACGCCATCACAAGTTTAACAAAATGTCAGAAAAGAAAGATACAAAACATTCTGGATTTAACCTAAGTCTGCCAACTCGTTATCTTCACTGTTAATACAAGTTTTCACAATGAAAAGAAAAAGTTGGCAAAAATTACTTTAGTGCACTCTGGTAAACAAAACAGAAACAAACAAAAACAGTTTTGTTCTTTTTTTATTTTTGGCTTGTGGCATCTTAGTTCCCTGACCAGGAATCAAACCCAGGCCCCCAGCAGTGGAAGGGCAGAGATGTAAGCTCTGGACTGCCAGGGAATCCCCCTATGCCCCACCTTAATCCCTCCACCAAAGGAAAAAAAAAAAGTTTGGAAAATTAGCTGTCTTAATTGAAAGAAGTGAAATTTATTAAATAATACTTTGTTTTTCTCCATTACACTTGTTAACATGTGACACTTTTTATGCTGTTATTGACCACCTTCTTCCACTGGATTACAGTCTCCATGAAAGCACAATTTGGGTCCGTTTTGCTCGCAGCTATGTCCCCAGCACCTACAACAGTCACTGGTCCACAGTAGACATCTGACAGATCTCTCTCCACTGCTGAGTGAACAAACGATAAGTGAGATCTCCTGGCAGTAATTCATCATAAGACTGCTTCTTGAATGAACCTTCACAGATTGTAAATATAGTATAGGAGCAGAATTCAGTGCAAGAAATTAAATCTGGAAAAAGAAGAGTCTAGTGAGTGACCTTGGCTGACTGTATGAAACACAATCACAAGAACACGGAGCAGAAGTTTAACGCAGATGTCACAAGTCTTTCCCATTTAGACTTAGGAGATTTAGGAGATGCAGGTTCAATCCCTGGGTGGGGAAGCTCCCCTGGAGCGGGGCGTGACAATCCACTCCAGTATTCCTGCCTGGAGCATCCCGTGGACAGAGGAGCCTGGCGGGATACAGTTCAGAGGGTCGCAAAGAGTCAGACACGCCTGAAGTGACCGAGCACACTTAACCGACATGTCAGTGACCCTGTGCTCACAGACACATGAGTGTTCTCTCTGTCTGTCTACCTCTCTTTGTGTGTTTTTCTCTCTACTTGTTACTTGATTTCAAAAACCTTGTTTGATTTTTCTGCTTCAAGTAGATCAGAACTTAGTACAAGAAGAGTATAATAGTTAAAAGGGACAGTCTGACAGCCAATATGCCGACAACCAGGAAAAAGAAAACAGACACCAAAAAAAGCACAGGAATCTGGGTATCATTTCATTTCAATTCAAATTTATCCACTCACAGATAACACATAAATTCCCATGTAAGTTTTGTTATGTCAGAGCACAGTAAATCATTTTCATACTGACGACTTATAATCAGGCTTATGTACTGTAGACTCCACTTAAAGGCAATAAGGAACTATGTCAACTTTATTAATTTCCATAAAGTTAAAAATATTTTAAAGTTAATGAACTAAGGGGACAAGCAATTAGCTGGATAATTCAGTCAGGGTGGAACACCCAATCCCTGATGATGACAGCAGGCACCTTCCTGAAGCTTTGTTTGGGGACCTGTAATGTGCCAGGGCCCACACTAAGGTCTTTGTATACAGTTTCTCTGCTAAACCACTCAATACTCCTATAAATAAATATGCATCTTCCCATTTTCTAGATTTGAAAACTGAGGCAGATAGGGAGAGAATAAATACATGCTCCAAACCATAAAGATAGTTGTACAGATGATGCAAACTACACATCATGTGTTCTTTTCTCTACAGCAAGCTATCTTCACAACACTAAGAAACCCGGGGAAATGAAGAATCAACTGCAAGAACCATCCATTGCAGGAAAACATGCCTCTTGGCCAAAGAATTCACCATAGCTTCCCAAAGTCATAGACCTAGTACCCAAAACTATATTGACCACTCTTTTCATTCACTCACTTTCCAATGGTTTCAGAAGACAGTACTTATTTGTGCCAGTTAATCAAGGGATTCACCAATATTTATTATGTGCTCACCTTGTACAACATTGTAATAAATACTGGGTTTTTTCACTCTTTCATCGGTTATTTCCCTATTCAGCCTCAAATATTTTCTTTGCCTTTTATTCAGTGAAAGATACAATACCATCACATTATAAACCAAGAAATGTGGGACACTCAGTTGAGTAAGGGTGATGTGAATGAAGCCAAAACAATTGGTGAGAAAACATCAAAATGCAGAGCTCTCAACTGGGAAGTCCAATTTACAACAGTGTTACCCTGCAAATGTCACTACTTTTTTCTTTTTTAAGTTCCATATCAGAAAGACAATTTTCAGAAGTATTTCTCTGGTGGAAGCATATTTCAGACTAGAGATACACGTTTTCCTTCTATAATTTAAGAAATTAAGATTAGATATTAAATGAACTATTTTTGTTTTACAAATATATGAAGCTCCAACTTACCATATCTGTGCTAAAACAGGCTGAGGTAACCCAGATTGAAAAAAAAAGTTTCTAGCTTGATCACCTGTAAATTAAATGGATAAAGTTTTAGAAGAAAATAGTGGATGACAGAAAACTCCTATGTCAAAATTACAAAAATAAAAGAGGCTAATAATCTAGTAAATACGAAACTTAATACATTTTAAAAGCCAAATGATAAGTTTATAAGTAACAATGAAATGAATACATCAGCATTGACTTTAGAACATAACACTTAAAAAAAAGTGTCTACCATTATGTAAGGGTAGACTGTCTATGTTAATAAATCTGCTAGTAATTAAAATGGTAACAGCTACATATTATCCCCAAGAAACTGATGACCCATACTTCTACTTTACAAAAGAGTTCTTTGTTATTCCCATTTATCTACACTTCAAATTATTGGTACCGCTAACATATTTATGGAGAAAGAGTAACAATGTTCAAAAGAATGACATCAATGGCTAAGAATTAATAAGTTAAAGAGAACTGAGACAAACATACACAAAAACCAGTCTCCGGGAAATCTAGATTCCATTTTCTCTAAAGCTAATTCCTAAAAAGTAATCAAACAGGAAAGAAACTAGAAAAGGCAAAGTACAAAGGAATCTTTAAGGACACAGTAATAAACAAAATGTTTTTAAATGTTCATATCCCTTAATTTACTCAAGTTTCTCAAGCCAAGTTCAAGGTCAGAATTACGGAAGTGTTTTTACTCAAGGACCACAGTCCAATGCTACAATTACTTAAAGAATGTGATCCATTAATTTAACCAATTCCCACCAGTGATATGCCTAAAACAGTGACTTGGCATCCATTAAAAATTGCAGAAAGGCTTGAATGCATCTGAGGAAAAGTAACTGTGAAAATATAGAATCCAGGCTAACTCAAAATAAGTCAAGTATATCTTTGGTCATAGGTGCCCACCTTCACTCTGCATAATAGATTTTCCACAGATATATGCACTATGGTAAGTAAAAATTTAAAAATACTGACTCCAATTACCAGTAATAAATCCAGATATTGGCTTTAAACTATGGAACTGTTGATCATGCTTTGCTCTTTCCTCTACAGTTATGGCCCAGATATCCAGGCTACCTACAAGCCAAAGAAAAGACAAAGGAATTATTCAACGAAAAAAGAAAAACAACGTGCTCACACAGTTTCCACAGCACTTATATGGTCAGTATATTATAAACCATTTGATAAATTACCCTTTGTTTGTCCTTGGAAGTTGTGAATATAAAGTTAGAAAACTAAGAGCAGACACATACACAGTACTATGTATATAATAGATAATAATAACTATACAGCATTGGAAACTCTACTCAATACTCTCTAATGTCCTAAATGGGGAAAGAATCTAAAAAAATACTAGCTGTAAGCCTATGTGTAACTGATTCATTTTGCTGTACAGCAGCAAGTAACACAACACTGTAAATCAACTATATTGCAATAAGATAACTTTTTAAAGAAAAAAAAAGAGAAAACTAAGAGTAAAGCAAGCAAAAAAAAAAGACATTAACATACATTCTTTGTGAAAGTTACGGAAAAACTGAGCTTCACTAAATTAGTATTCTAGTTGATTCCGTGAAAATCTTTTGGGAGTGATAAAAATACTCAAATACTAGACTGCAGTAATTTTTATAGAATGTAGATTATAATTCTCTGAAACTGATTTTAAAAATGGGAAATGAGTATCCTGGAAAAAAAAAATAAATAAAAATAAAACAATGACAAACCAGAGAAAACGGTTAAGTTTTTCAGCTTCAGCTCCTGGACTGACTAGATATCCCCTCATTTCTGAGACTGTCCTCACTTTAGGGCCCCACCAGGCTCCCCCGTCCATGGATTCTCCAGGCAAGAATACTGGAGTGGGTAGCCATTCCCTTCCCCAGGGGATCTGCCCAACCGAGGGATCAAACCCATGTCTCCTGCATTGGAGGCAGATTCTTTACCATCTGAGCCACGAGGCGAGCCCACTTTAGTACACGGTCTCCTCACATGAATTCACCAAAATAACTCTTGGCTACATAGGAAAAAGGCTTTCAGAAGTTCAGATGTCTTCCAAATGGTGGGAACAGATAATACGTGAAGGAGCAGGTCTGATATGACAGTGATAGAGCAGCAATTCATTCCGTCACTGGAACTGTCCTTGCTGAAAGCCTTGCATGTGCCAGGCACTGCGACAGACCTCAGGGATAAGAGGCTGACCCAGGCAGATCAGATCCCTCACAGGTCCTACGGTCCTCAACGTCTGCGGCCCTGTCAAAATTCGAGTAGAAGCAAACCCCAACAAACAGACAAGCAGAACAAAAGTGTGCTCAGTGATTAAGAAGGGGGACAAAGACAAAACACAAAATAAACTCATAACATGAACAGTTTTGAGAAGATTGCAGATTTCTGCACTAAGAATCCCACAGAGACTATTCTTGATGTGATCACAGGAATGAGGCTTTGGGCTGCTCTCTTCATGGTGACCAGGTGCGACAGTTGCCAAGAGATACTTTGGCAACTGTATCTCTTTAAAACAAAACAAAACATGGCCAGTAAGGGAAACCAACATTTAACACTTTCCTCATAATCTTAGAAGATTGCCTGAAAAGAAAATTTTGTGCAGATTGATGTTTCAAATAGATAAACTAAAGCAAAACAAAAATTCCATGCTTCAAATCCAGTCTTCCAAAGTAGAGAATATAAATGACCCAGTTACCTAAACAAATAAATTGCAGAAAACAACAAAACAAAACAGAGATGGGGGGATGGGGGTGGCTCACTAACAAAGCAGCTAAAGAGACACATGAACTAATTTCACTGTGTCTTGTTCAGATCCTGAGTTGAACCAAACTGTAACAAAAAAATAATAATAATAATACCTAAGGAATATCAGGGAAATTTTTAACAGTGACTCGATAGTTGAGGACATTACTATAAAAAGGAATTACTATAAATTTCATTGGGGTGGTAACAGTATCGTAGTTCTATCTTTAAAAGTGTTACCTTTTAGAAATGTCCACTAAAATATTTGTGGATGAAATGATCTGATACATATGCGAGGTGCTCAAAAGAATCCAGGTGAATCAATATTGACCATAAGTTGATTGATGTGATGGGTTGATTATACTATTCCCTCTGCTTATGTGAACATTTGAAATCTGCCATAATACTAAGTTTTTAAAACTACAGTTCCAAAGTACATTAAAAAAAAAAAAAAGAAAAAATCTTTGAAAACTTACCACCAAAAGGTGTGGGAAACTGAGCCATGGTTCTGCTACTTTCACCTTGCTAACCAACGCCTGAAATTGAAATGCAACATTTAAGTTCATGAAAACTTCACTTCTAGGTACTTATAAACACACTGACAGTCTGTCTTTAATGACCTGAAGACTGACACTAGAGCTCGGAGATAACACTGCAAATGAAGGTCACAGCTAAGGGTTCATTCATTCATTCCTTCTCTGTACAGTTTCTTAGTCCCGGGTGCAGTGATGGGCACTAAGGAATGTGGGTGAAAGCCTCTAGAGCAACAAGAAACTCTCGGTCGGGTGAGCGATCCTATACTATTATTATCCCACTCATTGCATTGTTGAATGTGTTATTTTTTAAATCTATCTTTTCCCTCACCATCACATATACTAGTCCATCTGCTTGATGGCTACAACAACTGCTCTTTTTCATTAACACGAGTACATGCAGTGCACTGTCTTTTTATTTTGGTGACTCTTCACGACCTCATGAACTGTTATCATCAGCAACAAATGCTGGCAGTCATTTTTCCTGAAACAGCAGACCCACTTCAATTTTCGGAACACACATACACAGGATGTTCTCAGTCCTGTCTGACTCTTTGCTATCGCATGGAGCCCACCAGGCTCCTCTGTGTAACGTTCCAGTCAAGAATACTGGAGTGGGTTGCCATTTCCTCCTGCAGGGGATATTCCCGCCTCAGGGATTAAACCCATATCAAATGTGTCTCCTACGTTGGCAGGCAGATTCTTTATCACTGAGTTACCTGGGAAGCCCAAGTACATGCTGTGAGGCATGGGGAAAACAACTAAAATTTAAAAAAAAAAATCTGAATACACACTATTAAAGAATTTCCATTCTGGGGACTTCCCTGACGGTACAGAGGATAGGAATCCACCTGCCAATGCAGGGGACACTGGTTAGATCTTGGTCTGGGAAGATTCCACATGCCTTGAAGCAAGTGAGCCCAGGCACCACTCCTGAGCCGGTGCCTAGAGCCTGCACTCTGAAACAAGAGAAGCCACTGCAATGAGAGGCCTGTGACCCACAGTGAACAGCAGCCCCGCTCACCTCAACGAGAGAGCAGCCCTGCTCATCACAACTAGAGAAAAGCCTGCGCAGCAATGGAGACCCAGAACAGTCATAAATAAGTAAATAAAGAGAACTTAATGGAACATCTGTGAAGTGGTTAGCCTGGAAAACTAACCAGAGAGAAGCTGAGGGGTGGGGTGTACTGTCCCAAACAATAAATGCACTGGTAGACAAAAAAGACCACAGAAGGGAAACCAGCGGGATTGTTGTTTTAAAGTGTTAAAGCAGACCACAAGGAAACTGAATGTGGGAAATAAGCAATAGAATTTTGCCACATAAGTCCAAAAAGCTTTTATTTTTGTACAAAAAAGTCAAGTGTAAGCATTTATCAAATGGAAGTTGAAAGTCTTATATTAAAAAAAAATCTAATAGTGTGGTTTAAAAATCACAGACTAGGAGTGAGTGAAGGCAGAAATTCAACACATACAATGGGATTTCAACCCATACAACCAGTTCAGCTAAGGTGAGCTATCTATAACAGGGGATATAGAGCTATCAGTGATATAACCCCCCCAGCCAAAGACCAGTACAGTGAGCGGTGGGCAAGCAAGCAAAGCTTCATATATATTTACAGCCGCTCCCTTTCACTCATTACCGCTTGAGATCACAAATAACCGTGGCCTGAGAGGTATGTACGAGACAACTTGAACTCTCCATATGTTTAGGATTGAAGTGAAGGCAGAATGTCCTGAGATTGCCATTAAAGCACTGAAAAGCCTGCTTCCATTTCCAGTATCCTATCTTTGCGAAACATGAGATTACGGAGTAAACTGGACATAAGCAAGTACACTTTGGATGTCACTGTCTCCCATCATCCCCAGATGGGACCATCTAGTTGCAGGAAAACAAGCTCAGGGCTCCCACTGAGTCTGCATTATGGTGAGTGGGATAATTATTTCATTATATATCACAATGTAATAATAAAAGAAGTAAGAATTAAACTGTCTTCCATGAAACTGGTCCCTGGTGCCAAAAAGACTGGGGACTGCCGATCTACAATGAAAATACACAGGAACGCAGGCATCCACATAAAGGAAACTAGAGACGGGTGTTCTCCCTGAAGAATCAGGGATGCAGAGCCATTGCCTCAGAACAAGTGCAGAAAGCTCACCAGCTGATGCAGTACTTCTGGGGAAGATCTGTTCTTCATCAGAGAAGGCAGCACCACGCACACAAGTCTGTCCACCGAACTTTATTAACACTCAGCATTTCTATTTCCTGTAGCCTCTTCTCTATAAATATGTAATTGTTTCCTTCTTTTGCACACTTTACATTATAATACATTATAATACATACTTTCCCCAAGTTGGGCTTCCCTGGTAGCTCAGCTGGTAAAGAATCCCCCTGCAATGCAGGAGACCAGGGTTTGATCCGTGGGTTGGGAAGATCCCCTGGAGAAGGGAATGGATACCCACTCCAGTATTCTGGCCTGGAGAATTTCATTGCAAAGAGTTGGACATGACTGAGGGACTTTCACTTCCCCAAGTTATAAAAAACCTTTCATAAACACATTGCTGGACTTACTTATATCTTTTTAGAGTGAGGCAAATGTTCCTATATTTACATATAAAAAAATAGAAAAACACTCGGACTAAATATTGAACAATCAAGAAATAGTAAATAGTAGTTTGAAAAGTCTGGCTAAATGTTAGGATTTTTAAGCCAAAAGCTAAAACATGTTTGAGAAAACTCTTTAACCTTTCTTCATTTCAGCTTCAGAAAGGGGAGCTAATCACAAAAAGTTACAAAATAAATATGATTCTGAATTTCAATATTTACATTGAAATTCAAATTTTAATGTATTTAAAGTAGAAGACACCTCTGTAAATTTATATTTATAAAAGTGATAGGTCATCCTTAAAACAGTATTAAAATGTCACTTTGCATAAAAACTGTGTTAAAATACATGTTATTTGATTCAGTATTTTGCTATCATAAAGGGAGATTACTCAAAAAATATTAAATGATTTCAAAAAATAAAATAGAAAATATGTATAATTGGTCTCTAGCACACTAAAATACAAAAAAAGAGGCAAAAATTAATTACGAGGAATAAAATTTCTAAACTCAATTATTGGCACAATTTAACGCTTTTAACTTTATATTAAATAAACTTTGTAAAACGCCTTGAAAAATAGGTATGTCATATAATTCTTCCTAACTTCCTGAAAGTTTGAACATTTTCTAACACATAAAATTAAAGGGGGGGAATAGGTAAATATAAAAATGAGTATTGGGATGAGTTAATTCAAATGTGTACCCATTCACAGAAAAAGAAATCCTCACAATTACATAATTCCAGTAATTAACAGAATTCTCACAACCAAAACAGGACTTAGTTAAGGATTAGTGATTGAAAGGCCAAAACGAGATTATGAACATACAGTATCTATTTTTACACTTAGTTAATGCCCATACTTTCACAAAATCTTGGAATCATCTTATATAAAGAAGCAAAATGGGTGAGAAGACGGGAGACTGGGGTTGTAGCTCTACACTATTGAACTATGCATACCGTAGATAACTGATGAGAATACACTGTGTAGCACAGGGAACTCTACTTAACGCGCTGTGTGAACTGAGTGGGAACGAAGGCTGAATGGGAGGGGATATATGTATGTGTATGGCCGATTCATTCTGCTGTACAGTAGGAACTAACAGGCGCTTCCCTCGTAGCTCAACTGGTAAAGAATCCACCTGCCATGCAGCAGACCTAGGTTCAGTCCCTGGGTTGGGAAGATCCGCTGGAGGAGGAAACGGCAACCTACTCCACTATTCTTGCCTGGAGAATCCCATGAACAGAAGAGCCTGGTGGGTGTGGTTACAGAAAGGAGCCTGGTCCATGGGGTCGCAAAGAGTCAGACATGACGAAGCATAGCATAGCAAAGAAACTAACACAGCACTGTAAAACAACTACACTCCAAAAAAATTATTCTTTTTTTAAAGCAAGAAGGAAAAGTCCCAACAACTAGACAAGCAAAGCCTACAGAAGAAGCAGAGACTCGAACTAATGCTGTGAACACACCACTGACCCATGTTGGTTGCTAGATTCCTAACCAGAGAATATTTGGTCTCAATATTTAAAGATATAACTTTAAGGTATATTATGTGCAATGAAGGTATTTTATGTGCAATGGAACATTTATAAGCAAATCAGGCTTATATTCTCCCCACTATTCTTCTACTTGTTGTTTTTGTTGCTTAGCCACCAAGTACAGTCCAAATTCTTTGAGACTCCATGGACTGTAGCCGCCAGGCTCCTTTGTCCATGAAATTTTCCAGGCAAGAATACTGGAGTGGGTTGTCATTCCTTCTTCTAAGGTACCTTCCCAGGTCAGGGATCACACTCTCATCTCTTGCACTGGCAAGCGGATTGTTTACCAAACACTGAGTCTTATCAAATCACTGAGCTTTATTGAACACTGAGCCAAAGAGTGATTCTTTACCAAACCAGGGGAGCCTTAAACTTACAGTATTCCAACAGTTCTAGATTGCAGGCAACTACTTATGCTGCCAGAGAAAAGCAAGCTGGCTAGAAGGTATCAGAAGGCAGAGAGGTAAGGAAACAAGAGACCTATTCTTCCTCATATTTAAAATAACTTTATTGCTGGCCTGCATTTTCACACATCTGTTGTCTACATGCAGTTCACAGTGTTCTTTTCTAATATTCAGGCTGATTTATTTGAAATAGATTTTCGTGGTACTAAGGCAACAATGGTGACTGCAGCCATGAAATTTAAAGATGCTTACTCCTTGGAAGAAAACTTATGACCAACCTAGATAGCATATTCAAAAGCAGAGACATTACTTTGCCAACA
>SJYF01000768.1:1176676-1199363 GCA_006410515.1 Procapra przewalskii
TTGCAACTCTCTCCTCTGTTGCAATAGTCTTCAATAAAGTCTTCCTTACAATTTTAACAAGTGTCAGAATAAGCTTTTGTTTAACAAGGGGAAATCAGTGTGAATGTAAATAAAATGCTTGGAACATTAACTTACACACTTTTGTTCAGTCATGATTATCACCCAGTAAATATAAAAGACTAAATGTTTAAATGCTAAACTGTTCAGCTTAAATCAAGTAATGGCTACTTATTACACAACGGTTTTTACATTTTTTTGGCTGTGCTGCGTGGCAAAAGGGATCTTAGTTCTCCAGCCAGGGATTGAACCCGTGCCCCCTGCAATGGCAGTGCAGAGTCTTAACCACTGGGCCTCCAGAGAAGACCCACAAAACTGTTACTGTGATAAGCATAAAGATCCACAGAGAGCAACATCTAGGTGCTGCCTCAGAGAGCTCAAACTTAGAACAGGAACAGAGAACCACTCTGAGCGTGCTTCATACAACAGTGCACGGCGGGTCAGGGCACACGCTCAGCAGAGAAGAGAAACTGCTGAGCTGAGTGTAGTGGAAGAAAGGCCAGCAGACAGGCTCTGAAGGAGGGAGACGAGTTGCAGAATCACTGTCAAAGTGGCAGGTGAACACGCAGGAGGAAGGAAACCACCCCGAGGGCAAAGGAGCAAAGGTGCAAAGGTGGAGCTGAGACTAGACTATGCCCCACTGGCAACACCTGGGCAAGGGAGCCAATGGAAGATTTAGCAGGAGCGGGCCAGGATCAGATTCACCTTTTCCAATTTACTTTTTCTGGTTTGTGCCCCTCTGGTAACTAAGAATCGGGACTGGGGAAATGGCAGTTAAGAGTCCAAATAAATGCATACTATGGAATTGGCAAGAAAACATAGACACTGCCCATTAACAAGAACAAAACTGACAAGGGAAAAAAAAACAACTGAGCAAAGACAGTTTGTAGAAATACACCAAAGGGAAAAAAGACACAAAATCAATGTCATCATTAGGGGACCTTAAGGACTTTATTTATGGTACAGCTATTACAAATGGGTAACTATCAACTACTGAACTATTCTTACAAAAGAACTAAATTTATTCCCTGCAGAACTCTACCCACACTCCTTCTCTGTCTTCCCTTCTTGACCTGGCTAATTCTTCTTGCTGTTCTAAACTCAGGCCACATGTCCTGTTTGAAAGTTAGAATGGTTTAAGTGGACTTCCTCTATTGTTCTTCTTGCATGCTCTAAGCTTAGGTCTAAATCCACTGTAAATTGTTTGTTTAGTGTGTGTTCCTTAGACAAGACTTTGGTCCCTTGAAAACAAGAACCTGTTTCTGCATTTCTAGCCCTTTTACATGGTTCTAGCCATGTAATGACATGAATGACACGCAATGTATACTGAATGAATGGGTCTTAGAACAAATGAATGAAGGCTGAAAACTCCATGGGGTCACTCTTCCACCTTCAGTGGTCACCTGAATAAATTGAGAACTAAACAAGGAGTCTTTCCGCAGTCAGATTCCTGATCCACTGTATAATCCTGCAACTCTTAGGAATCAAACTAATTTCAATTCTCCAAAGTGCATAAAGAAGACTGAGTGCCAAAGAATTGATGCTTTTGAACTGCAGTGCTGGAGAAGACTCTTGAGAGTCCTTTGGACTGCAAGGAGATCCACCCAGTCCGTCCTAAAGGAAATAAATCCTGAATATTCATTGGAAGGACTGATGCTTCTGAAGCTGAAGCTCCAATACTTTGGCCACCTGATGTGAAGAACTGACTCCTTGGAAAAGACCCTGATGCTGGGAAAGATTGAGGGCAACAGAAGGGGACGACAGAGGATGAGATGGTTTGATGGCATCGCCAGCTTAATGGACATGAGTTTGGGCAAACTCCAGGAGAGAGTGAAGGCCAAGGGAAGCCTGGTGTGCTCCAGCCCATAGGGTCACCAAGAGTCAGACACGACTTAGTGCCTGAACAGCAACAACAAAGCAAAAACCAAATATCGATTTCAAAAGTTCCAAGGAATACAAAATATTCCAAGAAAGACAATAGAAGTGAACTTGCTCCCTAAATGTCACAGTACTACATTAATCACTCTAATTTTCACATCAATTATCTAGAGTTAAGACAGAAATACATAAAACGTATTCCAACTAATGAAGCTGATGCTTAAACATATGCCTTTTCAAGAAAAAAAATAAAGCTTCATAGTTTTATTGAAAACACTGGTGACTTTACTTTTTTTCTTAATTTAATATTTTAAAAGAGGTGAAGTGAAGAATCTAAGCTACTCCATCTTGTTAACAGAAAAACTCCACTTTGTAAGGTTCCGGGAAAAGAGCCTTTGGAAACCCCCTGACCTCACCCCACCACCCAAGAGCCAATCGGACCCCAGACCAGAATCTCCTGACTTAACGTTCAGGAACTTGTGGTCTACCTAGGTAATAGGGACCAATCAAAAACCAACACACAACCCTTCAAAAGAAAGTGACCAATCAGACATCGCCCTACCTAGAAATTCTTTTTTTTTTTTTCATGAACACTCCCAATATAAGCAATGTAACCCCAAACCCGGGGCTCCTACCTATAGCCGCTGCGTCGGTAACGGTGGGAGCCCCAGCTCGAGCTTGGTAATAAAAACTCTCTTGCTTTTGCATCGGATATCGGCTCCCTGGTGGTCACTGGGAGACTTCGTGACTTGGGCATAACAGAAGCAGCTTCTTCTTCTTTATTAAATGAAACAGGCAACCATGCTCTAGAAACTTGCTTTTTTGGAAACAACAATCAAATGCTCCCAAGCTTTCTCTTTATCTGTTCAGAGCACAAGTTTCTCTTAAAAAGTCTTCACTGATTCGGCCCTAAAATCAAATAAATTCAGCTTAACATCAGAGGCTTCCTCTGCTTATTTTATTTACTCAGTACCAAAGTACATTGTCACTGCTTTTTAAGGACCTTTTCAAAGCCAGGCAGTTGTCACAGGATGCAGACAATTCAAGTTGTAGGACACAATGAGGGCCACTGACAACCGCCCTGTCTATGCCTCCTGAGCAACTCCTCTCACTTGTTCTCAAAAGTTAATTCATTTCCAAATGAAATTAAAAGATGCTTGCTCCTTGGAAGAAAAGTTATGACCAACCTAGACAACATATTAAAAAGCAGAGAAATTACTTTGCCAACAAAGGTCCATCTAGTCAAGACTGTGGTTTTTCCAGTAGTCATGTATGAACGTGAGAATTGAACTATAAAGAAAGCTGAGCATCGAAGAATCGATGCTTTTGAAATGTGATGTTGGAAAAGTCTTGAGAGTCCCTTGGACTGCAAGGAGATCAAACCAGTCAATCTTAAAGGAAATCAGTCCTGAATATTCAGTTGGAAGGACTGATGCTGAAGCTGAAGCTCCAATAATTTGGTCACCTGATGCAAAGAACTGACTCAGTGGAAAAGACCCTGATGCTCGGAAAGATTGAAGGCGAGAGGAGAAGGGGACGACAGAGGATGAGATGGTTGGATGGCATCGCTGACTCAAGGGACGTGAGCTTGAGTAAACTCTGAGAGTTGGTAATGAACAAAGAGGCCTGGTGTGCTCCAGTCCATGGGGTCACTAAGAGTCAGACAGGACTGAGGGACTGAACTGAAATGTAACAGAAACTAACCCTTTGAGTAGGTCAACATAATGATGTAACAAAGAGGACCGACCACCCTGTGGGAAAGAGAAACCTCTGGGTTCCCTGAAGAACCACTACCCCAAATCCTCAGACCCTCAAGTTCTGTAAACTAGAAACATCAAAACCTAAATATACCATGGCTCATCTCCTTATGGGAAAAGCTCACGCCTACAGAAGCACTGAGGTGAGGCTGAGGAATCCTTCAAGTAGTACCAAAGTTTGAATTCTTCAACCCCAACTATGTACAAGGTTGGAGAACCACTGTTGGGACTCAAAGCAAACGAGTCCTCTGTGAAATGCACATGACAGTGGAAAGTGAAAGTTGCTCAGTGTGTCCCACTCTTTGTGACCCCATGGACTGTCCAGGCCAGAATACTGGAGTGGGTAGCCTTTCCCTTCTCCAGGGGATCTTCCTGACCCAGGAATTGAATCAGGGTCTCCTGCATTGCAGGCAGATTGTTTACCAACTCAGCTATCAGGAAAGCACGTGAAGTTGGTCCAAACTTTTCTTAAGAATACAATCCAAACCAGAGACGGAGAGTGATTCCATCTGTAAGCACACAGTAAGTCCAGGAGAATGGAGGACTCTGGAGACTTGGCCCTTGTCACAGATCCGCTAGGTTACTGCTTGCCACCTAATGCAAAGGGCTCATCTGACTTTCTGAGCCAGCACAAAGCTTCCCTGAAGTGGTCAGCCCAGTAGATCACCCACCCTGAAGTGCAAGACATAAAAGATAAGGTGGGGGAAAGGGAGAAGACAAACATCGCATTCAAGACAGCCAGGCAGCAGGCACACTGACTGAGACCCCCTAGTCCCAGACAGTGAGGCTGGCACTGCAAACAGTAACTCTACCCTGAAAGGGGAGAGGCCAGAGGACACAGAGGCGAGCACTCAGTGCGGCTCAACTGCCTGGCCATTAACCGAGCCATCTATCCACACTCACCACTGTGCACTAAAAACAGGACTCAGGAGGGCTTTTATAGCCTCCCCAGCTGCTAAAAAATGTTAAGAAAACCAATTTCCGAACACGCAGCAGAACCTGTATACTGGGAAAAAAGAAAAGCAATAATATGTGCATTAAGCGTCAAAAGCACAAATCAAGAAAAATGAGATGTTCATAATAACACCTCACGTTTATATAGCTCTTATGTGTGAAGCAGCTCAAATATTTTTGCAAATTAAAGAAAATAATCTAATTATAGGACTTATAGCATCATCCCTGTGAAATAGGTGGAATGCAGATACAATGACTTCTGTTTAGCTACTGAGGACAAGTAGACACATATTTAATCACACACAAGTCACAGTCCTGATCGAACTGAGTCCAGGACTTCCTTTCATCGTCCCATACAGCCAAGTTACCAGTGGCTTGAAGTGATCTTAATAAAGTAAAATATAAAAGTGAACCCCACGTTTTTCTATGCTTAAGAACTAAATTCAAAGAATTAACAATTAAGTCAAAATTGGTTTTAGTTTTAGAAGGAAAACAGTTCAAGAATTCTATTTAACCTGTTGAATCTACTTTTTAAAACTTTCTTTGAGGAAAGTTTTTTCAGGAATCAAGAAACCATAACGATAATGATTATTAAAGCCACTTAAATTTAGAAATCATAGAGAAAAGTGAAAACTCGGTTTCTCACACTCACCAATATAAACATAACAGCTTTACGCCTCCTTCAAAGGACAAAAGGAATTCAGTTTAAAGTGCAAGGTCAAAGTATACAAAAAGACACGCTGGCCTGGGAAACCAATAGGTTTAACAACAAAAGATGAGTCAACCGATACTTGCAGATCTCAGGGTACTTGAAAGAATATTTTATTTTGACCCAGGAAAGGAATTAAATTATCCCACTGATGGCTAGGAAAAGAAATCACCTTTAAGTGATCACCTTCGTTTGTGCTTTTTAAAAAGCTATTATTATGAGGTGCTTTTAAAAGCTAGTATATTATTACAGCATTAAGGGGGCACTTCCTAAATATATCCAATATAGCTAACTCCTCTCCAAGCCAACTCCTGGTGAAATAATTCTTTCTTCCCTTCAATGCCGGTTAGATAAGGAACTGACACGGCAGCACAGAACAACTAAACCTGAGCTTGCTACAGGAATTCCCAGACAGATAAGAGCGCAAGAACTGTGCAAATCCCTGGCATTTGAAAGACAAGAGAAACTGGAAGAAACTATCCAGAGAAAATACGAGCTCCTTTCTCACAAGGTAAGCTCTTCAATTAGAGTCTGTCTCCTTATAAATTCTGTTCAGCCCTGAGAGACTATGCCAGTGCCAAGAAGGAAAATGGCTTCCACTGTCACTATCAAAAAGCAATTCAATTTAATGAAATGATATGATGTCTAGAATCTGTTTCGAAATAATCTAGAGTGGGGCTAGCGGGAAAGATGAAACAAAAAGAATTAACACTTACTGAAGCCTGATAATGGGGGTTAGTGGTTGGAATTTTTCATAATAAAAGGTCAAACAGAGAAACAGAAGAAAGCTCATTTAGAAAGCAAATGCCTCTCAGCTAGCCTATTTGTGTAAAGCCAGCTTATAGAAATGCATAACTGAGAAGTGAAAAGGAATGTATTATGTCAAAACTTATTTAAATTCTTTGTAGTTATAAAACAATTAGGATGACCTATGGTTTTTCTGTTATTCACACAGGTGTGAAAGGATGAATTAAGAAATTACCTGTTTCTACATTGCTATGTTTTCTCCTTTATGTCACTGCAGTTAAGCCTGATTAAAAAGAATGACCAATCTTTTTTTCTCTTCATTCTGATGAAAGATACTCTAAAATGAAGGAAATTGAACTGTTTCTATCTCCAATCTAGACTTTTAATAAAGCTTAGCAAATTTAAAATTTTAAACTACCCTTTACATCAGTTTCTAAGAGTTAAGCTTTGATTAATTAAACTGATTTTTTTAAATTTTTTTATTTATTTATTTTTTACATGATAGTATACATGTTTTTATGCCATTCTCCCAAACCAACCCACCCTCTCCCTCTCCCTCAGAGTCTCAAAGTCCGTTCTATACCTCTGTGTCTCTTCTGTTAAACTGATTTTTAATATTACTTTAATCTTGATAAATATTCTCATAAATCGTGTTAGCACATATTTGGAAATTTTCATTCTTTTAAATTCTGTTCAAAATTGCAACACAAAAGAGACCAAAGGCCTGATGTCTTCTATTCAACAGAATCAGTACTCTCCGATGAGTGCCATCAATTCCACTTTTGCCTCCAGAGTTGATTTCAGACATTTGACAACCAAGATGAATATCTGAGCTGTGAGCTGATCTTAATAATGGACACTTTTTATTTTTTTTTTAGGAGGTAAGTAATTCCATGGAAACTCAAAGTTATTACTGAATCCCCTTTCTTTAAGAAGTTATCAGCACACTTTTCATACCGAATTTACCAGGATACCTTAACAGAACTGGGAAAATTAAACTCTAGGATGAGAATCCAAGAATCACTTGCAGGGCCCACATTCCCCTCCAGCAGGCGTCACACGGAGCTTCAGGTGTCACGTGGAGCTTCCCTCTTTGCTCCTTTGGATCTGGAAGCCTGACTTAGAGGCATCTGCTTCAACAGCAAACATTCAAATTATTTAAACTGCCCTCTCCACACATTCCTAACTTATCTGGTGGAGCAGGCATTTCAAAACTAAACAGCTGTGAAAATTAAAACAGAAAAATTCACCAAAATTCAAAAACTGGTCACTGACCTCCCTGAGGCTACATCTGGTATTTCAAAATATTTGCAAATTACATCAAGCACAGGAAGTTTGGAATCATGTCATCTATATGCTAACTTTAACAGGCCTGATCAGATCCCTTTGTAAAACGGACACAAACAGTATCTTCCAGTCAACATATAAGGAATTCGGTACACACGTTTCAAGAGACAAACCAGTCCTCAGATCAATACTGAGACAGCAAATATTTCATGCATGTACCTCAGCAGGGTGGATCACCAGCACTGTGAAGGGCCAGATGACTCAGGACTCAGCCATGTTTCCAAAGCTTAGAGGGAAGATGATTAATGGTACTGAAGAACAAGGCATGGTGAACTTTTACAAAGGGGTGCTTACAAAAGCTCAGTTGCTAACTAAGTGCTTTGACCTTAGATAAAGAGGGTACTCAACACAGAGGTTCAAGCAGGGGCTACATTCTGGAATGACTCACATTAAACTTATCTAGTATATTTCAAAAAGATAACAGGACTCAAATCAACTTATTAGCAAGGTTTGACTTTTCAAAAAATTGTGAAAACCCCAAGCTATGAAAAAGCGATTTCATAATAAACAAAGAAAAGGAAAAGATTAAAAAAGAAAATAACCCTGATGCCCCAGGAACTGACAATCTGATCTTTGAACCACCTCCCACCAAATTTTTCAGGCCTCTGGTCTACTTTTCACCATTCTTCTACTCATTTCCATGCTTGCCTCATGTGAGAGAGAAAAGGAATAAAATGTAACTTTGTTGAATGAATAGTTCATATGGAGGAAATCAGAAAAGGGAAAGCTAAAATTAATTTTATGACTGCTTTATTTTGCCTATGACCCTTCCTATTGTTAATTCATGATACTACGTGTTAAACAAGAGACACTGCAAAAAGTAGAATAAGCAATCACAATATGACTATAAATATGGACAGTGTTCAAACACCACATGGAGAAAGAAAGGAGGAAAAGGAAACACAATATACAATAAACATGATCAGTCGTGGTCCTGAGCTACCAGATAGAAAACAGTCCTTTCCTCAGTTGTATTTAATATAAATTTTGTATAATGGACATGTGAGTGATTAAAAAGCAATTTCTTTTATGGTAAAAATGACGCCTGAACAATCATTTTTCATATAATAAATAACAGGCATAGTTTATGGGAGCTTCTCTCTATAAAACTGTTTCAAGCAGCTGCAAAGGGCAGTAAAGATAATGCAAAGTATGGCCTTCCTATTATTGTCAGAAGTCATCGTCCACTAATCCAACAAATGTTTACTGTGCTGTTAAATGTATTAAATCCAGGGTCCGCTGAGATCTCCAAAATGGTAATTAAGATAGTCAATTCACACTATCAAGGTGTTTGAAAATACAGGTTGCAAATATTCCTGCCCCACCTCCAAATAAATACCCTTCAAAAAAAATCCTAGGAGACTTCCTTGTAAAGTGACTATATCAAAAAATACACTGCAACAGATAGGGTGATGATCAAAATATTTGCTGTCCTTCCCTTGCCAAATCCTTCCCTAGCTGCTCATCCTTGGAGGGCATTATACTTCTTCAACCCTGAGGCCATGTTTGACCACATGACCTGCTTTGGCCAATGAAGAATGAGTCCAGTTCAGTTCACTTCAGTTGCTCAGGCTTGCAGGACTCACTTTTTGTGACACCCTGCACTGCAGCACGCCAAGGGCATTAATATGAGAAATAAACTTTTGTTGTTGGAAACTCGGGATTGTTACTAAAACATAATTTAGCCAACGTTGACTACTTCATATATTCCTGACTAAACTCTGATACATTAAAGATATACCAATGGGCAGAAGGAAGAAATAAGTAACCTACAGTTACCAACTTAATCTTCCAAGAAGTAGACAAAATTTGGCCCCCAACCAGCAATCACTACCGTACTGCTTGTTTTGATTTGTTTCTTCCGAAAGTCTGGAAAGGCCAATCTGTTGTACTTCAAGCATTTGCAGGGACTGGCCTCGTGGTCCAGTGGTTAAGAGGTCATACTTCCAATGCAGGCGGCAAGGGTTCAATCCCTCGTAAAGGAACAAGGATCCCAAATGCCACGTGATGTGGTCAAGGAGAAAAAGCATTTGCTTTTTGTTGTCCTCTCATTCAACACTTTAGAGATGTATGAAATTCCCTTCCTTAAAGAAAACCCTCAAAATATGATACAGTGAAAATATTCCACAGGACACAGAGAATAAGAAATGTCCAGAAGAATGAAATCTACCACTTTTCTTGGAAACAAATTAAATATAAGAATCATTGCTCTACACCTGGAACTAACATAATCTTATATATAGGTCAATTATATCTTGATTTAAAAAAACTTAACTCAAAACATGGTCCACTGGAGAAGACAATGGCAAACCACTTCCGTAATCTTTGAGAACCCCATGCAAAGTATGGAAAGGCAAAAAGATCTTACACTGAAAGATGAACTCCCCAGGTTGGGAGATGCCCACTATGCTACTGGAGAATATTTAACTCCAGAAAGAATGAAGAGATGGAGCCAAAGCAAACAAAACACCCAGTTGTGGATATGACTGGTAAGGGAAGTAAAGTATGATGCTATAAAGAACAATACTGCATAGGAACCTGGAATGCTAAGTCCACAAATCAAGGTAAATTGGAGGTGGTCAAACAGGAGATGATAAGAGTGAACATCAACACTTTAGGAATCACTGAAGTAAAATGGACTGGAATAGGCAAATTTAATTCAGATGACCATTACATCTACTACTGTGGGCAAGAATCCCTTAGAAGAAATGGAGTAGCCATCATGGGCAACAAAAAAGTCAGAAATGCAGTACTTGGGTGCAGTTTCAAAGACAGAATGATCTCCGTTCATTTCCAAGGCAAACCATTCAATATCTCAGTAATCCAAGTCTATGCCCCAACCACTAATGTGAAGAAGCTGAGGTTGAACAGTTCTATGAAGACTTACAAGACCTTCTGGAACTAACACCCCCAAAATATGTCCTTTTCATTACAGGGGACTGGAATGCAAAAGTAGGAAGTCAGATACCTGGAGTACCAAGCAAATTTGGCCAGGAGTACAAAATGAAGCAGGGCAAAGGCTAACAGAGTTTTGCCAAGAACAGCACTGGTCACAGCAAACACCCTCTTCCAACAACACAAGAGAAAACTCTACACATGGACATCACCAGATGGTCAATACTGAAATCAGACTATTATATTCTTTGCAACCAAAGATGGAGAAGCTCTATACAGTCAGTAAAACAAGACTGGGAGCTGACTGTGGCTCAGATCATGAACTCCTTATTGCCAAATTCAGACTTCAGTAGGGAAAACCACTAGACCATTCAGGTATGACCTAAATCAAATCCCTTACGATTTTACAGTATAAGTGACAAATGGATTCAAGGGATTAGATATGATAGACAGAATGCCTGAAGAACTATGGACTGAGGTTCATGACACTATACAGGAGGCAGTGATCAAGACCATCCCTAAGAAAAAGAAGTGCAAAATGGTTGTCTGAGGAGGCCTTACAAATTGCTGTGAAAAGAAGAGAAGCTAAAGGCAAAGGAGAAAAGGAAAGATATACCTATTTGAATGCAGAGTTCCAAAGAATAGCAAGGAGAGATAAAGACTTCCTCACTGATAAACGCAAACAAATAGAGGAAAACAACAGAATGGGAAGACTAGATATCTCTTCAAGAAAATAAGACACAAAGAGAATATTTCATGGAAAGATGGGCAAAACAAGGCACAGAAATGGTATGGACCTAACAGAAGCAGAAGATATTAAGAAGAGGTGGCAAGAATACACAGAAGAACTATGCAAAAAAGATCTTCATGACCCACATAACCATGATGATGTGATCACTCACCCAGAGCCAGACACCCTGGAATGCAAAGTCCAATGGACCTTAGGAAGCATTCTGCCATAAGGGTGGTGTCATCTGCATATCTGAGGTTGATACTTCTCCTGGCAATCTTGATTCCAGCTTGTACTTGATCCAGTCTAGCATTTCTCATCATGTACTCTGCATTTAAGTTAAATAAGCAGGGTGACAATATACAGCCTTGACGTACTCCTTTTCCTATTTGGAACCAATCTGTTGTTCCATGTCCAGTTCTAACTATTGCTTCCTGACCTACATATAGATTTCTCAGGAGGCAGGTCAGGTGGTCTGGTATTCCCATCTCTTTCAGAATTTTCCACACTTTATTGTGATCCACACAGTCAAAGGCTTTGGCATAGTCAGTAAAACAGAAATAGATGCTTTACTGGAACTCTTTTCTTTTTCAGTGATCCAACAGATGTTGTCAATTTGATCTCTGGTTCCTTGCCTTTTCTAAATCCAGCTTGAACATCTGGAAGTTCACAGTTCACATACGGTTGAAGCCTGGCACGGAGAATTTTGCTAGCGTGTGAGATGAGTACAATCGTACAGTAGGTTGAGCATTCTTCAGCATTGCCTTTATTTGGGACTGGAATGAAAACTGATCTTTTCCAGTACTGGGCCACTGCTGAGTTTTCCAAGTTGGTTGGCATATTGAGTGCAGTACTTCCACAGCATCATCTTTTAGGATTTGAAAAAGCTCAACTGGAATTCCATCGCCTCCACTAGCTTTGTTTGTAGTGATGCTTCCTAAGCCCACTTGACTTCACATTCCAAGATGTCTGGCTCTAGGTGAGTGATCACACCATCGTGATTATCTGGGTCATGAAGATCTTTTTTGTACAGTTCTTCTGTGTATTCTTGCCACCTCTTCTTAACATCTTCTGCTTCTGTTAGGTCCATACCATTTCTCTCCTTTATTGTGCCCATCTTTGCATGAAATGTTCCCTTGGTACCTCATATTTTCTTGAAGAGATCTCTAGTTTTTTCCATTCTATTGTTTTCCTCTATTTCTTTGCATTGATCACTGAGGAAGTCTTTCTTATCTCTTCTTGCAATTCTTTGGAAGTCTGCATTCAAATGGGTGTATCTTTCTTTTTCTCCTTGGCCTTTTGCTTCTCTTTTTTCACAGCAATTTGTAAGGGCTCCTCAGACAAATATTTTGCATTTCTTTTTCTTGGGGATGGCCTTGATCACTGCCTCCTGTACAACGTCATGAACCTCAGTCCATAGTTCTTCAGGCACTCTATCATATCTAATCCCTTTAAATTTGTCACTTCCACTGTATAATCACAAAGGATTTGATTTAGGTCATACCTGAATGGTCTAGTGGTTTTCCCTACTGTCTTCAATTTAAGTGTGAATTTGGCAATAAAGAGTTCATGATCTGAGCCACAGTCAGCTCCCAGTCTTGTTTCTGCTGACTGTATAGAGCTTCTCCATTCTTCACGAGAACCTAGGGGAAAGAAGCAGTGACTGACTGAGATCCACCTACTAGCAGGTCTCCTACAGAGGCATAGTCTGGCAGTGGCTTGCTGCAGGACAGGGGCACTGGCAGTAGCAGTGCTGGGACAAGACCCCTGTTGTGAGCCCCCCTGGAGGTCACCACTAGCCCTGCCATAGAGCCAGCAGATTCCAGGCTGGGTCACCTCAGCCAAACAACTAACAGGGAGGGAGCCGCAGCCCATCATCAGACAACTGGAGTAAAGTTTTACTGAGCCCTTCCCACCAGCACAATGCTCAGTTTTTCCTAGCTAGCCCCTCCCACCAGGAAACTTGCACAAGCTTCCTCGCTTCATCCACCAGAGGACAGACAGAAGCAAAAACTACAACCTTGCAGTCTCCAGTACAAAAACCACAATCACAGAAAATTAATTAGAATGAAAAGGCAGAGGATTATGTCTCAGATGAAGGAACAAGTTCGTTGTTTAATTGTTCAGTTGTGTCCAACTCTTTGTGACCCCATGGACTGTAGCCCACCAGGCTCCTCTGTCCATGGGATTCTCCAGGCAAGAATACTAGAGTGGGTTGTCATTTCCTTCTCCAGGGGAATCTTCCCGACTCAGGGATCAAACTCATGTCTTTTATGTCTCCTGCATTGGCAGGTGGGTTCTTTACCACTTGGGCTACCTGGAAAGCCCAAGGAACAAGATAAAAGCCCAGAAAAACAACTAAATGAAGTGGTGATACAGACTTCCAAAAAAATAAGTAAGAATAATGATAATGAGGATGACCCAGGATCTCCGAAAAAGAATGGAGAAGATGCAAGAAATGTTTAACAAGACATGGAATAACCAAACAACAACAACACAAAAAAACAAAACCCACCAGAGGTGAACAATAGACTAGAAGGAATCAACAACAGCATAACCGAAGCAGAAGAATGGATAACAGACCTGAAGGACAGAACGGCAGAAACAACTGCTGCAAAACAGAGTATAGAAACAAAGAATGACAAGAAATGGGGACAGCCTAAGAGATCTCTGGGACAACATTAAACACATCAACATTCACATTATAGGGGTTCCAGAAGGACAAGAGATAGAGAAAGGACCTGAGAAAATATTTGAAGAGATGATAGCTGAAAACTTTCCAAACATGGGAAACGAAATAGCCAATCAAGTCCAGGAAGGGCAGAGAGTCCAGGCAGGATAAACCGCAGGAGGAACACATCAAGACATACAGCAATCAAACTGACAAAAATTAAAGATAAGGATGAAACATTGAAAGCAACCAGGGGAAAACCACAAAAAAACACAAGAGAACCTCCAGAAGGTTATCAACTGATTTCTCAACAGAAACTCTATAAGCCAGAAGGGAATGGCACAATATATTTAAAGTGATGAAAAAAGCAGAACCTACAACCAGGAATACTCTACCCAGCAAGACTCTTAACCAGATTTGAAGGAGAAATCAAAGCTTTGCAGACAATCCAAAGGTATGAGAATTCAGTATTTTCAAACCAGTTTTACAGCAAACGCTAAAGAGATTTCTCTAGGCAAGAAACACAAGAGAAGGAAAAGACCTGCAAAAAATAAACCCAAAAGAATTAAGAAAATGTCAATAGGGCCATACATATCAGGAATTACCTTTAAATGTAAATGGTTTAAGTGTAAATGTAAATGGTTTAACAAAGACAGTCCGGCTGGGTGGATACAAAAACAAAACCTATATATGAGCCGTCTGTAAGTGACCCACTTCAGTCCTAGGGACACTTACGGACCGAAAGTAAGGGGATGGAAGAAGATACTCCATACAAACGGAAATCGAAAGAAAGCTGGAATACCAATACACATACCAGACAAAATTTAAAAAGAGACAAAGAAGGACACTACACAATGATCAAGGATTCGATCCAAGAAGATATAACAATTATATATGCATTCAACATAGCACTTCAATATGTAAGGCAAATACTAACATAACATAAAGGGAGAAATTGACAATAACTCAATAATGGCAGGGGATTTTAACACTCCATTTCCATCAACGGACAGCTCATGAGACAGAAAATGAATAAAGAAACATAGTTTCTTTGTCATTAAATCCAGCTAAATGACACTTTAGACCAGTTGGACTTAACTGATATGTATAGAGCATTCCATCTAACAGCAGCAGACAACACATTCTTCTCAAGTGCACACAGAACATTCTTCAGGACTGAACAAATGCTGGGCCACAAGACAAGCCTTGGTAGATTTAAGAAAGTCAATTTCATATCAAGCATCTTTTCTGATCACAACACTAAGAGATTACAGATAAATAAAGTACAAGAAAAAAAGCTATAAAAAGCAAAAACGTGGTGGCTAAACAATACACTATTAAACAGCCAACGGATCACTGCAGAAATAAAACAAAACCTACAGACAAAAATGAAAGCACAACGGTACAAAACCTATGGGAAAGAGCAAAAACAGTGCTGAGAGGGAAGTTTATAGCAATACAAGAACAGTGTGGCAGTTCCTTAAAGGACTAACCATGGAGTGACCCTGCTATCTTACTTTTGGGCATATATCCAGAGAAAAACATGATCCAAAATGATACATGTGCCCTAATGTTCATTGTAGCAGAGTTTATAATAGCCACAGTATGGAATGTTGTCCACTGACAGAGGAATGGAAGAACGATGGATAAAGCAGATAGGGCACACATATACAATGGAATGAGCTTCTCCGGTGGCTCAGACAGTAAAGAATCCATCTGTCAATGCAGGAGACTTAAGAGACACAGCTTCGATCCCTGGGCCAGGAAGATTCCCTGGAGAAGGGAATGGCAACCCACTCCAGTATTCTTGATTAAAGAATTCCAGGGACAGAGGAACCTGGTAGGCTACAGTCTGTGGGGTCACAAAGAGCTGGGCACAAATGAGCAACTAACACACACACACACACACACACACACACAAATTACTAAGCCATTAAAAAGGATGAAATAATGCCCTTTGCAGCAACATGGATAAACTTAGTGATTGTCACTGAATGAAATAAGTCAGACAGAGAAAGAGAAATATTGTATGACATCTCTTATAAGCAAAAGTGTTAATCACTCAGTCATGTCTGACTCTTTGCAACCCTATCGGCTATAGTCCACTGTAGCCCATGAGGCTCCTCTGTCCATGAGATTTCCTGGGCAAGAATACTGGAGTGGGTTGCCATTCTCTTCTTCATGGGATCTTCCGGACCTATGGATTGAACCTAGGTCTCCTGCACTGCAGGCAGATTCTTTACCACCTGAGCCACCAGGGAAGCCCCCTTATATTACATGTGGAATCGAAAATGAAATGATGCAAATGAACTCACAATACAGAAAGAGACTCACAGACATAGAGAACAAACTTATGGTTGCCGAGGGGAAGGGAGCTTGGGACGGACGTGTACACACTGCTATATTTAAAACGAATAACAAACAACGACCTACTGTATACAGCACATGGGACTCTGCTCAGTGTTATGTGGTAGCCTGGATGGTATGGGGTGGTGGTGGATACATGTGTATGTATGGCTGAGTTCCTTCACTGTTCACCTGAAACTATCACAACATTGTTAATTGGCTATACTCTAATACAAAATTTTAAAAAATTCTTAAAAGAAAGAGTTACTGAATTTAATATAGTATCATTTCAAGAAAAAAGCTGTACATGATAAAAGAAATAATCTTTTATTTTCATAAAGTGTATGATCAACAATGAAAACAACAGTAATAAAACTTTATACCCCCAATGCTATAACATGAAAACACATGAGGCAAAAACAAAAGGCAATCTCTTTGAAATTACTGGTTAAAATGCGGCAAGCAGTAACATAAAACACAAGTGACATGAGTTTGTAATTAACAAGAGTAGACAGAAACGAAAATACTGATACTGTCACAGGACAACTGTTACAAAATCAACTGATATTTAGGGAGCAGCCACCTGGTACAGAGCATACAGTGAGGAGCTAAACAGGAAGTCCAGAAGCCATAAACTCTGCGACCATATAGATAGAGATCAAGGAGAAGATATGTTTATATGTATGAATAGCACACCTAGAACATAAATATTTACACAGTAAAGCTGTACAAATGCTCTGGCTTGAGATTCAGGAAGCACTCTTTTAAAAGGGTAAATATAAGATTATACAATCTCATAATCATCTTAATTATAGGATTAAAAACAATCTATGCTAAATAAATTTTTTTTAATCTATGGTATGCAATTCAGTATATAAAGAAAACGTACTCTCAAGCAGGAAATGATTAAAATCAAGCTGTACTCATACCTGGCCTTCAGCCCAAAACGTCAGGAACCTTATCACTGATATACTTAGGAAGTGAATGCAACACTGACAGAAATGTTCAATTAAAACCTCCTCTTTCTTCAGAGTGAAGCCCAATCTTCTATGGAAATTATCTTCAAACTTTTGTTAACCAAGAAAACTTTTTGTAAATGAAGCCTCACACCAGCTCGAGATTGAAAAGCTAGGCTGCTCTGATTCAAGTGTGAGTAAGGAAAGGCCACTATTCCATTCAGGTATGACCTAAATCAAATCCTTTACGATTATACAGTGGAAGTGACAAATAGATTCAAGGGGTTAGATCTGATAGACAAAGTGCCTGATGAACTATGGACAGAGGTTTGTGACATGGTATAGTAAGTAGGGATCAAGATCATCCCTAAGAAGAAGAAATGCAAAAAGGCAAAATGGTTGTCTGAGGAGGCCTTACAAATAGCTGAGAAAAAAAGAAGCTAAAGGCAAAGGTGACAAGGAAAGATATATCCGTTTGAATGCAGAGTTCCAAACAACAGCAAGGAGAGATATGAAAACCTCCCTCAGTGATCAATACAAAGAAATAGAGGAAAATAACAGAATGGGAAAGACGAGATCTCTTCAAGAAAATTAGAGATAACAAGGGAACATTTCATGCAAAGATGGGCAGAATAAAGGACAGAAATGTTATGGACCTAACAGAAGCAGAAGATATTAAGAAGTGGCAAGAATACACAGAAGAACTGTACAAAAAAGATCTTCATGATCCAGATCACCACAATGGTGTGATCACTCACCTAGAGCCAGACATCTTGGAATGTGAAGTCAAGTGGGCCTTAGGTAGCATCACTACAAACAAAGCTAGTGGAGGTGATGGAATTCCAGCTGAGCTATTTCAAATCCTAAAAAATGATGCTGTGAAAGTGCTGCACTCAATATGTCAGCAAATTTGGAAAATTCAGCAGTGGCCACAGGACTGGAAAAGGTCAGTTTTCCTTCCAGCCCCAAAGAAAGGCAATGCCAAAGAATGTCCAAACTACCGTACAACTGCACTCATCTCACATGCTAGCAAAGTAATGTTCAAAATTCTCAAAGCTAGGCTTCAACAGTACGTAAACTGTGAACTTCCAGATGTTCAAGCTGGATTTAGAAAAGGCAGAGGAACCAGAGATCAAATTAACAATATCCACTGGATCATCAAAAAAAGCAGAGAGTTCAAAAAAAAACATCTACTTCTGCTTTATTGACTATGTCAAAGACTTTGACTGTGTGAATCACAATAAACTGTGGAACATTCTGAAAGAGATGGGATTACCAGACCACCTGACCTGCCTCTTGAGAAATCTGTATGTAGGTCAGGAAGCAACAGTTAAAACTGGACATGGAACAACAGACTGGTTCCAAATAGGAGAAGGAGTACGTCAAGGCTGTATATTGTCACCCTGCTTATTTAACTTCTATGCAGAGTACCTCATGAGAAACACTGGACTGGAAGAAGCACAAGCTGGAATCCAGATTGCCGGGAGAAATATCAATAACCTCAGATATGCAGATGACACCACCCTTATGGCAGAAAGTGAAGAACAACTAAAGAGCCCTTTTATGGAAGTGAAAGAGGAGAATGAAAAAGTTGGCTTAAAACTCAACATTCAGAAAATAAAGATTATGGCATCCAGTCCCATCACTTCATGGCAAATAGATGGGGCAACAATGGAAACAGTGAGAGACTTTATTTTAAGGGGCTCCAAAATTTCACTGCAGCCATGAAATTAAAAGATGCTTGCTCCTTAGAAGAAAAGCTATAACCCTAGACAGCTTATTAAAAAGCGGAGACGTTACTTTGCCAACAAGGTCCATCTAGTTAAAGCTATGGTTTTTCCAGTGGTCACGTATGGATGTGAGAGTTGGACTATAAAGAAAGCTAAATGCAGAAGAACTGAAGCTTTTGAACTGTAGTTTTAGAGAAGACACTTGAGAGTCCCCTGGACTACAAGCAGATCAAACCAGTCTGTCCTAAAGGAAATCAATCCTGTATATTCATTGGAAAGACTGATGCAGAAGCTGAAACTTCAACACTTTGGCCACCGGATGCAAAGAGCTAACTCATCTGAAAAGACCCTGATGCTGGGAAAGATTGAAGACAAGAAGAGAAGGGGATGACAAAGGATGAGATGGTTGGATGGCATCACTGACTTGATGGACATGAGTTTGAGCAAGCTGTGGGAGTTGGTGATGGACAAGGAAGCCTGGTGTGCTGCAGTCCACAGAGTCACAAAGAGCTGGACCCAACTGAGCAACTGAACCCTCTGACTGAAGGAAATACCACAGGCTGGGAGTGGATTTACAAACGGCTACATCCCACGAGGAAGGAGCACCACGAGCCAGGCCCTAGGCCAAGCACAGGGCATCGGAAACAAAACAGAGTCTCTGACCCCAGGGAGCTTACACCCGAGAATGGGGAGTAAGCTAACAAGAAAATAAAAAATATGACCGTTTCACACATACAGAACCACTCCAAAGAAAATGAGGTAGGGGAACAAGGCAGATGATGCCTGGAGGTGGTATGTGGGATTTCTTTGTGTGCTTGGGTAGTCAAGGGGGACGGCTCTTAAAAGAACAGGGGTCGTTTCTGAGAAGGTTCAGTCAGTGCAAAGATCTGTGGAAGGAAAAGAACCTATCCAAGGAAGAGAAAGAGGCCAGTCCAGCTGGAGCAAAGGGAACCAAAGGAGTGTAGAAACAGAAGAAATTGGAAAGGCAACGGAGGCCAGAATACAAGCCTCTCCTAAAGCGAGGCTTGGATTTAAGTGTAATGGGAAGGCTTTGAAAGGCTTTGAGCAAGGGAACAACTTGACCCGATTTACAGTGCAGAAGCTGCTGTGTGGAACAGATTCCACGCAGGCAGAATGGAATCAAGAAAACTAGGGAGGAGACCATGGCAGATATTCATCTAGAGGCAGTGGCGGCCAGGAGGAACGTTTTAACAGTGGAAACAAGAGGGATATATTTTGAACAGAAAGCCCACAGAAATTAACAATGGAATAGATACAGACAGTACACAGAAGACAGAGGAATCAAGGAGAGCTGTGATGTTTCTGGGTGTATAACGGGGTGGATGAGGGCACCATTTACAAGGCAGAAAGGTCTAGAGTGTACAGATGAGACTGGGGACAGCACCAAGAATTCTGTTTTTACAGACGGACAGTAGGCACATAAAAGATGCTCACCATTTCTATTTATTAAAGAAATGCAAATCAAAACCACAGTAAGGCACCACCTCACACCAATCAGAATGGCCATCATTTAAAAGTCTACAAGTGACAAGAACGGAGAGGACGTGGAGAAAAGGGAACCCTCCTACACTGCTGGTAAGAATGTAACTTGGTGCAGCTACTATGCCAAACCGTATGGAGGTTCCTTAAAATACTAAAAATAGAACTACCATATATCCAGCAATCCCGCTCCTAGGCATTTATCTAGACAAAAAGATATTTGTACCCCAGTGCTCACAGCAACACTATGTACAACAGCCAAGACATGGAAACAACTCAAACATCCATCAGCAGAAGGAATGAAAATGTGGTACCTTTATGCAATGGACTATCACTCAGCCATAAGAAAGAATGAAATGCCGATTTGCAACAACACGGGTGCAACTAGAGATTATCATAGCAGGGAAGCCAGGAAGACAAATACCATATGATATTGTTTATACGTAAAATTTAAAATATGACACAAGAACTTATCTACAAAACAGAAGCAGACTCACAGACATACAGAACACACATGTGGCTGCCAGGGGCTGGGGGGAGGGAAGGATAGACTGGGAGTGTGGGATTAGCAGATGAAAACTATCACATATATGTGTAATTCAATCACCATGCTGCACACCCAGAACTGACACTACACTGTAAACCAGCTATGCCTCAGCAAAATGAAGCAAAAACAGAAAAGAATTGTTCTGATCACACTAATCTTAAAGAACCTGTAATTAGGTGCCCATGAAGATCTGCCCAGTAGGTGCCTCATTGGCCACTGAAGTCTATATACTCTTGGGAGAAGTTGGAGCTGGAAATATCCACATACTTCTCATACCTCTATTCCCATGGCAAACCCTTCAAGTCTTCTAGGAAATCCCAATGCCCCACAGAGCAGTGTGAAAACTCAACACTTACCTCCAACTGGCTAAACTAAATTTGCCTAATTTTGCATAGTGTGGCTGAAGAATTAAATGAGGAAAACGTAAAATGCATTTACCCACACTAGAACTTGTTGACAACAAAACAAATTACAGACAGGTTAAAGATTCTAGTGAAAAAAAAAAAAAAAACCATGAAAGCATGCAAGAAGAAAATACAGGTTAATATTTATAAAATCTAAGTGAGAGAGGGCTTCCTTATTTGACCAAGGGCAGAAATTCTTAAAAGAAGAGAATAATGGTGGATTGAGGGGAGGGAGGTTTAAATACTTCTAGAAAAGAAAATATCACAAATCTTAAAAGCAAATGAAAAACTGGGAATACGGAAATATCCTTACATATTTATATAAGGAGCTCACACAAATTAAGAAAAAAAGATTAACTCAAAAAAGAAAACATGACAAGGAAAAGAGAAATTCAAAAGAGAAGAACTATAAGTGAACAATTAACACACGGAAAAAAAGTGCTAAACTTCTTATCAGTAGAAGGAATTAAAATAAGGAGACAGTATTTGTCACCTATCAAGCTTATAAATATTAAAATGGCAATGAGTGTAGACTTGGAGTCTGGACAGTAATTACTAAGCTCTTTGTGAAGACAATTTGGTAATGTATCAAGTGAAGTGAAGTGAAGTCGCTCAGTCATGTCTGACTGTTTGCAACCCCAGAGACTGTAGCATACCAGGCTCCTCTGTTCACTGAATTTTTCAGGCAAGAATACTAGAGTAGGTTGCCATTTCCTTCTCCAGGTGATCTTCTCAACACAGGGACCGAACCTGGGTTTCCTGCATTGCAGGCAGATGCTTTACCATCTGAGTCACCAGGGACATCTTGGATTTTACATGCTCTTTGACCTACCAATTCCACTTCAGGGAATTCATCCAAAAGGCAGGGGTATTGGAGGGTTGATGGGAAAGATTTAGGCACAAATTATATTTATAAGACGCTTCAGAATCATATCTAATGACATGAAAAGATATTGCACCTTAAAATAAGGGTTTTAAAATCATAACAGAGAAGGCAATGGCACCCCACTCCAGTACTCTTGCCTGGCAAATCCCATGGGCGGAGGAGCTTGATAGGCTGCAGTCCATGGGGTCACTAAGAGTCAGACACGACTGAGTGACTTCACTTTCACTTTTCACTTTCATGCGTTGAAGGAAATGGCAACCCACTCCAGTGTTCTTACCTGGAGAATCCCAGGGATGGGGGAGCTGGTGGGTTGCCATCTATGGGGTCGCACAGAGTCAGACACGACTGAAGTGACTTAGCAGTAGCAGTAAAACATATGTTCAAAATAATACAAAGCAATAAGAATATTCATATAAAGAGATCACTAACAATAAATTATAGGAAATTAACACTGGTTGTGTCTAGAAAAAATAACTACTCTTTATGATCTTTTTCTTTCATTACAAGGAGCATACAGCATTTAAAAATAAAACCTTCGTTTGGACGGAAAACAAAACTAAAAATCCTTTGCAT
>SJYF01000768.1:1254362-1266329 GCA_006410515.1 Procapra przewalskii
AGTCCAGTGTTTCTCATGATGTACTCTGCATATAAGTTAAATAAGCAGGGTGACAATATACAGCCTTGACATACTCCTTTTCCTATTTGGAACCAGTGTGTTGTTCCATGTCCAATTCTAACTGTTGCTTCCTGATCTACGTACAGATATAGATAGCATATTGAAAAGCAGAGACATTACTTTGCCAACAAAGGTCCGTCTAGTCAATACTATGGTTTTTCTAGTGGTCATGTATGGATGTGAGAGTTGGACTGTGAAGAAAGCTGAGTGCCAAAGAATTGATGCTTTTGAACTGTGGTGTTGAAGAAGACTCTTGAGAGTCCCTTGGACTGCAAGGAGATACAAACAGTCCATTCTGAAGGAGATCAGCCCTGGGATTTCTTTGTTTTTTTAATTTCTTTTTTGGGATTTCTTTGGAAGGAATGATGCTGAAGCTGAAACTCCAGTACTTTGGCCACCTCATGCGAAAAGTTGACTCATTGGAAAAGACTCTGATGCTGGGAGGGATTGAGGGCAGGAGGAGAAGGGGACAACAGAGGATGAGATGGCTGGATGGCCTCACTGACTCGATGGACGTGAGTCTGAGTGAACTCCGGGAGTCGGTGATAGACAGGGAGGTCTGGCGTGCTGCGATTCATGGGGTCGCAAAGAGTTGGACACAACTGAGTGACTGAACTGAACTGAACTGAACCATGTAATTTTAAAGCCTCTGCCATTTTAAATGTAGTTTGATTGGTTAGCATTATTTTTATCTGATAAAACTTTTAAAGTTTATTTTTAATTGGAGGATAATTGCTTTACAATGTTGTACTGGTCTCTGTATACCTGGGAATCAGCCACAGGTATACATGTGTCCCCTCCCTCTTGAACCTCCCAGCCCACCCATCCAGGTTGTCACAGAGTGCTGGGTGGAGCTCCCTGTTACACAGTAACTTCCCTTCAGTTGCCTGCGTTACACACAGTGGCGTGCATGTCAGCGCTACTCTGCACATTTGCCCCACCCTTTCCCTCCCCTTCTGTCCACAAGTCTGTTCTCTGTGTCTGCATCTGTGTCCCTGCCCTGCCATTTTTTAAGCACTAAACTTTTTCTTAATGAAAGTATAGGTAGTACCAATTCTTACAATGGAAGATAATCTCAAAAATATAAGCAAGTTGTACATATACTGAACATGCACTATTAGAGTAGATGGGCTTTAGAGTCAGACTTTCAAATCTGGACTTCCCTGATGGCTCAGACAGTAAAGTGTCTGCCTACAGTACGGGAGACCTGGTTATATCCCTGGGTCAGGAATATCTCCCGGAGAAGGAAATGGCAAACCACTCCAGTGTTCTTGC
Source organism: Procapra przewalskii (assembly GCA_006410515.1). Taxonomy (NCBI): domain Eukaryota; kingdom Metazoa; phylum Chordata; class Mammalia; order Artiodactyla; family Bovidae; genus Procapra; species Procapra przewalskii. The sequence continues at coordinate 1,255,698 of SJYF01000768.1, forward strand.
CTGGAAAATCCCATGGATGGAGGAGCCTGGTAGGCTACAGTCCATGGGGTTGCAGAGTCTGACATGACTGAGCGACTTCCCTTTCTTTCTTTCTTTCAAACTTGTGGCATCAGACAAATTATTACCCTGAATGCCAATTTATAATTAGGAAAATTGGGAAAATTGCTGTCTCAAATTTGTAAGGATTAAAGTACTGTGTGAGATATCCCCTGGTGCTTAGTATGTTTTACTGTTTTAATGCCTTGCTTGTCTGTCTGAACATTTTCATCGTGTGCTTGGATGCTTTACGTCCCCACTAGATGGCACTGGTTGGCCAATTTAATTCTAACTGTCCAACCCATCTGAATCTTTTGCCTCAAGAGGAAAAATACTTAGGGCAAAGACTATTGAAAGTGTTATACATTTGAATTCAGGTAAAATTAGAAAGGATTACCTATACTGTGAGAAAATCACATTCATAAAAACAAAATATTAAATAAACACATTAAGGAACAGCTTTGTTGCTAAGTCACTTCATTTGTGTCCAACTCTGTGTGACTCCATAGACGGCAGCCCACCAGGCTCCCCGTCCCTGGGATCCTCCAGGCAAGAACACTCCAGTGGGTTGCCGTTTCCTTCTCCAATGCATGAAAACAAAAAGTGAAAGTAAAGTCACTCAGTTGTGTTCGACTTAGCAACCCCATGGACTGCAGCCTAGCAGGTTCCTACATCCATGGGATTTTCCAGAATGGTCAGAAAACATAGAGTTTATGTGGCCTAAACGATATTAGTAGTTTACATTTTGTTTCAAGTACAGTAGAAAACCATTGATGAATTTTAAGCAAAGAAGTGTGAGGATGTTATTTATGTTTTTAAAAGATCATTCTGACACTGCTGCATTTCAAAGACACCGCTAAAGAGATTAAAAAGAGATGCCATAAAGTTGAAAATAATATTTATAACACATGAGCAAGCAAATGACTTATCTAAAATATACTACAAATTCCTGCAAATAAATAAGAAAAAAGACAACAGTAGAAAAATTGGCAAAACACTTGAGCAGTCACCTCACAAAAGGAATTCTAGGGCTTCCTCAGTAGCTCAGTGGTCCAGGAAGATCTCACATGCCAAGGAGCAGCTAAGCCCAGGTGCAAAACTATTGAGCTTGTGCTCTAGGGCCCAGGAACCACAACTACTGAGCCCATGTGCTGCAACTACTGAAGCCCGAGTGCCCTTAGAGCCCGTGCTCAGCCACAGGAGAGGCCACCGCAGTGAGGAGCCCACTGGCCACAACTAGAGAAAACCCGAAGACCCAGCACAACCAAGAATAAATAATGAAGGAATTCTGTATGGCCAGCAAACATGGAAAGGTGCTCAACTTCATTAGTAGGTGGGGGAAAGCAGATTAAAGTTACAGTAAGAAACCATGACATACCCATATGATGGGCAAAAATGTGTAATACCAGGGTTGACAAGGATGTTCAAAGCAGCAGCTCTGTGAGAGTCAATTCATAAGCCACTGTGGAAGTGTTCAGTGATGTCTAAGGCAGAATTCCATTCCTCAGTAAATACCCTGTAGAACACCTGTGTACCAGCATAAGAGTACTTTTATACATGAGCATTCTTGCTAAGAATGCTTAACTCCCGAAAAGTTAAGAATACCTAACTACCAAACAATGGAAGAAAAACCAGAAATGTTCCTTGACTCAAAGAGTGGATAACCCATTCATTCTATTAAATTAGATGTTGCCATAAGACATAAAAATGAAAAGCACTATAGCCTAGTGGGGTTTCCCCAGCTCAGTGGTAAAGAATTTGCCTGCAGTACGGGAGATGCAGGTTCTATCCTTGGGTCAGGAAGATCCCCTGAAGAAGGAAATGGCAACCCACTCCAGTATTCTTGCCTGGAAAATCCCATGAACAGAGGAGCCTGGCTGGTTAGTCCATAGGGTCCCAAAGAGTTGGACACAGCTGAAGCAACTTAGCATGCATAGCCATAAGTACCAAAAAAGGATGTCTTAGAAAGTAATAAGCAAAAAAGTAAGATAGAAAAAAATGTATATAGTATAGTTCCATTTAGATAAAGTTCAGAAACAGAACAAAATTATGTTGTTCAGGAATGTATATGCCAAATTGATGGCTTTTGATCAATAAAGAATTAATGCTTTTGAACTGTTGCCAGGGTCCAGCCCCGGTGGGTCCAGGGAATTCGAAGCAGGGATGGCATTGGCGAGGAAAGATTTATTTATTTATTTATAAAGAAATATAAGATTAGATTAAGAAGAAATAGCATAGTGGGAAAATTAAGTGGAGAAAGAAGGCTGAATAACTTGGCTTGTGGGGAAGGCCAATAAAATCTCCGGACAAGAGATTTGCACCATCTATGTGGGGCCACCGGCACCTGCTTGAATCTCTAAGGGTGCCCCCACCTTGGGCTTCCTTTCGCGCAGGGCTTGAAAGCCAGGACAAGTAAGTAGACCTGGCGAAACCCCCCCCCCCCCNNAACCCCCCCCCCCCCCGGTCCAGGTGGGAATTCAGCCTGAAATTAGAGCCAAGAGGAGAAGGAAGGAGAGGAAGAAAAGGAGCAAGAGAGAGACACGGGGGGAGCCAGATTCCCAAGAAACTAGGCTGAGAGAGTAGTCCGAGAAACTGGTCCATCCTTTATTGTTCTGAAGGCTTTTTATACTTTTGATAAAACATGAAGATCAATGGGTACACAGTTATGCAGCGTTAACAGCCCAGACTCATCAAAAACAGGCTTTTTTCTCTGCATATCTAATTGTATACACAAGTCTTAGGTAATTTACATCATCTTCCAGCCAAAAGGGCCAGCTAACATTTTACAGCCTTTTTCCTATAAGGGTTTGTCAACCAGAAGGTTTGTTTGTGTTGATCTTCCCAAGGCCTGGTGTTATTCTCAGAAAAGCACTAAACAAAGTTACATTCTTACACAGCAAAGATACAGCAACTTATAACAAGTAAAGGGAGTACAGTGATTTACAGCATAAGGGAAGCAGTTAACTCAAAAGTCTAGTGTTGCTAACATCAAAACTACTATATATCTTTTTCTACATCCTGCTTACATTGAGTAACATCCTCCCAGGTGCCTAAAAGATAAAGAATATGGAGGTCTGGCAGCAGTCCTTGAGTCAGCAGTGAAAACCTGTCACCAATATGATTTTTAACTCTTTAGAAAAGGCTCTGTATCTTAAGGATGCTTTTAAGCTTTGTGCCTCTCACAGTTGGGGGGCTGTAAGCAATTCACAAGCTGTAAGAAGTCCAAGAAAACCTGTTAGGCAAGCTAAAGAGCTATCAGAGGGGGTTTAACTGAAACATCCCTTTTAAATGCAGAAGACTAAAGCCCTGAGTTGACTTTTTCCCAGAGAATATCAGAAGAGTGGAAAAGCAGAGTGCAGAGGCCGGCAGATTCTTATTTTGGGGGGGTGGATGCTCAGGAAATGCCGTGGGGAACCCCTGAAGCTTGATCACGCCCTGCGTATGCCAGACTTCCTTCCACATGACCCTGTCACGGGCGGGATTCCTCACACTGGCTCCCAGCAAACTGTGGTGTTGGACTACAAGGAGATCAAACCAGCCAATCCTAAAAGAAATCAACCCTGAATATTCATTGGAAGGACTGCTGCTGAAGCTGAAGCTCCTATACTTTGACCACCTGAAACAAAGAGCCAACTTATTGGAAAAGACCCTGCCTGATGCTGGAAAAGATTGAGGGCAAAAGAAGGGAGCAACAGAGGATGAGATGGTTGGATGGCATCACTGACTTGATGGACGTGAGTCTGCATAAGCTCTGGGAGTTGGTGATGGACAGGGAAGCCTAGTGTGCTGCAGTCCATGGGGTCACAAAGTCAGACACAACTTGGCGATTGAACAACTACTTGAGTTTGTTAAACTAGAATGGTTGTGACTTCTGATGTCAGTTACATCTCAGTTTTTTAAAAATGCCTTTGGTGGGAGAGGCGAGGCTGTCAACATGAGGGCTGTGTTCTCTTTTCCTTTTTTTCTGGGTATAGAGTACTTTTATTGATGGTACATGACAAGGCAGGACTCCCTAAGCCCCTCCCCTTCCTCGGGGCCTTGGAGATGGAAACATGTGGAGGTAGGGATATTCTCAGTGTGGTGGCGGAGTGAGGTGGGGCAGGACTCCCCAGCAGCTGAGAACTCTCTCTTCCTCTCGTATGTGTTCTCTTTTTCAACCAGGATGGTAGTTACTCGCATACTTGCTTTATATTTATTCATCCAGCTATAGTTTGTTTCATGTTCTTTTCTGCATGTTTTACTTCAACCATAAAACATTTTTAAAAATGTACACTGCATTCACAGTGGAGTGTGCATGGGCAAAAATGGCAGCAGAGAAGGCATAATGGAGGTGAAAGATATTGGAAGTAGAGGCTTGGACCAGGGCTGTGGTGGCAGCAGAGATGGATGCAAACAGATCCAGGAAGCAGGTCTAATGGGCTTTGTTAACAGATTGTTTCCTCTTGTTCTTTGTGATAGTTCACAAACCAGAAAAAGTCACGTGGACAGAAGCTGCTGGAACCATCCGGGATGGATTACGAGCCTATACAGCCCTGCATTATCTTTCTCATCTCTCGCCTGGAAGATCTGTGCTGATAATGGATGGAGCAAGTGTAGGTGCTAATAGTTTTGCTAAAAAACAGACCATCATGTCAATGTATGGCAAAAACCACTACAATACGGTAAAGTAATTAGCCTCCAATTAATTAAATTTTTTTTAAAAAGACCAAAATAGGATAAACTTGGGAAATTGAGAAATGGGCCATCCACTTACTAATACAATATATTGCCATTTAACTTATTCACTCATTTCCTATACCAAACTCCCATTTTCTAAAATAAGCAGCTTTTATCAGTAGACGATAGTGTTTAGTTTCTTACTGCTTTGAATCTGCTAGTACTTTAAAAAAGCAGGCAAGCCATTTTTATTCATGCCTGTTACACAAAACTTGAAATAGCTCCTAATCTTTGAAGCTAGACCCCAGGTCTCCCTGTTTTGTATCATATCCCTCATAATTACACTTATGTGATTAAGGTGTTTCATTTATAGATATCACACAAGATCGAAACTGTACTAATTTAAACATGTTACATATATGCAGTGATGTATAAACATCATGTTTATACATGATATATAAACATCAAAATATGAAGACAGTAAAAGATTACATAAAAATCTAAAAATGTTAGATTTTATATCTGTTGATGAAAATGATTTTTCTTTGAAAAAAAAAGGCACAGTCTTCGTTGGCTTCAGCCCTGTGTCCAACATCAAGATAGTAGTTATTTCCCTGAACTTACCCACAGGTCAGCAAAAGGATGGAACTTTTGAAGTGCTTTGATTGTCAAAGAGAGGTTGCTGGACTTGTATATGTATATGTACCATATAATTAGCTTAGTACATTATGCTGACCAGGCCCTTAATGGCCCATTTTTCTCTTTCCAAGGCTGTGTTCTGAATTCAGCCTGCCTCTGTCCTTGAAGTTATGTGCTACAGTCAGACTGGCTGGGAGCCTGTAGCACACACAGCTTTTCCTTGAGGCAGAGTCTATCAGTGTTTCCCTTTCTAATAAGCTTGTCCTATTTTTTTCTTTGTATCAGATAAGACTTTAAAATATATTGAAGTAGAAATAAACTGTTACTCTTTATTAAAAAACAACCTAGCAGATGAATTAGACACAGCCTCTGCCCTCTCTCTGTAACCCCATTGTGTATTTCCCCCACACAGACACTTGGTACAATAGCCATTCAGTTAGCACACCACAGAGGAGCCAAAGTGATTTCAACAGCCTGCAGCCTTGAAGACAAGCAGTTTCTTGAAAGATTTAGGCCTCCTATAGGTGAGTAATAGTACTCAACACAGACTTGAATACATAAAATTTTGAAGAGATATCATATCCCCTTGAAAACTCCACTTGTAAAACAAACTGCAAAATGCCAAATGCGTGTCATTTTTAAAATGCACTTAGTTCCTGTGCTAAGTCCAAGGTTATGTAAGTTTACATGGTAATTATTTGGGTTTTTCTGTTGTTGTTTTCTTTTGGCCACTCAGTGTGGCACGTGGATCTTAGTTCCCCAGAGAGAGGACCCCCGCCCCTCTGCCGCGAGCACTAGACCCCTAGGGAAGTCCCAGTTATTTTTCAGAGTTTTTTCTTCTTTGCCCCGTTGTTATCAACTTAGTCAAGTTTGAATTAGGTGAACTTTGACACAGTTCAGAAACACCTGATACCTCTTTAATTTTTTTAGTCAATAAGTCATATTTTTGTATCACTTTTTGTTTCTCAACCTCTTTTACCCGGTGATATGTACCTAAAGGGGTCCACAGAGAATGAGATGGTTGGATGGCATCACCAACTCAATGGACATGAGTTTGAGGAAACTCTGGGAGATGGTAAAGGATAGGGAAGCCTGGCATGCTGCAGTTGGTGGGGATGCAAAGAGTTGGATACAAGTTAGCGACTGAACAACAAATGTCCCTAAAATTGCCTGTTTCCTGTGATTCGCTGGGATGGGAGATGAGCCAGTTAAACAGAAACCCAGGTCACATATAGTTTAGGATAAACAGGATATGTCATCAGCTGGGGAGCTCTTGAAAGGACTGAACCTATCCCAAAAGCAATGAACATGGGAAAGAGACAGAAAATAGAGATTAACAAAATAGAATAGAGATGGGAATGGAATTTAGTATACTGGAGTTAACAGAATTAACGTTGGAGATTAACAGATGAAGAGAAGAGCAGAGTGTTAAGATTCACTGGGTGTTAATATGAATGATAGTTCCTTAAATCCTCAACAACCCTGTGTCAGGTTACTGGGCAACAGCATCTCAGAATTTAGTTTGTCCAAGGATGTGCCAGGGTGTGTACCACTAGGCCTGGAATGGGATTTGAACCCAGGCCTGTCTAACAGTAAAGCCTGGGTTGTTTCTATGGTTGGGTTATTTCCATGGTTATGTTATGCTTTTGGCAGATAACCAAGAAATGGAAAGAAGGCTGAAACAGGCATTGAGAAAGGAGGGAGATAAGAAAAAAGAAAAAAAAAGAAGAGATTGAAAATGAAGGGGAGGAGCATAGACTGCAGACAAGGAGCAGTTTCCTCTTGGTTAGCCTGCCCTTCCCTTCGGTCTCCCCATGCCCACCCTGAGACTTCAGTCAGTACTGGACTGACTACACCTCGAATCTGATCCAGCTCTGAGCAGAAGTCTCTGAAATGAGAAGGTATTCAAAGATACAAAGATGAAATAGATGTTCTTCATTTTCCAATTCAAATTCTGAGGTTTAAAAAATATCTATTTATTATATTTGGTTGCATCAGCTCTTAGTTGTAGCATGTGGGATCTAAGTAGATCCCTGACCAGGGATTGAACCTGGTCTCCCTGCTTTGGGAGCAGTAGTCTAGCCACTGGACCACCACGGAAGTCCCCAAATTCTGAGATCTTTTAGTTCTCATTGGCTTGTTCTCTTAATATAGTACTTTAAAACAACCAGTTAGTTTTATTTTCACTAACTCTGCTTAGAATAATCCTGTTTTGTTTTTTCACGTTCAGGAATTTTTGTTTTGTTTTGGAGGGCAAGTCAGGGGATGCCGGTACGGGTTGTGATTTCTGTGACTGAGAAAGGATAAAACTGCCTCTAGTAGAGAAGTACCAAATCCAGAATAGATCTTTGTACTTTTGAGCTCTGAATTCTATTAAATCTGAACATTCCTAAAAAATTCTTTAATCTTTCAGTTCATATCTATATAGGTACATTTGTGGTTTGGAGAGTCTCAGTTCTGGCAAAATACTCTTTAGCTATAAAGAACAGTCCTCTGTGTCAACAGATCAACCTTGGAATATGTTATCTATAGAATGCTCATATTTTAATTTATTGACTATACCAGTTTCTTCATTTAAATTCATCCTTACCAGCACTGGGGTAGATGAGTGAAAAACAGGATAATTCAGATTCAATAACTGCTTCAACCATTTAATTCATTTCAGAGATGAGAAATTTATTTGCTTTTCTTGCTCTTCCTCTGGGAGCTGTGTTGATCACATAGAGAACAGTACAGTCACCTGACTTCCTGTCCTTTGCAGCTCGAGTGATCGATGTGTCTAATGGGAAAGCCCATGTGGCTGAAAGCTGTTTAGAAGAAACAGGTGGTCTCGGAGTGGACATTGTCCTAGATGCTGGAGGTGGGCATTTTACTAAGTCAGGAGTCTCTGTCATTTTTTTATTGTGATGGATAAATTTCTGGGAAAAAAACAGAACCAGGAAGTAATTACTTACATATTTATTAAGTTGAGGTCGAGAGGTTTTTTTTTAACTTTTTGAATTGGAGCCTATTCATTTTATTCCCACTTTAAGCACTGTCACAAGAGAGTGCCTACCTTTTAAAAAAGTATGCATGCATGCTTAGTTGCTCAGTCATGTCCGACTCTGCAACCCTATGGGCTATGGCCCGCCAAGCTCCTCCGTCCAGGCAGGAACACTGGAGTGAGTTCCTATGCCCTCCTCCACGGGATCTCCCCAGCTCGGGGACTGAACCCTTGTCTCACGCCTCCTGCGTTGGCAGGCCGGCTCTTTACTGCTGGGGGCTTCCCTGGTGGCTCGGTCGGTGGAGAACCCACCTGCAATACGGGAGAGTTGGGTTCAACCCCTGGGTTGGGAAGATCCTCTGGAGAAGGGAACGGCTGCCCACTCCAGTATGCTGGCCTGGAGAATTCCATGGACTGTGTAGTCCATGGGGTCTCAAAAAGACTGAGTGACTTTCACTCTCACTTCTTTACTGAAGGTGCCACCTGGGAAGCCCTCTGAAGTCTAGGCATGGGAATTTAAGTATCTCTACAAGAAACTGGGGGCCTCCCTGGTTGTGCTTGTGGTGTGCTCACTCACTCAGTCAGGTCTGACTCCTTGTGAGCAGCAGCCTGCCACGCTCTTCTGTCCACGGTATTTTCCAGGCAAAAATACTGGAGTGGATTGCTATCTGCCAGAGGGCTTTTCCTGACCCAGGGACTGAACCTGCGTCTCCTGCCTTGGCAGGTGGACTCTTCAGGGGCTCAGAAGCTCCTGGATTAGTTCAGGCCTCAGTCAGTCACTCGTTTCTGCTATGTATGTTTGCCCTCTGTAGGATGGTGAGCCTCTACAGTCCCTTTTTGGAAAATGCAGAGAATTACTTTGCATTTTACCTTCCTTGAACTTTTGTAGTTTAACCAATAGCTATTTAACACCAAATCTCTACACACTTAGGTAGTGCCACCTCACCTTAAGAATAGGTTTCACAAGCCTGCCAAGGGCTTCTATTTATATTTTGTTAGAATTTATCTTCTAAGATCATAACAAATGGAGCTATGGCCATAGCTGTTTCTTTTAGCCAGCATTTTCAATATTTGAAATTAACTCAGAAAAATCTTTCAGTGGCAGTGAATGTATAGTTCATTAACTTTTCAAATGGACATTTCAAGAAGTAGGAGATTATTACGTCAAAGTAGGACATTCTTGAATCTATGAGTTCCTTACTTAGGAGTCAGCTTTCCCCAGAGTATTAAGCTATCAATGGTACGATTGAAAAGGTCAGACTTGGTGGTGTGTGTTGTTATCTTGGCTGATTTTCAGATTGAAAGATACGTTTTATCTTTAGTTATCTCATTTATAATTAAATCTAAATTTTATGAACAGTTTTAATGCAAAAGTGTATTTTAAGGTGTCTGAATACATCATATGTTACCTTGTTCTAAGAAAAATGCTTCCTTGTTACATTAAAAGTAAACAGAACTAGTTTGAAGAATAAATTTTTATCAGATTACTATAAAATATATGTTCTCTCCCTCTCTCTTTTTAAATAATTCTTCTGTAAGTGAGGTTATATAATAAAGATGACGAACCAGCTGAAAAATTACAACTACTACCACATAAACACGATATCATCACCCTTCTTGGTGTTGGAGGCCATTGGGTAACAACAGAAGAAAACCTGCAGGTATTATCAGAAACAATAAAGCATTACTATTCCACCAACAGGATATAATTAACAAAGAATAATGCCAGGTCTTTTAGCACGGTGTAGCTAAATTTGTATAAATTTTTAATTATTTCCTATTTTTAAAGAAATATAGCTTTTCTTTTTTTTAACTTCAGCTGTTGGCCAAGATGTTGAAATATAGTTGAAATATAGCAGAGTTCACTTAACTTTTATTTAGTGGTTTGGAAACAATGACTTCTAAATTTTTTAATAGTATTTCAAATTAATTTTTTTCCCTAGTAATAAACATTCATGTTGACATCTACTTAGCAAAATATTACTATATAAAATGACAACTTCTTAATTATTCAAATTAGAATTTACTCTGTGTGTGTGTGTGTGTGTGTGTGTGTGTGCATGTAGTCTTCCATTTTTACATTTCTTCCAGTTTTACATTTCTCAGCAAAATTCAGGGATTTTTATTATGGTGATATTCACATACCAGAATTCTCATGTTCCAGTCTTCGATGATTTTCTAACATCCTCATGAAAACGACTGGTGAGTAGCAGCTAGAAATCTCACACACACACGCACACACACACACACACACACACACACAGGTGAAGACCAGCTAATCTCATACACACACACACACACACACACACACACACACA
>SJYF01000768.1:1291893-1309271 GCA_006410515.1 Procapra przewalskii
GGCTGTGGTACTTATTCTTCAAAATATCACACAGATACATGAAAACATACAGAAAATTGTTCACATGGTAAAGGATCCTTGCCCTCAGTTCATATCTCATAAATGCATGATAATAAATGTTGACAGCCTCAATTTTTAATTACTTTCTCTGAAGTGTTATAAATCAAAAATCAATTCAAGATACCTGCTTAAAACATAATATAGGAAACTAGTCACTCAAACACTGTGATGGTTAAAGAATTAGTTGTATTCAACGTATATTTACTGAACACCTGGAACTGCCAGGCAGTATTTTCTATTTGTCTGAACATGCACTTACTGTCCCCATATATTTGCCATAGAAAGAGGATGTATGGAGCAGCTGTCCACTGTTAAAAACACAGACTGGATTCAGACTGTCTAGGTTCAGATCCCAGTTCCCCTGCTAATGTTGTGACCTTGGGCCTCACTTAGCCACTCTTTCTAAATGCAAATGCAAATATCTCACATGACTATTACGGGCACTTAGCTACTATTTTTATATATTTGATTACAAACTCTATGAGGGCAGGTAATTTTTTCTATTTCTATTCTCTCAAATAACTCCTGCCCCATAGTACACGACATTTACTGAATAATCAAGCCCCAAATCACTTTCACTTAAAGCTTGCTAGAAAAACGATTTTCAAAGACCTACATGTCAACAGCATGCCACAGAGTTTACTTATGTCACAACCCTCTAGTTAGTGAAATATCATTTAGACATTAAAACCACTACATACCCGTTCCTGAGCACGATTTAACATGCTCATAGCTTCAAGGTCAAATGCATTCTCGCTGAGTCTTTTCTGAGCAAGTGCCCGTTCACTCATTGCTGTAGAGATGTCCACAGGCTAAGAAAGAAAACATAGATAATTATCTCAAATAACCAGACTCCCTAAATTATGAAAAATGCTCACATCTTTAGTTGCTTCATGTCAAAAACCAAAGTTTTATATAAAATTCTGTATATACAAATATATAAAAATGTGTATATATATATATATATATATATATATATAATTTTGTAAAGCAGGGAGAAGACTCTAAAAGGTAAAATAACCTTGGAAAATAGACACGGATTGTTTAAGGTAAGTTACAAAGTATCAGGCAGCAGATGAACTCAATCCAAAATCCAACTGCTTTCTTATTTTCTACTACATCAAACTACAATCATAGAAAGTTTCATGAAGAACTTAAAAATCTCTCGCCTTCCCTAACGAAATAATCATTGGAGTTTTCATTTTATCCTGCTTCTCAGCATAGCCCTCAGAGGCAATAAGCAAGGTTCTTAAATACACAAGGAGAAAACCACTGCCATGTCAAAGCCCGTTCCTTTACTGATGTCTGCACGTTTTCACCTACTTGTGGTGATTCGTTAAGTCTGATACAAAGAACTCAGCTTCTTCAAAGAATATATTCATTACGTATGGTTTTCCATTAATTAGTATGTGCACTGATGATGGGAGTTAGACTGTCTCTGTGGGGTGCACAAGTCTCAGACCAGAGCACTTAAAGTATGTCTGAAATGCCTTAGGTCCGCCTCTTCAGTGCTCAGGTTCTACCTGTAAAAGCTGATGCTAAGCAGATGCGACTTAACTTTTTAAGAAGTTTCATAATATCCAGGAAAACTTCAAAGATTTTCTTTAGACCAAATATCCTATTTACCCAATTTGTGAAAGGCTCAACCATAGAGGGAAAAAAAGAAATCAAGTATTTGATGCTTTTTAGTTCTAACATTAAGAGCTCAAGATGATTTGTGTCAACTCACCAATTCTTAATACTTTTCTTCTAACACTACTAAACCCATTAATATATCTCATCCAAGAAAATTCATTTTTGGAGAATAGTTAACTGACATGGGAGGATTTTCCTAAATTCATATAAAAAGAATAATTAGTAGCAACTGCATAGATGTGCCAAATATAAGGAAGTCAGTTAAAGTAAGTTAACAGATAAGTTTTCTTTAAAAAGCCAAACTAAGGCAACATCTAATTTGACTGTATAATTAAATATGAAATACTTCTTTTAAAAATAAGACCTATATAATTAAGAGTAAGTGCCTATTAGAGCATAATTCTATCTCATGCGTAAGGATTGCCAATCTCCGTGTTTCCTATCTTCACTATTCTTAGTTACCTTGCTGAGTCACCTAGTATCATTCCTTTAGCAAAATTAAAATTTTCCTCCACAAGGTACCAAAAAGTACAGGTTTCTATCTGCTGTCCTTAAATGAAAGCAGAATTAAACTGAATTCATTCTGTAATCAGACTGCTCACAGATCTCATTAAGAAAAGATCCTAATTTCTTAGTAAATTATCCACACTAGCTGGAACATTTCTGGGCATATACAGGTAAAGGCAGACTGAAACACTAGAAACACAGCATGTCCACTTGTCACTTCTATTACAACTGTCATCACCTGCTGTGCCTTGTTAAGTGGGAATCCAGATTATTTTAGATCAAAATCACATTCTTTTTTGGCCTTAGATATTTCATAAACCTGTCAGGTAAGATGAAGAAGTAATTTTTGGAGGCCCATTAAATATGTGTGAAATACTATTCTTTAACTTTGCCAGAATTACTGTGGGTTTCATACTCGTCTACAAATCTAAGCATTAGGGTGTTTAGGTATAAATAATAGGTTTTTATTCTAAAAAGTTGAAATTCAGAGGAGATAATAGGGAAAATGTACCTACCCACCACCAAGCCAAGCTCTGATCCCCCAATTTCTAACTGTAAATTAGCCATAAAAATGTAGTTAAGATGGCTCTGAAAATTCCAACTTTTCTAAAATAAAATTACTTCTTCCCAACTGGAAAGCAAATTAACATACCTATCTGTGACTTCATCCTTCTGAAGACACTTTATATCTTCATAATTTTTTCTCTTTTAACCTTTATTAAGCAAGCAGGTAACCTAAATACCTCATCATTTATCCTCAGGATGAAACTTCATTCAAATCTCAGTAATTTATGTTAAATTCACATCTTACTCTGAAAGGAACTTTTATTTAATATATCAACATTGAGATTTAATATAAATTTAGATAAAATTACAACTAGTTTTTTTCCTAAGGTAAATACAACTTCATGTATTCTTCAACAGGCTTACCAAGTGAGCTGTAGGTTCATGTCAAAACTTTATTAACAAATAGTAATTTGACTATTAATTTCATATTTGTACTTTTTAATATGAAGAAACATACCCAAAATAGGCTCAACCAGGATCATTTAATCTCTTAAGAATCCTCAAGTTTATATCAAAAAGCATATATCCAAGTTGCCAGGATAACTCAGGATATGCAATAAATAACCAACTATAATTCTCAAAATATTAATATTCAAAGATTAGACCAAAGATCTGAATCAGTTTTAAAAAACTCATAAAACATCACAGCTACCCTTTAGAACAGCACTGTCCAGCAGAACTTTTACAGTGAAAGCTAATGAGCACTTGAAATGTGCCTAGTGCAATTAAAGAACTGATTTCTCAGTGGCTCAAGGACTACTGTACTGGACTGCATAGGATTTGTATGTGTATATATAACGCATATAACTACTGGAGAAGGAAAATGGCAACCCACTGCTGTCTTCTTGCCTGGGAAGTTCCACGGACAGAGGAGCCTGGCAATGTGCAGTCCATTGGGTCCTTAAGAGTCATACACAACTATACCACCACTACCAGATTATAATACATAGCAGAGTGAGTCTTAATGTTGCTCAAAAACAGTCAAGTGGTCAAGTGTGAAAGGTACCAAAATGATGCTAAAAGTTTTAGAATGTAAAAAGTCAGGGGCAGGGGGCAGGAATTATCTTAAACCCTGCAAACACTATTATCAAGCTATCATCAACAAAGCAAGTTTATTTTCACTAATACACAGCAGACCTTCTATGTAATGTGTAGTAATATTCTAGGTGTCATGATGGGGGGAAATGTTTTATTTCCTTCTCCCTAGGGCTTGTTCTAAAAGGTGAAATCCACATAAAAAGAGTGTCCTGAATTATTATTCCAGTTCACACATCAATAAAAACCTGTCCAAGTTATTTCACTCCTCTACTTCAGCAACATTTCTGTAACCTAAAATGTTGTCAGGACTAATAAAACATTAATGTAATTGACACTGTAATATGCATTTCACAACCTAAGTTATTAACTGTGCATCTTCCTTATTTCTAAGTCAATTTACCCTACCCATGTGTTAGCCCAACTGTTTACAAAAATAAAACAATTATCTTAAATAATTCTTAAAAAGTTAGTGAAAGGCTATAAAAGAACTAATGAGAATTATTAAAAGGTGGTCATTCAGGTAAGGAAAAAAATAGTACCTGTAAAAGGCAAATTACTTTCTACACAAGAAATTGCTGCTGCTGCAGGTATCTCCAATTAAAAGGTGTAAAAGGAAACTTTTAAGTAAAGAGAGTTAAAGAAAAAGCACCTAGCCTGCATCAAAACATGATTAAAAATATTTAGCAAAAATTAATAAAATACAAAGTAAATAACAACTATATAAACAAAAGCCACACTAAATACAGAATGCCTCAGGAGTTATATGGCTTGGTTTTAAAAACTAATTTATGAGTCTTTTTATTTCACATAAAATTCTCTAATGCAATTTTTAGTTTATTACATTTAAATGAATTACAGTAATTAGAGGATTAGATAAACCATTAAATGGTAAAGAAATTCCATGTTAATAACCTGGGAGACTCTAAAGAAAGAATAATGAATAAAAAAGCTGTATGTAACATTCTAGCACTGCCAAGACCTGTGTGTTTCATTTTCATTTAAAATTTTCATTTTACCACAAGAACTCAGTTTTCTTAAACCTCAAAAATACAGAGTTCCTAACCATAACGGAATTTTAGCTCCACTGGGACATGAAGAAAGGAAACTTTATGCCAGAGACTACACTTATTTCCTCTACCTAGTAAGGCTTTGCTGTCTTTATTACCGAGAATTAATGCCCCCAAAGGACAAGTTTTAAAATGTTTTCCAACACTTTTGGTTTCATTGTTTATAAATAAAAATTCACACAAATATAATCAAGGTTCTGCAGTCACTCTTTACTGAGGATGATGCTGGTTGGCTTCTGGGTAGGAAGACGATGCTATGGCAGCACAGCCCACAGTGTGATGAGTTGGTATTTCCATAAGATATGGATTTGTTGATCCATCCACGTCTATCCACTCATACTTATGTCAAAGAGCACTCATGTGCACAACTGGTAGGATTAAGGATCATACAGCAAAGCTGAGATCAAATCTGTGATCTTTGCCTGAATGTTTTATGCTCAAAACTAAAGAATCACAAATTCCAATTTATTAAAATGAAAAAATAACAGGTAGAAAAATTCAAAGCACTATTCAATTAAAATATTGACCATTTAAAAAGAACTTTCCTTTTCTATATAAAATCTTTATTTCAACCCCTGACAGGGAATCAAGACTCAATGCTCCCATAAAATGTCACCAATAGTATTCTACAAACATTAGAATATAGAACATTAATCTTACTAATTTATAAGATACAGCTAAATAACTAAACATTTCATACAGTGAACACTTCCTTTAGATGTTCAATATTACTTAATATTACAAACGCAAACTTCTGTCCCTTCCTACAATTTTGGGATTGTTTTACTTGAAATTAAAGTTAACACATATTTTTTAGTCTAACTGTCTAAGAAACTAGCTTAGAGTTCTGATAGCAATAGTTGTATATAATCTCCCCCACAGGAGAAATCTGCTTAATAGACCTTTTTTGTCTCCTGCTTTAATAAAAGCTTCCTTTACTTATTTTAAAATCTTAATACCCACCTACTCCCCCCTCCCAGATGTCTTTGGAGTTAATTTCCCCAACTTTTTATTCAAATTTGACAATCATTATTGATGATAGACAATGTAAGGCACTACAGTTTCAGTGTTAAGACTGAAATGGCTAAACACCGTAATATATATACACACACACACACACATTTATATATAAACTCTTAATAAGAACCGTAATTACCAGGATTCACTAAGCATCCTCCCCATGTTCCACTGAAGTTAAATAGTTAGAGTCACTTATCTTCCCAGGAAAATCTTTCGGAATTATGCAATATTTATAGGGCTTTACCACATTGGAAAATTTTTTTCACATAAATGTCTCCTTATGTTTTTTCTAACTCTGTTAAATGCTTAATGTTGATGAAACTACTAAAAGCATGTGTATTAGAATTTCTAAGTCAGTCAGTTCAGCCCTCTTACCATGGTTTACACTCAGCTATTACTAGATTCAAGTCAGTTATAAATGTCAGTTAACCTTTCCCTCTTGAGATGTGCAGTAAGTATCCTGATTTGCAAATCAGCAACTGAACTACTCAACTGGCTTCACTAAAAATTGTCCAAATAAGATATCTGTCTCTCCTTCACTGGTAATGGCATACCTTGCTTCAGTTGTTGAACCTCATGTAAATATCAGTGACTGTAAGTTGCACTGACTAGTTATGTCCAGTGTCATTGCACAGAACATGCTTTCTTTTTCAAACGCCACAGGTCAAAAACAAAACAAAAAAAAAACCAATGTCTCCTGTGAATAGCTCAGGGGAAAAAAATACTACCAAAGTTTCTGATTTGGGTTCTGTTCACTTTTAACTTTATAAACAGCATTTGTTTATTTGTATTATCAGAGGTGTTTATTGGATGATGATGATATAGGGGAACCTGTAGGTGAAGAGTACAGGTCTCTCTGGATCCACATATCCCAAAATAGCAAGGATAGGAACTGGGGAAGAATCCCTACACTGTACGGGCATCAGATATCTAGTCCAGTCCTTGGACAAATGTCTGGGTTTTGGAAACCACGGGCAAGAGGTGATGACTAGTCTACTGTATCACTTAAAACTCCCACCCCCCTAATAAGTCTCCACCCTCCCAGATCCCCCAAGCGTGATTTTGCACAACAAGTTAAATAAAAGTAAACTGTTTATTAAAAGATACAGCAAAGGTACAGATACAGAGATACATACAAAGATACAGATATATATATATTTACATATATATACAGTCTTGCTGTTTTCATGTGCACTATATTTAGCAGCACATTATTTAATCAGGCGGCATTTTATTGGGGCTGTTTTGACACTTGGCATTATTACTGCGTCATTTTGACAAGATACAACTATAGCCTCCTGGAAATTTCAAGGTGTGAATTCCACTTCTCCAACTTTTAATAGTAGCAAAAAGGGGAAGGAGAAGGGAAATGGAGTACCAAGGCTGAGCATTAGGTTAAACACAAGAATTCAAAAGGGCCAAGGTAGCACACAGAAGGGGAAAATGATTAAAATTAAAGGCTATCTGACAAACAACCCAGAGAAATATAGTAAGAAACCATTATTTAAAGGGCAACAGGCTATGTATCCGAGATGCTCACATCAGCCTACAGGGACCTTTTCCAAACCAGTTCTTGTGTTGAACCTGAGGATCTGCCTCTCTCTGCTCAAATCCCTCCACCCAATAAATTTGCTACCACCAAAATCTAGAGCTATAGAGCCTTGAAGCAAAACGGGAAGCTAAATAGTTGTACCTTGGGCTACCTTCCCACAAGTGCAAGGAGGGCCCAATGTTGGGTAGGGATGTGATAACACTGTTCTCTGCAATTCGATGCTTTTCACTTTGTGGCTTGGTTCCACAAAGTGAATTGCATCGAGTTACTGTCAAATGAGAAGCTGCGGGTTGTTTCATCTGTCGTCTAACCCGGCCCTGCCGTTTAACCCGGCCCTAAGAAGAGTGAAACAGAATCCAAATCAGATATAAAATAACAATAAAATGCAGATTCAGGTATATAAAAAGGAAAATACATAATAGTCCTCTTACTTACCTCAGAGGGCAAATTGCTGCTGAAAACATTATCATCATCTTTGTTTTCTTCACCGTTTTTCTCTACAGGGACCCATTCTCCATAAACACTATCTGCTTCTTTTTTCCGATGTTGAGATCCAGATGATACAGGGAATTCTTTTGTTAATGTTACCTGGCTTTTTGGTGGAGTTGGCTTTGCTGCAGCAATCTAAAAACACAAATGTTTTTCTTAATTCAAAACTCAATAGATTTTCAACATAATCGGAAAATGACTATTTCTCACGGTATTTAACCTAAATTAAAAACTAAATATTATTTCAGTTTTACTTAAATAGTTCTATAAGTTGTGCTGTTTCACCAGTTCAAAAACATTAATACTCACATTCAGATTGAAAAAAATGGGTTTAGGTTCACTGAGTTTAAAGGGATGATGATAAAAAGGAGGTTCTTCTTCCTCTTCATCTGAAACATGTGGCTTATTCACTATTACATCATCATCTTCTTTACTCTGTGCAATCTGTTTGCATTTCTTAAAAAGTAAAAACAAACAAAAGATAAATCTTACACTTTATGTAGAATAATGTAATTTCTTAAATTCAAAACCACATAAAATCAACTTTGAAAAGTAAACAAGATTAATGATAGATTATAACTGGGTAACTTAGCTCACTATGTATTTAAACACACTCTAGCTGGTCAGTCAGTTAACAACATTTATTGAGCACCTACTATGTGCAGAGCACTGTACTGGGCACTGTCCAGGGAATACAAAAAAATAAAGTAAAAGACATGGTCCCTGCTCTCAAGGAGCTTACAATCTAGTTCAAAAGACGGAATACATACACATGAGATAATTGAGGAACGCTTTTACAGAGCAACACAGTTTAACAAGTGCAAACTGATATAATACAAACTGAGTACATAAGTGCTCAAAGAACAAAAGCTTAAGAGAGAACAGAATCAGGCAGAATCTGATAATCAAGGAATATTCCTTGAAAGTTCTAAGCCAGATTTTCATAGTTAAGAAAAAGGATTAGCAGGGAAAGGAAAAGAAAGTCACTCTAGTCAGGTAGTGGTAAAGAGGTGAGAGAAAACTTATTAAAAGGGATAAGAGGGCTGAAGATGAGGCTTATATAGGGAATCACTAAGTGTTCATAAGGTTTTGGATAAGGAGCTTAGATTTGATAAGCAAGCAATAGAAGCCTTCACTAGGTCCTTAAACATTAAAAAAAAAAAAAAAGTTGTAGTTCATATTATAGTAAATCTAAGGAAAAAGATTAAGAAACTATGCAATCCCCAAACATACGGCTAAATAAAATTTGAAACACTTGCAACTGGGCTAGATAATAGCATGTCTTTCCATAAATGTTTTATAGGTTGAGTATCTAAAGGAACAGAACTCAAGGATGGAATATAAGGCATGATGGAGAGGGTGCAATGAGGTCTGACACATAAAGCAAAGTCAATTCCTCCTTGAGAAGCAAAGGAACAGACTCCCATTACCTGGCTTTATAAAAAGGTCAGAGTAAATTTGGGTGGACTTGTCTCTATACAAGCAGTAGAATTTATCATATCCCTTTTCAATTGAAAATATTTTAACAGGATAAAAAGCCCATTTAGCCAAAAACACAGAGTATACCAAGCTTGTAACCCAGGGAAACAGAATATATTGACAGTGGCAGGCTGGCATAAGGCTAGCCAATAACAAGTTTCAATATCTGAAACAGTGTGATATTTCTGGATCCTAGCAGCAATATTCAGCGTCCTCCAAAAAAAAAAAAAAAAAAACCAAACAAATTTTAATAAAACAAAGCCAAAAGACAAAAAAAAAAAGCCTCAATTGAAAAGATCAAATTCTTAAAAACAAAAATAATCGTGTTTAAAATACATATGTTACTGCCAAAACCCGAACCGCAGGAAGAACTGATAATGGCCGGCCATTATCACCAATGGCTGGTACCAAACAGCCAAAACCCGAAATGTTGATGCGAAAGAAGTTCCTTTCAGGCAATGGCCAGCTATTCTCATTAATTTCCAAGCTCCGGTGGCAAAAGATCATTTCTGAAGATTGTCTGTGTCTTTGCGTATATGCAGTACACTCGTGGCGATCAGTGAACACGTCGTGAATGGAAACGAAACTGTAGGCGAGCTTCTGCGTGTTGCTCACTCAACACCTCCTCCATTCAAACGAACCGTCCCACTCCTCAGTCAGTTTGGCTTCTAAAACTGGAAAGCAAAAGTAATGGGAAGTAACTTAGCTAGCGGAGCTTAGCCATCCCGGATAATGGCCTGCTAAACAGAGCTTCTGCCGCTGCCACGTCTGTATTTCGGGTTTTGGCCACTCGGTGCCAGCCATTATCAGTTCAGCCCACAATTCAGGTTTTTGGCACGCTCCAGAGTCAACATCACTGGAGTAATCCATTTAAGAATGAAAACAAATTCTGTCTAGCTTACCTCAGTTAGTTCTTCTATAGTAGCTCCTCCTGACTTTTTAGCAACTTTCTCTTCTATTGTAGGTGGAGGTGCAGGCTTTAGGTTTGGTGGTAAAGGAACACCAGCCTTAGCACACATGGCAGCTGCATTAGCTTTGGCTATTTCAAGTAACTGAGCCTTATCTGCAAGAGGAAAAATACAAAAAGCAGTTTTCCTGAAAAGCCATGTATTTTATATCATCTAATGTTTTACATGCTAAAAAAATTAAAGGCATCAACTTTCTGCCCAAACTTACAGCTGTGATGAAGTCATTCTTTGGCTCAAAGATTTAAAGAAATAAAGAAAATGCCCCATATTTAAAAATGAATTAAGTCTGTATTTAGCTTCCCACTCAAACACTATACAAAACAGCTAAACTACACAACTATAATAATCACCCTGCTATACACGCTAAGTCACACACCTGCCAAAGCCTACTTTATTTTCCAAAACTATGGTGCCCTTAAATTACTCTCCTAAATCTCTTAATAACATTTTAAATCACTCTTTGAACCCAATTTCAAAACTGCCACCGTTTCAAAGTAACAAGTCCTATTCCTCTCCATCATGCTCCCAAAGTACCTAATCTGTACCAATAATTACTGCTATCATCACATTCTGCTCTTAGGCAGTTTCACTACTTGGTAAAACAGACATACATGCATTTTATCTGTGTCTCTTGTACTAGCTTGTAATCTTTATGTTTTTTAATAAAAAAGAACTCAAAAACCATCTGTTAGACTGAATTATTCTCCCCTAGGGTTCTGTCTAGGGCTTTTTCTTTAGACTACTCTGACCTGAAAATGTCCAATCTACTGGGATAATGACAAATTATCCATTATTATTAACAGTAGCCATACATTATCCATCAAATTTTAGTCACTTCTACACAACTTAAAAAACCAGGAGATATTAGAACACTTCATTTTGTAAAAGACAAGACTGAAATCACTAACTCTCCACAGGCAAAATTTCCTACTCATTTACATTACCCATCATACCAGTCAGAATTATCTTCACAAACATTTAACAGTTCTATATGCCATTTAAGACATGAAAATATTTTATTTATTTATTTATTTATTTATTTTTTAAGACATGAAACTATTTTTAAAAGAAATGTCTGACTTCAGGCTTATTTGCAAGAACCTATGTTGGAATAATTACACTGCTGCTGCTAAGTCACTTCAGTCGTATTCGATTCTGTGTGACCCCATAGACGGTAGCCCACCAGGCTACCCCGTCCCTGGGATTCTCCAGGCAAGAACACTGGAGTGGGTTGCCATTTCCTTCTCCAATGCAGAAAAGTGAAAAGTGAAAGGGAAGTCGTTCAGTCGTATCCGACTCTTTGCGACCAAATGGACCACAGCCTACCAGGCTCTGTCCATGGGATTTTCCAGGCAAGAGTACTGGAGTGGGGCGCCATCGCCTTCAACACTTAATTGAACGTCTACTTGCCATTTTTAGTTATGGTATATGGTTCAAGCAGAAAGAAAACATTAAAGTATGGAAATACTTTGGTTCTAATATACTCCAAAGCAAATCTTTTAAAGCTAATTATAAACGTCCTTATTCCCACATTTTCTAAACAAAAGCTAATTACAAAAACTTATAGAAATATTTATCCTAAGCCAATAATCCCCAATATTTCATTAAACTCACAGAAAAAATCAGATTCAAATCATTCTTTAATACCATTAAATTTTAAAATGACTCACTCAAATCTGTGAGACGTTTAGGTGATCTGCCTCTTTCTGAAGACCTGGATCGTTTGCGACGGATTGGAGACCTGCTAAACCTTCTTCTCAACGGTGTTCGTGATCGCCGTAATCTGACTGGTGATATACTGAAGCTTCGTCTTCTTACCACAGATCTCGATCTTCTCCGACGGCTCGGGGTACGGCTCCGTCGACTCGGGGTACGGCTCCGTCGACTCGGGGTCCGACTCCGTCTGCTAGGGGTGCGGCTCCTTCGGCTAGGGGTGCGGCTCCGTCGGCTAGGGGTGCGGCTCCGTCGGCTCGGGGAAATGCTAAAGCTCCTTCTCCCCCCAGATCTGGATCTTCTCCTACGACTCGGAGTATGACTCCGGCTCCGACGACTTGGGGTGCGACTTCGAGCTCTACCTGTTTTCCGGTTATCCCTGGAGCTTGATCTTTTTCTTTTTCTTTCCCTGGACTTGGATCTGTGCTTTGGAGATCTTTTGCGCTTCTCTTTTGATACAGATCGCCTTCCTCTAGACTTTGATCTTGACCTGCTGCTCCTTCTCCTGCGTCTTGATCGTGACCGTGAACGTGTTTGAGAGCGATGAGACTTGGACTTAGATGATCTCTTCCTTGCCCTAGAACGAGATTCACTGGTGCGCTTTCGCGATTTGTGTTCAGAAGACTTGGAACGTTTACTTCTCGACCTTAAAGAAGAGTCTCTTTTCTTCTCTTTCTCGCCTTTGTCACGGTTCTTATTTTTCTTGCTTTTTTCATGTGTGTCCTTAACTTTTACAAAAATTTCATAATCATCTTTTTCCTCTGAAGACGACTCTGAAGCTCTTTCTGGTATACTAATTACAACTGGACTGGCAGCAGATTTATCCCGTTCCACCTCACTCGAAAGTAAAGGTCCTTCAATACCAGCTCTAAGGTTTGTAAGACGTTCCATGTCCTTAGGAAGTAATGGTCTCACTAAATCAGCTTCATTAATATCATCAATGCTGGCAGGAAATCCTGAATCAGACAGTATCTCTTTAGTAGTGAGACATACTTCTTTATCTTCTCCACTACTTTCTTTAGGACTGACAACAGCTGCTAACGTCTGGTCACTCTCCTGTACAGATAATGATCCTTCTGCATCCTTATTGATAAAATTATTAGATAAATCAGGATGAATGTCTTTAGCAGGCAAAGGTCCCTCTATGTCAGCTTCACTGCCACCACTGGGGCTGGTGGAAATTACCATGTCATGTTCAGTATCTTGAGTAGTTAAAGATACTTCACCATCATATTTACTAACTGAACTGAGAGCAGATGCTGTGCCAAATTCAAGATCCTTACCAGTTCCCACTGCTTCAGGTTCAAGGACAAGAGGACCAACAGAAGACAGAGTTCCTCCTAGCTCAGTTTCACCAACACTAGGACAGGTATCCAATACTGTGCATTGTTTAGTCTCACTGGTAGGCAAAACTGTCTCTTCACCAATTATACCAACAGCGCCAGTGCTGGCAGGAGACACTGTGCTATGTTCCATTTCTTGAGCAATTAAGTGATTATTTATGTTAAGGTCTGTATTTATACAATTTTCAGTTTCATTAGAGCCACTCTTCAGGAGTCCTTCAGCACGTGGCTCTTCATCCGAATGCATGGCTATCTCCTGCAGGCCAATCTCTGAAGCAATATTTTGATCACCAGATAGTAAATTCATTCCTTTTATAGTACTACACTCTAATATTACTGGTGTAGACTCTACAACTGTCTCAGGTGGTATTACTTGAGTCTGCTCTGAGACAGTGACAGGAGGCTCTGAAATTGTCACAATGGACTCTTGGACACAACTAGATGGTTCTGAAACAATCACATTAGGTTGAAGGATGGACACCACTGGTTCCAGAATAGGCACAGCAGGCTCCAGGGTAGAAACAACTGGCACAGAAACAGTAACATGCTCTGGCTCAGACAAGGCCAGGGGCTCTGGGACAGCCTCAGCTGGTGGGTCCAGGACAGCCACAGCTGGAGGGTCCTGGACAGCCTCAGCCTGTGGCTCTGGGACAGCCACGGTTGATGTCTCTGAAACAATCCCAGCTGGGTGCTCTGGAACAGCCACAGATGGCAGATCTACAGTGCTCTGTGATGGCTCTCCAACAGGTACTGCTGCCTCCAGCAGACACACAGATACCTCTGAGGCAGTCTGTCCTGAAGCCCTCATGGAATCGTAAGTTTCTGCTATCTCTGACATAACAGAAGGCTCTGATGTTAACACGGTTGGTTCAGCCGATGTTGTGGGAGTTTCAGACACCATGTAAGTCACTGGTCTCTCTGCAACAATTTCATGCTCTTCTGCTCCAGCAGCAGACTCCACAGGTGCTGACATAACTGAAGACTCTGGCTCTAGTGGTGG
Organism: Procapra przewalskii; assembly: GCA_006410515.1. NCBI lineage: Eukaryota > Metazoa > Chordata > Mammalia > Artiodactyla > Bovidae > Procapra > Procapra przewalskii. The sequence goes on from SJYF01000768.1 coordinate 1,306,332, forward strand.
TTCTGGAACAGTCATGTCAGCCTCTGACGCTAACACTGACGGCTCTGATGCTGACACTGAATAATTAGCAGTCACTGCCAAAGGCTCCACAATCTCACTTTGACTCACAGGAGGTTCAGGCAGTGATCCAGACTCTTCAGGAGGTAATGCTGGCACCTCAGCAGACCATGTAGTTTCAGCTGTTAATGCTGACTGCTCAGTGGCTAACACTGGACCCTCTGGTGGTTCCTCAGGAGGCAATGGTGGTGTCATTGGTGGCTCTTCAGGTGGCAATGGTGGCATTGTTGGAGGCTCTTCAGGAGGCAAAGGTGGCACCATATATGCCTCCGTGTATGTATCAGTATAAGAATCGGTGTAAGAATCAGCTGCCATAGACATCATTGAACGATCAGCAGTATAAGATGACATCATAGATCGGTCAGCTGCAGAGTACGATGACATCATAGACCGGTCAGCAGCAGAGTATGACGACATCATAGACCGGTCAGCACCCATGGACATCATAGATCGGTCAGCCATTGGGGACATCATGGAGCGCTCGTAGGCTGACATCATAGAGCGTTCGTAAGCTGACATCATAGAGCGCTCAGCCATAGGGGACATCATAGAGCGCTCATAGGCTGACATCATAGAGCGCTCGTAAGCTGACATCATAGAACGCTCAGCCATAGGGGACATCATAGACCGCTCATAAGACATCATAGAGCGTTCATAAGATGACATCATGGAACGTTCTGCAGCATAGGACATCATCATAGAACGTCTAGATGCTAACATCAGGGGTCTAGGTGCTAACCTATATGGCCTGGGAGCTATTCTATAGGACCTGGGTGCTATCCTATAGGGTCTAGGTGACATCCTATAGGGATCAGGAGTTAGTCTGTAAGGATCATGGCCTAATCTATAGGGGTCCTGCCCTAACCTGTAGGCATCATGACCTAGCCTGTAAGGGTCATGACCTAACCTATACGGATCCTGAGCTAACCTGTAAGGATCCTGAGCTAACCTGTAGGGATCAGGAGATTTTGAACCCAACATAGCAGAATCTTGGGTACTAGATGCTAACATCTGGGCATCCATGGTACCAGACGCTAACATCTGAGCATCCATGGAGCCAGAAGCTAACATCTGAGAGTCCATAGTGCCAGATGCTAACATCTGGGAGTCCATAGAGCTAGTGGCTAACATCTGGGAGTCCATGGTGCTGGTTGCTAACATCTGTGAGTCCATGGAGCTGGTGGCTAACATCTGGGAGTCCATGGAGCTGGTGGCTAACATCTGGGAGTCCATGGAGCTGGTTGCTAACATCTGGGAGTCCATGGAGCTGGTTGCTAACATCTGAGAGTCCATGGAGCTGGTTGCTAACATCTGAGAGTCCATGGAGCTGGTGGCTAACATCTGGGAGTCCATGGAGCTGGTGGCTAACATCTGGGAGTCCATGGAGCTGGTTGCTAACATCTGGGAGTCCATGGTGCTAGAGGCTAACATCTGGGAGTCCATGGTGTTGGATGCTAGCATTTGAGAGTCCATGGTGTTGGACGCTAGCATTTGGGAGTCCATGGCGTTGGATGCTAACATATGGGTCTCCATGGTGTTAGAAGCTAACATATGGGATTCTTGGGCCATCAAGGGATCCACTCCTACTGTTACAGAAGTCTCCCCCACTAATGTAGTAGGCAGCTCCTGTGCTACCGTATTATAGGATTCCAGCGCTGTCGTCGAGGGCACCTCCAGGGACTGCGACACGGTCATCGTTGACAGCTCCGTTGTCACCACAGACTGAACAGAGATCTCCAGCGCCACAGTTGCCACAGGCTGCCCAGGCAACTCTGGCGCCCCAGGTTGCCCTGGCAACTCCAGCACCCCTGTTGCCAAAGGCTGCCCCAGAAGCTCCAGTGCTCCAGCTGCCCCAGACTGCCCCGAGAACTCCAGTGCCCCAGCTGCCATGAGCTGCCCAGGCAACTCCAGTGCCCCAGTTGACACAGGTTGCCCCGACAACTCCAGCGCCCTAGTTGCCGAAGGCAGCCCTGGCAACTCTGGCACCCCAGTCACCGAAGGCTGCCCTGACAACTCCAGCGCTGTCGTTGCCACCGGCTGTCCTGGCAACTCCAGCACCATTGCTGCCTCAGGCTGCCCCAGCAACCCTGTTGCCGTTGTCACCTCAGGCTGCCCAGGATGTTCCACCGCTGTCATCCCCACAGGCTGCTCCAGTTCTGTCGTCGTCACAGGTTGTTCGGTCAACTCCATTGCTACTGTTACCACAGGCTGCCCTGGCAACTCTACTGCTGTCGTCACTGCAGGCAGCCCTGGCAACTCCTGTGCCATCACAGGTGGCTCTGGTACCTCCTGTGGTGGCTCCAACCCCACGGATGGTGCTGGAAGCCCTGACAATTCCTGTGACAACTGTGGCACTGATGTCACAGAGGGCCCCGCCAACTCAGGCACTGCTGTCGCAGGGGGCCCTAGCAACTCAGGCACTGGGGTAGAAAGGGGCCCTGGCAACTCTGGCGCCGGGGTAGCAGAGGGCCCAGGTAACTCCAGCACTGGAGTCACAGGGGGCCCCTGCAACTCCGGCATGGAGGTCGCAGGTGGCCCCGGCAACTCCATCACTGAGGCCACCGACGACTCCTGCAGCTCCAACGCTGTGGTCTTGGGCAGCTCCATCATCTCCTGCGGTCGTGTCATGGATGAATCTGCAATCTCTGATGGTCCTTCTACAGGCTGCTCTGGCAATCTTAGCACTTCAGGTGCTGACGACTCTGGAAAATCCATTGTTGTTGACGTGCTTGGCTCAGGGTGTACTTCAGTAGGTGTCTCTGATGACACAAGAGTTTCTGATAGCTCTAGCACTTTTGCTACTGGAGGCTCTAGCAACATCATCTTTGATGGCTCTGGAGGTGTGCTCTCCAAAGATTTCTGCACAGATTTCATCTGACACTC
>SJYF01000768.1:1309657-1325772 GCA_006410515.1 Procapra przewalskii
CATCGTGATGTGATTTCGGCTTTGACTCGGATTCTTCTGACTGTCTTTTATACTTTTTCTCCTTTTCTTTCTTCTTTTTCTTCTTTTTATTTTTGTGCTTTTTATGCTTCTTTGACTTTTTGGTAGGAATTTCATCAGTAGGATCTGTTTGGACAGACACACATCTACTTTTTCTGGATGCCTCCTTCAAGTCTGAAATTAAGGAAAATTAATTATGTCAAATATTCCCCAAGATAGATTTAGATAAGTCACATAAACAATACCTTACATTCCATGTTAAGATACCCTAAGACATCTCCTGTTAAACAATTTTCCATAAACCAGCTATCTGAAGACTGGCACCTTTGCAATACTTCTACAACTAAAGCCAGGGTTAAAAATAAGTTCTTAGTTTATTATAAAAGTTCTTAGAATTACATTAAAATGTATTTTTCCTAAGTTCATCTAAAACAATTTCTTTCTCCAGCTCTCAATATACAAGTTACTTAACTACAGTTATAAATGAACATCTTTCATATTATAAACTATCAGAATTCCTAAAAATACATACACTGAATAATTTTTGTGACTATTTCATAACCCCTATTTACTCATACAAGATGCAATGTGGCACTGGCTTTAGAACAGACTGTCTGCTTTTGCATACTGAATCAATGCACCACTCAATTGCTGACACTGTCTTTCAGAGGCAGAGGACAAACTGAGTTAAAACATGCCAAGTACACTGAATAGTGCCTGCCATCAAGTAAACCCTCAGCAAATGCTAGGGAATGCTTTTCTAAAGAATGCAAAGGTCTGAGCAACAAACGCAAAACATGGAACCTAAATTCTCACTCATGCTGTATTCTCAGAAAAGTAACATCTCTTCATTACTCTTCTAAAGTTACTAAGAAGTTAACTTACAAGCCTTTAGAAATTAAGAACATTTCAATCTGCATATCTAAACCAAAAAATGGCTTATACTTTATTACTAGATGAGATTTACTTTAATGCCAGTATAAAATCTGATAAACCTTAGTGAAAAAAAAAATAAATAAATAAAAAAAAATAAACCTTAGTGATCTCAGGAAAAGATCATCAGAAATCCAGGTCATCAAGATTATGGAAAAAGTGAATCAACACGTGACAAGATCTTTTTCAAAGCAAAACTGATCATTTTCTACTAACTGTTTACATTATATACCAAATCTACATTATATTTCAACAAAAGATGCTCAAGTCATGAATCTAAGCATGGCCAGTCTATACTATTTTTTTAAGCCATACTCTATACTAAAAAATATAAATAAATAAAAAATTTTAAATCTATAAAATGTCTCCATTTCCAAAACTAAAAGATGGTTGATAAGTCATTTCTAAGCACCAATTATTTAATCAGTTCCCCCAATGCTCAATATCCAGCAATGCTTCCTCCCCATTTATTGCACCTTTAAAAGTAGATGCAAAAAAAAGGTAATCTCCAAGTTTGAGCTTTAAAATAAAACTTTCCAGGGTTTTAAAATCATTACAATTTGGTCCAGACTCTTGTACCTTCCAAAACTTGACATTTACACAATTTTTCAATGAAAATCCATATTCAAAATCCTGGGACTGAGTCACCACAAGACTGAATCAAATACAGTTATATTCCACCAGTAAAGCAAACAAGTGCAATTGTATTTTCAAAATATGGACATAAACAAAACAAGTCTTCAGTAAATCAGTTAAATTAAAAATTCAACTTACTGACATTTTAGATCTAATGAACATCTTAAATACCCTGCAATCAGAAGTACTATTATTTAACTATTAACTATTTTAAAAAATTTAGCTTTCAAGACAGGTAATTATCTTCAACTTACCTGGCTTATATCGTAATTCTGTATCTAAGACCCCAGAAAGCACTTCCTCTATCTTCTGAACTATGTCTTCATTTGGTAGGCTCCTGGCAGAGGCAGCTGCATCACCTGCCTGGTTTCCTTCAATAGGTGTGTTTGTTTCACCATTGAGCTGTCCTTCACTCCTTCCACTTGACAAGAAAAGTTATCAAAATTCGTTAATAATTCTACCATAACATATAAATATTTCTAACAACGTATTTTAAAAACCCTCATATTATTCATACATTTCACCGTTTTGTATTTAATTCTGGATGATATTCCCCTTTTCCCCATCAACGGTGCTTCCTTAACACTACTTACAGTTGGCACATTTTTACTTTCATACAATTTCTTCAAGTTTTCAGAAGTGTTAAAAGTTAAGAAAATCTTCAAAACAGGTTTCCAAGCTCTTTTTTTTTTTAAATAAACTAAATACTCCCCAAACAGCATATTTCAGGGGAAAAAAATTACTAAGATCACAATCACAAAACCAAAGAAAAAACACATTACCCTAACATTATGGTAAATGCTATAGTGACAATAAAGCTACACCTCTGGATGGATCACAATCACCATCAGCAATACGAAGGAACAAAACTTTAGCCACAGACATTTAGTCAAAAGTATAACTGGTAGCTTCAGATCAGGTTGAAACTCTTCAGTTACTGAAATGCCACAATATTGAAAAGAAAAAATACACTTAGATAGTTTTCACCCAGTTACCAAAAATCATGTAAACCAATTCATTTATAGTAACAGTCAATGAATGATCACTTAACATTTTTAATTCAAAGGAACAGAAGAATCTTAACAGAAGATACATTTTTATATATCATTTATTTTTATCATTTGTCACTTGTACTACTTTGTACAAATTTACAAAATTGTTTTGAAAAATGCTTTCACAACAGCATGTGTAACTTACTTCAAGCTTTCACAAAAAAATTCAGTAGATTTTCATGTTATTAAAGAATATCTGGTTTTCTAATACAATGAATGATACAATAAATATTTAACATTTATTAACTATTAATTAGGGTCACATGGTTCTACATTTCTAAACGCATTTATCCCCACAAACTCTGAAATCAGCACTATTGTTCTGATTTTTCAATGAGGAAAATGAGGCCCAGAGAAAACAAAACGAAACAAAAAAACCTAGCTGAAGGTTACACATTTATTAAGCAGTAAAGCTGGCATTCAAAACCAGAGCTCTTACTCCTAACCATCTATATATAAAAACTTAAAGCTATTTATCAGTCTCCTCACTCAAACCAATATACATAAAAAAATAAATGACAAACACACAAAAAAAATACAGCTCACTAAAACAGCAAATAATCTTGACACTGATAACGTATAACGTTACTTGAAGCTGAATATTCCTCCAGTAATACACTGCTTTGTCTAATTTTCTTTTCAGACTTCCTTCACATTTTTCCTAAGCACTTACACTGTGCTTACCTTACTAAAAAATCCACGGATTTAAAAATTAGAAAAGTAGGGGTAAAAAAAAAAAAACAGGCAATCTATAAGAAAGAAATCATCTTAAAGCTATCCGGATGTTCATTCAACTACTGAAAAAGGGTGGACATTTCAAGGCACCGAAATATCAATACAATCCTACAATAAACAGAATTTTATGGAGCCTGGAAAAATGCTCCAAAGAATACTAAAACCATGATAAAAGTTCACAATATACAAGTGGAAAAAAAAAAAAACACAAAACAAGATGACCACATTTCACAAAACACGTGCATCTGTATGCACAGGAAAAAAAAGTGAAAGAACATAAAGATCAATAACCATGTGTTTTAAAATTCGTTTCTCTATTTTTTCTAAACTTTCTACAACAATAAAACTTCTAATACAAAACCTAATTTTTAAAAGGTGCAGAAGTAAGACATTACAACTAGTAAACACAACTACTGATTGCATGCAACTATTAAAAAGTTTCCAGGAAAATTCTATTCCCTTAGCTCGGGTCGTTTCTCACCATCCTAAAAATAACTAGCATATTACAAAATTTCAAAAAGCAACTAAATCAATGAACAGGTATATTTCCCACTTAAAAAACAATGTATACGCAAAGAATTCCAGCAAATCTATAGCATTACCCCATAACCTTATGTTAATTGGAGCATTCGGTTTACTACTGAGTTTCCGGCTAATTTTCAAATTCACCTCACGTCTGATTCTAGCGCTCAACTTTTTAATGCACAACTAATTATGCATTTGACTCGGAACAAATGTTTACGTTATACAAAATAAAAATACAAAAAGACAACCACATGACCCACGGGATTTTCCTTTCTGAGTAAGCAACTATTTCTTTGAAAGTCTCTTCCCATTCATATTGTGTGGAATCAAGGGTAAACTAGTAGCGATGACAAAAACAGCGTGTTGGTCAAATAGGTCAATCGGGGCAGAGGGAGTAAGAATATTTAGACCAATACACGAACTCCACTTTCCGCTCGCTAAATTTAGTAATTACTAGTAATTCAAAGTCTCCTTCCATCCTCGCCTCGAATATTCTGTCAAAATAGCTAACGTCAACTTGAACTGTTTTCATTTAAATTTCTAATCTACCAGACTATTTAAAATGCTACCTGGTGGAAGCCACAGGACATTAGGATCCAAATAATCTTCTCAAAGGATCCCGACCCCCAAGTGGTCCGAAGCTTGCAATAATAAAGCGTATTTAAGATTACTCAAGAAACGGCCGTTAGACCCCTTTCCGGGCAAAGACACCGGCCGGCGAAATCCGCGGAGGCGTAGAGGGGGAGGGGAAGCGCGGCGGCCGAGCTGAGGGAGGAACTAGGCCCATCCCTGGTGGACAAGCAGGCCTACAGTAGCTAGACGGTAGGGGATGCCCAAACAGGACAGAAGGCTGAGCATCTTAACTCGGTTCTAGAAGAGAGAGCCTGGGATTACCTCGGAAAGGGCGAAGTTCCTCGCCGGGAAGGGAGGGAGCGGATGGGGGTGGGGGGGCCGGAAAATGGATCCCAGGCCCAGGCGGGGCTGTAGCCGGGCCTGAGACAAGCAACGACAGCGTCTCCGAAGAAAGGTTCCATGGAAGGCCCCGTGGGGTCCCAGCGGTCCTTTGGGAGCAGAAGAGTCTGAGGAGAGCTTACCTTGAAAGCTCCTGTTGAATTTCCCGGAATTTACTGACCACGAAAGACCTAAAAATCTGCTCGATGTTGGTCGCCATGGCGTCCGCTCCGTTCTCTCAACTCCTCCTCACCAGTCCTCCAGGCTCCCAGCATGCCTCGGGAGGAGGCGCAGCGGCCAATTCCGTCTCTCGCCGTCCTGATTGGCTCCTGTGGGAGAGCCAGACCGGTACGCTCCGCCTCCGAACCTATCAGCGAGCACGGCCCCGCTCTCCTCCGCTGTTTCTGAGCGTTTGGGGTAGAGCTGCTGACGTTTGCGCCGCGCACGACTGTGTCCGCCATGTTAGTGACTGACGCAGGCGCCATTACAGGAGAAGTCTCTCCCGAGGTGGCTGTGTCAGCTTCAGTTGTCAGTCTTCAACAGCGTTTGGGGGAGGGAGGGGCCGTTTAAGAGGCTTATTTTAGCCACTAACCGCCCGAGATTAAATTCCGTGAGGAAAGGGAGCGGGGAGGGCAACAGGGTGCTCCAACATGTCTCTGCGTTTCGGCAGGGGAGATCCATCCAGGAAAGCACATAACCAGCGCCTGCCCACCGTACGAAGAATAACGCTTTTATCCCCCATCTCTCTCCCATGGCATCCTATAATCAGCTTTTTTTTTTTTTTCCATTTTAGCATTGGGTCAGAGGTCACGAGCCAGCTGAGCTCTAACCCTGGTGCATTCTAATCTCGTCAGGAGCCAGGCGCGTCACGAGACTTTTGCACAGTAGCCGGTCAGTTCTGATTCCTAAGCAACGCACAAGTAGCTGAACGTGGGTTTAGCATTTTGGTGCTCCCCACCCTCAGAGCTCAGGAGGTTCTGGGGGGGAGAGTAGATTTTACGTGGCACCTGGTACCACAGAATTAAACACTGTAAACGAGTAGGGCTTAAGAGATTAGCTCCGGAGGGGAGGTTCAGGCCGCGCCCGAGAGCAGCAGGGCATAGTTCTTGATTACCTCGTTGGGGAACACGGGCCGCCCCAGCCAATAGGGAGGCGAAGCCAGTCGAGGGCGGGGTGGGAGGGCCGTGCGCGCCGGATTCCGCGCGCCCAACTTCCGGCGCGCGTGGAGTACATTCAGACCCAGAGCGCTCGGCGAAGGTATACGCGCGGACCTCGAGGTCCCCCGGTATCGCCCGGTGAGTTTCCTCCGCCTGTCAGTAAAGTTGCTTTACGGTTGGGCTTGGCGAAGTTACTCTCAGGCGTGAGATGAAACTCTCTGAACCGGTTTGGCTGCAGGAATTTTCATCTTATTTCCACATGCCATGGGTGAAGGTTGGCCATGTGCTTTTTCAGTTTTAACTGAGGTTTACAATGGCTCTGTCATTTTCTCTGCTTTAGGTGTAAGGGCCCTTTTTGTACCTTTATGCTTTTTTTTTAAATGTCATGCACCAGAATTGCATATTTTCTTGTTAATTCCGTCCTTTGTCTCTAGCAGGTTACTTAATCCCATTTTGTAGTTGGTTTCTATGTTGTGTTATTCACCAAGTCTTTTGAAATGGCTTTTCTTGGCCCGCTAATTCTCTGTTATCTATTCAGACGACTGAGGCCCAAGAAGGTTAAGTCCCTCAAGATTTCCCAGCTAGTAAGTCTTAACCCTGTCCCAGGTCCTCTGACTGAAGGGCTCCTAGCCACTCCTGGATGTACATTACCTCAGTCTGAGTCCTAAAACTATTTCAGAGATCTACTGCGATAATCCCTTCACTGCCCCTGTAATTCACACTAATGTCTTCTCCAGATTTAAAGTATATTTATTTAAAATATTTGAATATACATGGCAAGTCTGTGTTTTCCATTAACCATTTTCCTTTCCATGCACCAACTTCTTAAATGGGGATCAGCAGACTATAGCTCTTGGTGCCAATCCTTCCTACTACCTGTTTTTGTACAGCTCACTAAATAAGAATAATTTTTATGTTGTTAAATGGTTAGGGGGAAAAAAGGAAAAGTGATGTTTCTATGACAGTTATGTAAAATTCAAATTGCTATGTCTATAAATAAGGTTTTATTGAAACATAGCCACACTTATTTATAAACCTCTTACAGCTTCTTGTTGCTTAGAGCAGAAATAGGCAAACTATGACCTACAGCCCATGCCTGTTTTGTGTAAGTTTTTGCTGAGCATAGCCAGGCCACGTTTGTCTCTTGTCCAAGACTGCTCTTTGTGCTACAATGGCAGAGTTCAGTAATTGCAGCAGAGACTATATGGCCATCAGAATTTATTTATTTATTTGGCTGCATCGGGCCTTCTTTGTGGCACACAGGCTTCTCTCTAGCTGTGACGCTCAAGCTGTAGCACAGTAGTATATTGTGCACGCAAGCTGCACGGCATGTGGTGTCTTAGGTCCCTGGCCAGGGATAAAACCCATGTCTCCTGCATTAGAAGATGGATTCTTAACCACTGGAACAACATTAAGACTCATTTTTAACTGAGGTTTGATGATTATTAAATCTTCTAAAAGTGAAGCCCTAGAAAGGGTGATTGTTCGTAGTTCTTTTTTTTTTTTTTAAATCAAGCTCTCTACGCCAGTCTGCCTTATTTCTAAAGTACCACACTAATCCTTAAGAGTACAGTCATATTTCTTAAATTATGAATCACAGTTTAAAATGGTCAACTGTGGTTTTCTTTCTGCAGCTTTCATCTTCCTGCTGAATTCCTGCTTTGCAGATAGCGCAATGGCAGCCCGAGTACTTGTCATTGGCAATGGAGGACGGGAACACACACTGGCCTGGAAACTTGCACAGTCTACTCATGTCAAACAAGTATTGGTTGCCCCAGGAAATGCAGGCACTGCCTGCTCTGAGAAGATTTCAAATACTGGTAATCACTTTTTTTTAAGTAAAAGTGAACAATTGTAAATGATAAAACTGTCAACCACATCTGTTCTTTCTAACAGTCAATCGCTGTTCAGATTTAAATGCTTTGCTTAACCCAAAAATGTATGTGGTAATTTGAATAGTTGCCATATGTTATAAATTTAAGGTATCCTGTTCAGAGTATAGCACTTCCTTACCTTAAATTAGTTTAAACCTTTAAAACATGTCTAATAAGAAAGTCACAAAGAAGTACCTAATACAGATTCAAGGTGTTTGGGTATATATTTTGGGGAGTGAAAAATTGAGCAGTGCTATTAAATGTAAGTTCTGCTAATTCTTATTTCATAATAGATCTCAGCCTTTATCTCTTCCACCAGTAAATATAAGAAGGTGATCAATTCTTAATTAAATCGCTCAGTCTTGTCCAACACTTTGTGACCTCGTGGACTGTAAGCCACCAGGCTCCTCTGTCCATGGGATTCTCTAGGCAAGAATACTGGAGTGGGTTGCTATTTCCTTCTCCAGGGGATCTTCCCCACCCAGGGATCAAACTCAGGTCTCCTACATTGCAGGCAGAGGCTTTAACCTCTAAGCCACCAGGGAAGCTTGATCAGTACTTATGCTGCATTAAACTCTCCAATAACTTCTCATCGTAGTTAGCATAAAACTCAAACTCCTTACTGTTGCTTACAAAACCTGTTGTGATCTGGCCTCTCTGCCTTTCCAGCCTGGTCTTTTGTATTCTTTTTCTTTTCACGGTGCTCTATCCATGTAGTCCTGGCAGTTTCCCAAACAGAGCTGCCTTGCACTTTGTTCTCACCCCCAGCAGGACTGGCTCCTCATCATTCAGGTCTCAATTTACGTTACGGACACGACTGAAGCGCTGCAGCAGCCTCAAAAAGGACTTTCCTAAAGTGAACTGTTACTTGTGTCTTCTTTTACTTTTCTCTTATCTTCACTTCCCTCCTAGAACAGAAGCTCTAAAATGTAAACTGCATGAGGGCAAGGAACTCGCCTGTCTGATTCTGCACTGTGTGTACTGTGCCTAGTACTCTGCATGGCATATAGTATTTACAGGGAGAACATAGATCCAGTAAGCAACAAACTGGGAGAAGATGATTGTGTACACGGGACCACAAATAAGCGATAAATAAGAAAATAACTGCTTCCCTGGGATCTTAGCTCTGGGAGTGAGGGTATTGGCACATTTTATCCAACTGTAATTGCTGTTACACGGACCAGCCCATGAAAATCTCCAAGATTGTTGTGAGACTTCCATCATTTGTACTGACAGGTTAGGTGTGTCATCTTCCTTTCCTTTGTAGTTGGCTCTGCTCGGCCCCGTTGTGGTTGCACCTACTAACCCAGATTTCATGGTACTCCATCCTTATCCCGTTCAGGCAGTTTCTGTACACTGAGAACTCTACTTTTTCTGCACTTACTCCCTATACATCACAAACACCACATATGTGCAGAGTAATTAGAAACTTCAGCCAGATTAGGAATGGTGGCCCAGATACAGTGAAGTGGAAGAGTGCCTATAAAACAAACTCATGCTCAGTGTATGGTTGATCCCACTACTACTTAGAACTTCCTTGAGAAAGATTTACCTTGTTGGTAGGTTAAGAAAGTGAGGAAGGTCATAAAATCACCATTCTATTCTTAGCTTAAACATCTTTGCTCAAAGAGCCCCTGCCTGGCTTAGTCAGAAATAGCCTCCCAATTTACTTCACATCAGATTTGCCTAACTTTATTAGTTTGCTTGGATAGTCATAACCCAGTATTCCCATAGTGAAATATAAGCATCCTAAGTGTAGGGACCCTGTTTGTGTATATGTCTTAACTCAGTGACTAGCACAGTTATCTAGCACATAGTAATTTTTAGTAAATCTTGAATGAAAGACATTTAAAAGGCCAGTTTCTAAGTATATTCTCTGATACACTGTTTTGTTTATAATCAACACTAGTGACGTGAATGCTATAGTCAGGAGAGTACAGCTCTTACGAAACTTACTCACTCCTCTGTCACTGTAGTAGAGAACTCAGCTTTCTTGATTAGCCTAATGTACTCTGCTCTGAATTTCTCATGGTGAAACTCTCCTGCAACAGTAAAGGAAAATCAACAATTGATAGACATACCAGAGTATAGTACTTAGACTTCAGGAAGACACTTATTATACCTTAAACAAAGTATGTTTATATCAACAAGATAGGTTTGTTTCTTTTCTCTTTTCACAGACATCTCAATCAGTGATCATACTGCCCTTGCACAGTTCTGCAAAGATGAGAAAATTGAATTTGTAGTTGTTGGACCAGAGGCACCTCTAGCTGCTGGTAAAGTTCATTTCTGTTTATTGTTACAATTTATACTGTGCCAATAGGAGCTTGGAAATCACCTCATTTTACAGATTAGGTTTCGTAATAACAACATTACCTTGGAAAAAGTTTTCACTCTCTTGAAATTTATGAATTCTAGGATTTTTTTTCTCCCAAGCATTACTATTGTGGATAATACAAATAATAATATGAGTAAATTTGAATGAGAGATCAAATTTGCAGCCATGAGAAATATTTTGTTTTTATTCTGCTCTATCCATATATTTGAATATCACATAAATTTTTGTTGTATTTGAATCATGTGCAAGTAGCATTTTGTTATATCCTGTAGAAAACATGAAAAATGTTCATGTTTCCTACTCTCTTCCATCTTCCTTATCTCAGTGTAGATTTAGTCTACCCCTAATTCTTTAGAATGAAAAGGCCCTGCACAGACCTGACTAAGGCTGCTTATTTCCATCACTAGGAATTGTTGGGAACCTGAACTCTGTGGGTGTACGGTGCTTTGGCCCCACAGCAGAAGCAGCTCAGTTAGAATCCAGCAAGAGATTTGCCAAAGAGTTTATGGACCGACATGGAATCTCAACAGCAAGATGGAGAGCTTTCACTAAACCTGAAAAAGCCTGTGACTTCATCATGAGGTAGATAGAAGACAGCCTGTGAAGGGCATTTGTCTTGTTATCTTGTTATGATATTGGAATGTAAGAGTCACTGTTATGAGTTTATAGTAAGGTAATTCTAGGGGAAAACTCACAGAATATAGATTGCCTTTTTCCAACATCAAAATACAATGAGATTCACTCTTGTGGCCTTGCAGAAGGATAACCTTTTTAACAATTCTGCTAAATAGTTTATAGGGGGAAAGGATACATTTGGTTCTGTAATCATGTACTGTTAGCCAAATTGACATAGTGGCATCTTACAACAATGGAGAAGGCAATGGCACCCCACTCCAGTACTCTTGCCTGGAAAATCCCATGGACGGAGCAGCCTAGTAGGCTGCAGTCCATGGGGTCGCTGAGAGTCGGACACAACTGAGTGACTTCCCTTTCACTTTTCACTTTCATGCATTGGAGAAGGAAATGGCAACCCACTCCAGTGTTCTTGCCTGGAGAATCCCAGGGATGGGGGAGCCTGGTGGGCTGCCGTCTATGGGGTCGCACAGAGTCTGGCACGACTGAAGCGACTTAGCACCAGCAGCATCTTTCAACATAAAGGGTACGGATTTGTTTTTCATAAATAATTAACTAGAGAGAAGAATCATCACTTGGCTTTACACAACACTGTTCACTCTAAATCTTGAAATTAAACATCCTGTTCTTCTGTGGAAAACATTGATCAATGAATGAATGTTGGAAGATACATGCCTTTGCCTTTTTTTGTTGTTGTTGACACATCTAAGCTACTTGGTATGTTTTCATGTTCAGTTGCTCAGTCATGTCCAATTCTTTGCAACCCTGTGAACTGTAGCACGCCAGGCCTCCCTGTCCATCATCAACTCCCAGAGTTTACTCAGACTCACGTTTGTTGAGTTGATGATGCCATCCAGCCATCTCATCTTCATGTCGACCCCTTCTGCCGCCTTCATTTTCCCAGCATCAGGATCTTTTCAAATGAGTCAGTTCTTTGCATCAGGTGGCCAAAGTATTGGAGTTTCAGCTTCAACATCAATTCGTCCAGTGAATATTCAGGACTGATTTCCTTTAGGATGGACTGGTTGGATTTCCTTGCAGTCCAAGGGACTCTCAGTAGTCTTCTCCAACACCACAGTTCAAAAGCATCAATTCTTTGGCACTCAGCTTTCTTTGCAGTCCAACTCTCACATCCATGACCACTGGAAAAACCATAGCTTTGACTAGATGGACCTTTGTTGGGAAAGTAATGTCTCTGCTTTTTAATATGCTGTCTAGGTTGATCATAACTTTTCTTCCAAGGAGCCAGTGTCTTAATTTCATGGCTGAAGTCACCATCTGCTGTGATTTTGGAGCCCAAGAAAATAAAGTCTGTCCCTGTTTCCAGTGTTTACCATCTATTTGCCATGAAGTGATGGGACCAGATGCCATGATCTTAGTTTTCCGAATGCTGAGTTTTAAGCCAACTTTTTCACTCTCCTCTTTCACTTTCATCAAGAAGCTCTTTAGTTCTTCGCTTTCTGCCATAAGGGTAGTATCATCTCCTTGTCTGAGATTGTTGATATTTCTTCCAGCAATCTTGATTCCAGCTTGTGCTTCATACAGACCAGTGTTTCTCATGATGTACTCTGCATATAAGTTAAGCAATAAACAGCCTTGATGTACTCTTTTCCCAATTTGGAACCAGTCTGTTGTTCCATGTCCAGTTCTAATTGTTGCTTCCTGATCTGCACAGAAGTTTCTCAAGATGCAGGTCAGGTGGTCTGGTATTCCCATCTCTTTCAGAGTTTTCCACAATTTGTTGTCATCTACACAGTCAAAGGCTTTGGCATAGTCAATAAAGCAGATGTTTTTCTGGAACTCTTTTTCAATGATCCAGCAAATGTTGGCAATTTGATCTCTGGTTCCTCTGCCTATTCTAAATCGAGCTTGAACATCTAGAAGTTCACAGTTCACCTACTGTTGAAGCCTGGCTTGGAGAAATTTGAGCATTACTTTGCTAGCGTTTGAGATGAGTGCAATTGTGTGGTAGTTTGAGTGTTCTTTGGCATTGCCTTTCTTTGGGATTTGGATGGAAACTGACCTTTTCCAGTTCTGTGGCCACTGCGGAATTTTCCAAATTTGCTGGTGTATTGAGTGTAGCACTTTCACAGCATCATCTTTCAAGATTTGGAATAGCTCAACTGGAATTTCATCACCTCTACTAGTTTTGTTCATAATGATGCTTCCTAAGACTGACATGACTTTGCATTCCAGGATGTCTGGCTCTAGGTGAGTGATCACACCATCATGATTATCTGGGTCATGAAGATCTTTTTTGTATAGTTCTTTTGTGTATTCTTGCCACCTCTTCTTACTATCTTCTGCTTCTGTTAGGTCCATACCATTTCTGTCCTTTATTGTACCCATCTTTACATGAAATGTTCCCTTGGTATCTCTTAATTTTCTTGAAGAGATCTCTAGTCTTTCCCATTCTATTGTTTTCCTCTATTTCTTTGCATTGATCGGTGAGGAAGGCTTAGGTCTCCTTGGAAGGCTTATGTCTCCTTGCTATTCTTTGGAACTCTGCATTCAAATGGATATATCTTTCCTTTTCTCCTTTGCCTTTAGCTTCTCTTTTCAGGCCTCCTCAGACAACCATTTTGCCTTTTTGCATTTCTTTTTCTTGGGGATGGTCTTGATCCCTGCCTCCTGTACAATGTCACAATCAATAGTTTTCATTTTAGCTATTCTTATTTATTCTTTATTCTACGTTGAAGTTTATTGTTTTCTTTTAGCCAGATTCCTTGGACGTAACAATCTAGTTACTTTGAGTAAGTCTCCTGGATCTCCAGGTCTACTCAACAGAAAAAACCACCAACAGCAGTTTCCATGTGTGCTTGGAGAAAGTATGTGTCTTTGCTTATATTGTCCATGACTCACTATTGTATCTTAAAGATACATAAGATACATCTTATCCATGCTATACTGCTGCTATTTCTTCTCCCAAAGATTTGTTGATATGCTGTCAGGGTAGGTGAGAAAAGCAAAATCATATGTACCATATGATCACAGGCAATTACAGAGGAATACAGAAGAAAAGAGTCCTGGCAGGAAGTACATCAAATTGGTGTTAGCTGGTTTTTTTCTTTCTGCTTTTTAGTTATTGCTATAGCATGTCATCACAAAATCTGCAAGTGTTTTAAACTGTTGAATTATAAGGATTTACTGAATACTAAAACTTCCTCTGTCTTCACAGTGCAGACTTCCCCGCTTTGGTTGTGAAGGCCAGTGGTCTTGCAGCTGGTAAAGGGGTAATTGTTGCCAAGAGCAAAGAGGAGGCCTGTGAAGCTGTCAGAGAGATTATGCAGGTAAGTTGATCCTTCTGAAAAACGTTCATAATTTTCTAGGCACACTGGATAACTACTCCCAATTTTGCAAATACTTAAAAATTCTTATCCTCAAGATGAGGAAAATGCACAATAGTTACTGTTTATAGTACTATGTATTATAACCCATCTCTGTAAAAACAAGTATCTGTTCTTGGTGTCTCAAGTCTAAGAAAAGTGAAACAATGTTAAAAATATTGCTTTTTATTTTAATATATTTTGCTTTTTTTTCTTTTTAAGAAAAAAAGATTATTTTTGGCTGCACTGGGTTTTCCCTGCCACAAGCAGGCTTCTCCTCACTGTGGGGCCCCTGCCTCTCACTGTGGTGGCCCCTCCTGCTGCAGAGCACAGATTCCAGGCGCATGGGCTTCAGCATTTGCAGCACACAGGCTCAGTACTTAATGCACGTGAGGCTTAGCTAATCTGCATCATGCAAACTCTCCCAGACTAGGTATTGAACCCTGGACCCGCACACTGGCAAGCGGATTCCCAATCACTGGACCACCAGGGAAGCCCCTAATGTTTTGCTTTTATGATCCATCTTGGTTGTTTTGGGTTTCTCCATCTTTTGGAAATCTGCTTTCATAGACACTACGGTATAATTACTATAACCAAACATAATTGTAATTGGAAATAAGAGTGAAGAAGTGATGATGAAAACATCTGTTTTTCTGTTGCTTTATTGAACCTGGAAAGGAGACTACCCAAGAGGGTTCTAATGATGTATTCATTTCTTCTGTACCAGTGCTAACTCTACATCGTTGCCACTTTTAAAAATAAGAGACATTCAGATGTTCCTATGTGGCTTTCAGAAGGGGAAAGAGAAGTTATAAACTAGTGCATTGGTTCATTATACAAATGGTGCAAAATGACAGCAGCCGATTAAATAAGTAATGAAAGTTTATAATTTATCTTTGTTTTTTATCTCCAATAAGGATAAAGCTTTCGGAGAAGCAGGAGAAACAGTTGTCATTGAAGAACTTCTTGAAGGAGAAGAGGTGTCTGTACGTATATCCATCTTTTGAACTTGTATTGAGTATACGCTGTGTTATCTGATCTATGATCCCCAAAAAAGGCTTGATTTATTCTGGTTGCTTCAACCAAGAGCATAAACTGAGCAATACAAAGAAATTTATATGTGTTTACTATTTTGGATACAAATGAAAAAGTAATTTACCTTCTTTTAATCACCCCTAGTGTATCAGTAGGGGAACTAGACTTATATCACACATTATTTAAAGAGGGGGAAGGTTGAACTATTTTACTTTTGGGAGTAGCTTGACCTGCCCCTTGACCAGCCTAACTCAAAAATTACAGATCCTTCAGAATTGATTATAAAAAAATCTTTTGATACTTCATCTAGGAAAGTTATTTATGTTTTAAATCATTTTACTTAAAAAAAAAAAAACCTCTTTAATGGAGTTAAGGTATGTATAGTTCTGCTTATGTAATTTTTTTTTAACTTTTTGGCATTGAAGTTTAAGTGGACTGTTTGTTTTTTCTGCAGTGTCTGTGCTTCACTGATGGACGGACTGTGGCGCCCATGCCCCCAGCACAGGACCATAAGCGATTGCTGGAGGGTGATCAGGGTCCCAACACGGGGGGGATGGGAGCCTACTGTCCAGCCCCTCAGGTAGTCATCATTTGGTGTTTGCAAAGAACTCTTAGACACTTTTCCTTTTTCTGGTTTTTGTTTTTTTTCCCTGTAAATGACATTCAGTTGAGTTCAGTCGCTCAGTCGTGTCCGACTCTTCGCGACCCCATGAATTGCAGCACGCCAGGCCTCCCTGTCCATCACCATCTCCCGGAGTTCAGTCGGACTCATGTTCATCGAGTCAGTGATGCCATCCAGCCATCTCCTCTGTCGTCCCCTTCTCCTCCTGCCCCCAATCCTTCCCAGCATCAGAGTCTTTTCCAATGAGTCAACACTTCGCATGAGGTGGCCAAAGTACTGG
>SJYF01000768.1:1332154-1353293 GCA_006410515.1 Procapra przewalskii
CCTGGTTTCGGTGGGGTTTTGGTGTGGGGGGGTTTGGGGGGGTTTTTTGAGTTTTTAAAATCATTTCTTACAGTCTTTATAAGAGAACTGATACACTTCTCTATTACTGCAGTAAGAGCTCAGTTTCATTATTAAGTGATTTCTTTCTAGAGTTCTTATCATGCTAATTTTCACTTTTTGGACTCCGTTTTGGTACTCTTTCCTTCCCATACCAAAATTGAACAGAGAAATGTTGTAGCCAAATGTTGATATATTTACCTGCCTCTGACCTGCCTCTGACAGGTACTTCTGGAAGAAATAGTTAAGTTAGAGAATTAGTTCCAAATAGTGATTATCAACTGGGGAGGTTGTTTAAACACATTTCAATTCCTAGGGCCTGCCCTAGAGCAGCCAAATTAAAATCTCTGGATGGGGCCAAGCACATTAGGGGATCTGAAAAACACCTAGTGAATATCTTCTGCTTTAAATAATATTTTAAGGTTAAAATAATTTTTCCCTGGTGATGTCTTAGTTTATTTTTTGAACTTTTTAGGGGCCTGACTTACAAGGAATCTGGGGTAGACATTGCAGCCGGTAATATGCTGGTCCAGAAAATTAAACCTTTAGCGAAGGCCACCTCCAGACCAGGTAAGTCAGATCCTGTCCTTTGCTAGTTCATCAGCCATGACAAACACTGTGTATTGATTTGGGGCTTTGTAGTTAACTGAAGAACATGTTCCAGACTAATGCCAAGCTGCTGTAAGTCTTGTCCTCTTTAAGCCAGACTCATAGTTGTCTGCTTTCTTATCTCTAATAATAGGGAAAGCATTTCTTATCCATGATCTTAAACTCAAAAGGATGTGTCTGCCCCTTCAATATCTGCTTTCTTGATCAACCCTTTGCTGTTGAAACGCAGCAAGAAATAAATTTTCTCTCCAACAGGCTGTGATGTTGATCTTGGAGGTTTTGCTGGTCTTTTTGATTTGAAAGCAGCTGGTTTCACTGATCCTCTTCTGGCCTGTGGAACAGATGGCGTTGGGACGAAACTGAAGGTAATCAGACACTTATGTGAGTAAAGGCCTTTTGTGAAAGATATGAGTTTACTATGTATCAAATATTTTTCTCCTCTTGACATATATTCACTAAAGAGAACCATACCAAATATTGTTTTGCTACAATGGCTACATGTTTCTACTAACGCAGTGTCTTTGAAAGTATATCTGGGACAAAAGAGAATAATTTTGGACCAAGTAGCTTATCAAAATTTAGTGTTCTTTTGTCTTCAGGTGTTCACAGCACTAGCCAAACGTCATAATTTGTTAGCCTTCTCTGATAATTGACAAGACACAGTTTGGAACTTACTCTCTAATGTGGATGTTTATACCCTTCGGTAGATTGCCCAGCAGTGCGGTAAACATGACACCATTGGTCAGGATTTGGTTGCAATGTGTGTAAATGACATTCTGGCACAAGGAGCAGAGCCCCTCTTTTTCCTCGATTACTTTTCCTGTGGAAAACTTGACCTCCATACGACTGAAGCTGTTATCGCTGGGATCGCCCAAGCTTGTAGAAAGGCTGGATGTGCTCTCCTCGGTATGCGCTTCCATTTTAATCACGCATGCTCGCTGCGTTTCAGCCCTGCGTATTAAGCCTGATTGGTGACCAGTATAGCCAGCAAGACAAACTGTGCCACACAGTGAGGCAAACAAAATATAGACAAGTACCAGCTAAGGAAAACTTAAACCTCGGTGTCCCCAAACCCTCCCTTCGAGGGTCAGACTCACACTTCACCATCACCCAGGGCTTGTCTTCCCTCTGATCCTTGGCCTCTGTTGGACTCCCATGTCTCTCGGGGGCCTCCCGGACAGACAGAGTAGGGGCTTGTTTCCTCCTTATGGCCCTGCAGCAGAGGCAGGCCAGTTCCTGGCATTCTGACTCTTTGAGCCTTAATTTCCCACAGAAATGACACTAAGGATAAAATGTACCCAAGGTTTATAGAACTGTTGCTGGAGTACATACGTGAGGGTTTTAACAAGATAAATTTGTAGGTTGACCAGAGAACAAAACTACCTCTTTTACATCCCCATTTCTGTGGACAGGCGTATCCCAAAAGCCAAAATCGCCTCTCAACCATCTTTTACAACCCTTACTGATTTAAATCTGCCTGCCTAGACCCTGTCTTTATATGTCTTTATATATGATATGGTGGTAATGTGAACTTGATGTATTTATTAGGCCAGGGCATTTAGAGTTAGGCAGGAGAAGGAAATGGCAACCCACTCCAGTATTCTTGCCTGGAGAATCCCAGGGACGGGGGAGCCTGGTGGGCTGCCGTCTGTGGGGTTGCACAGAGTCAGACATGACTGAAGTGACTTAGCAGTAGCAACAGCCACCCTGATTAAATCAATCTTCTAAGCCTGTACCATTATTGGAACATGGGGCGATTGTAAAGATCAAATATAGGTGAAAGCATTTCTGAAACTAAACTGCTAGAGAAATGGCCTTACGTCCAACTGAGCATTCACTCTGTAAAAATCACGATGTTTGGAGGCTATATTCACCCTTTGTGGAAATTAGTGTGTTTCCCCTGAAATCATGCTTGGTTGAGAGTTCTGTTAGATAGCCCTTAGATAACGTTTTACTGAATGTTTGCAGAATACAGCTTGTGTTTAATTGTCCATATGAAGAGTAGCTGGTGTCAGTCACTAATTCCTAGACAGGTGTATAAGCATTCAATGATTTCTTTGTTCTTGTTTTCTCTTTCTGCCAGGAGGTGAAACGGCAGAGATGCCTGACATGTACCCTCCTGGAGAGTATGATCTAGCTGGTTTTGCTGTTGGCGCCATGGAGCGGGATCAGAAACTTCCTCACCTGGAAAGAATCATGGAAGGGGATGCTGTTATTGGAATCGCTTCATCTGGTCTTCACAGCAACGGATTCAGCCTTGTGAGGAAAATTGTAGCAAAATCTTCCCTCCAGTACTCTTCTCCAGCACCTGTTGGTTGTGGTGACCAGACCTTAGGTACACATACTCACATTTAAACTCTCCTACTTGGAAATGTCTGAGAAGCCAGTCACTAGGGTTAGGCTGCTTTCATTACTTAAAGTTACAATGGAACAAATTATTAATACTTAGGCTGTGGTTTGGCTGCTTAGATGTTATAGAACAGGTGTATCTGGCAGTGTCACAGTCCTTCTCTGTTTCAGAATTATTTTTTTATGAATGCTTTGGTTTCATTTCATAGACTTAAGTTTTTATCTTATCTTCCCAATATACAGGTGACTTACTTCTAACCCCAACCAGAATCTACAGCCACTCACTGTTACCTGTCCTGCGTTCAGGACATGTTAAGGCTGTTGCACATATTACTGGTGGAGGATTACTGGAAAACATCCCCAGAGTCCTCCCTCAGAAATTGGGGGTAAATTTAGGTAAGATCACTAAAAAGAAATTTTGCTCAGAAAACTATTAAAAGAAAAAATACATTATGGAAGGAAATTCTTTGGGTAGTTTAAATACACATAGGATTATACCCAGAAATTATTCATCATTTGGACTGCTTGTGGGAAAAATAGGACTGACCCTTTACCATATCGTTTCACGTTATTGGCCATGTTTATAATGCAGAGACCAAGTGAAGTCGCTCATTCGTGTCTAACTCTTCGCGACCGCATGGACTGTAGCCTACCACGCTCCTCCATCCATGATATTTTCCAGGCAAGAGTACTGGAATGAGTTGCCATTTTCTTCTCCAGGGGATCTTCCCCACCCAGGGATCAAACCCGGGTCTCCTGCATTGTAGGCAGACGCTTTACCATCTGAGCCACAAGGGAAGTCCTACATATAAGGCATACAGCCCTGTAATTATATCAGATGAAGTTTTCTAAGCAGATTCTCTAGGGGGTTTGTAAGCCTAAGCTCTATCAAGATAGAATCAGGAACTTGCTGGGAGGGAAAGGGAAGTGGTAGTTATTAAATAGTCCATGTGCGGGATGGAGAGGACCCAAACCAAGGCTTTGGGAAGAGAGACAGAAGAATCATTGTGTGCTTAGCATGAAAAAAGAAGTCCTAGGTTTCTCGTTTAGTGGGTACATAGGTGGGAACATGGGACAGGAGAAGAGTAGATTTGAATAGAGAATGAGAATACAGTGTTTTAAGTCTTTGACATGTTCATTGTAATATTTCTGTGAGAAGTTAAAACAGTCTGAATCAGGGAGTAAACCATGTGAAAGTATCAACTCCAGGCAAGGTTTTCAACATGATACTGGTTAGTAGTGTCAAAAAGCAACTTGAGAGGGTAGATTCCACCCCCCAGATTATTGGCACAAGGGATGATAGCAGAGATCCAGAGACAGTAAGTGAAGATTGCTGTTTCAGGAAATTTATTGGTTGGGAATTCCCTGGCGATCCAGTGGTTATGAGTCAGCACTTCACTGTGGTGGCCTCATTTCAGTCCCTGGTCCAGGAACTAAGATCCTGCAGTGGGGCCAAAAAAAAACAAAACAGTTTTTAAACAGACCTAAGTCTAGCTGCTTTGTTGTTTTTGTTTTATTTTTTGGCCCCACTATGCAGTTTCCAAGATCTTAGTTCCTTAACAGGAAGTGAACCTGGCACATCCTAACCACTGGACTGACAGGGGGTTCCCCAAATTTTAAAATAAATTGCAGAGGGGCAGAGTATTGCTCTTAAACTTTCTGTATAGCTTAAGTTTTCTACAGTAGTAGCTGTATTTCCTCTAAGTCTGTATATAAGCCACTAGTTTTGTATCAAACTTAGGGTGCGTTTTGGTCATCTCTAAGACCCAACTAGACATTCTCAGAAGGGTACTATGCCAGCCTTTACTGGAATTCAGCCCCATTAGAGCATCTGTTTCATCAGGGAATTTCTAAGGATCTAGGTAGTTAATGTAGCACAAAACTAATTGAGCAAAAATTTGCTCAATTGTGAATATTGGCCAAGTGTGACACAAAAGTATACTTAATGCGTTAGTACAGATGGATCCCCAGAAAGCTTCTGAAAAGCCAGTTAATAGTTTCTCCTTATATAAAATAGCCATCCTGGTTTTAATTTCCATAGCTTTGTAAATGTGCGTGCTTTTATACTTTGGGTCAACAATAGGTTAAGGAACAACTCTTGCCTGTTTTCAGATGCCCAGACCTGGAGGATCCCCAGGATCTTCTCATGGTTACAGCAGGAAGGCCACCTCTCTGAAGAGGAGATGGCCAGAACATTTAACTGTGGGATTGGGGCTGCCCTCTTGGTATCAGAGGACCTGGTGAAGCAGACTCTGCAGGATATTGAGCAGCACCAGGAAGAAGCCTGGGTGATTGGCAGAGTGGTTGCATGTCCCGAAGGTAACCTCTTCCTTCAGTGGCTCTTAGATCTATAACCTTCAGTATAACTGTGCCCTGCCTTAGGAGCTCTGCCCTCCCATTGCTATGGCAACAGTCTTTACACAGCTATCACATGGAAACATCCCAGCCAGTAATACCATGTGTCTCTTCATTCTGCCTCAGGGTCTGACCCCTGTGTATAGCAGTCACACGCACAACCACACCCTGCAGGAAGCAGCCCTTGATCAGTAGGGTGAGAGGTAATGAGTCAGCACCCACCTGAGAAACAGAAGGAGGGAGCAGTTCTAGGCACAGTCTGTCTATATGCTCCTCTGAGGGTCCCAGTGGGACCAAGCCCAAGTTGCCTACAGTGGTGACCAGCTGAATAACACACTCAGTATAAGAGTCTTCCCCATCATCATTGCCTGTCACTTCCCAAAGTAATCTCTCACATGAGGACTTAAGTCAGGCTCTGCTTTGTGACACAGCTCAATTCCAGGAGCAGTGAGCACGCACCCTGACAAGCTCTGTATTACCCGGAACTCTGTTAGAAGCACTAGAAATTGGCAGAATGGCAGAAAACCCACTCAGATTCTCTAACAGAGATGTCAAGACTCGTTAATTTTGCCTTTCATTCCTTTACTGTGTAGGTTTCATTTTCAGGCAGGCTCTCCAAATACCCGTAAGATGTCTTGAGCCCACATCCTTCAACTCACACTGCACTGAGAGAGGCCCTCTCTTTCTCACCATCCTATATCAAACCTTTGAATGGTCTTGCTTGGTCACATGCCTACCCTTGAAGCTGAGAGGTCATAGCACTAGTGTGGTTGGAAGATCTACAGGAAATGGGAGAGAACACTGGCAGGCACTAACATACACTTTAGCTACAGTGCTGCAGCTTTTAGTTGAAGTGGGCAGTGTCTGCCTTCAGGAAGTTTCTATGAGTGAGTAATGATAAGTAAAACAAACTTACTATTTGTTTTAATCCTGCATATCTTATTTTCAGAATAAAATAACAGTGTTCTAAAGTATTTTTAAAACACTTCTCTTTCCATATTACTGTTAATTCACAGTTGTTCTTGACTTACTTATTGGGTATGTTTGCACCAAAGGTTCTCCTCGTGTGAAAGTCGAGCATCTGATTGAAACCATGCAAATAAATGGATCAGTAATGGAGAATGGAACCCTGAGAAATCATTTCTCTGTTCAACCAAAAAAGGCAAGAGTAGCTGTCTTAATATCTGGGACAGGTGAGACATGGCTCCCTCTTTACTACAGAGCTGTAGACATGTGCTTCCTTTTCTCCCATTCTTCCCCCTAAAAACTTCCAACTGTAAGAACAGTGTTAGTAGAGTGGGGCTGGGTATTATTAAGGAGTGTTAGCTATTCTGCATCCTCAGTCCTTCCACTTTTCTCAGGCATCTTAGAAAGCTTCTAAAGGAAAATTAGAGGGTGTTGGGAACATGGTTGAAGAGGGAGAAGCTTTTCTAGGCAGAATGCAGATTGCAACTTTTCGATTGTAGCCTTATAGTTGAAAAGTCTTAAGACAGTTGAGGCTTTTTTTAATTGTCAACAGTAATTTAGTACAAAATTTTCATTTGCCTCTTGTGGGCAGAGGGGTAAAGTAATAAGAGCGTTGTTTTCTCTCATATGGATGGATACAGCACGATTTTTGGCTTACGGGGTTGAACCCAGGCCTCTGGCATTAAGTGGACAGAGTCCTGACTGCTGGATCACCCAGCAGTTCCCGCCACTGTTTTAAGTGACTTTGCTATAAACATTCTTGTAAATATACAATAGGTTCATAAGTACATATCGGATTCTTTCTTTAAATCACATTCTCATAAATATAAATGCTCTACAAGTCTATTTAAGGCTTTGGTATACTTTAGACCCAAGTTGACGGTGAAGCAAAGAAATGATTCTGAGTGGTCAGTCGTAGCGGTTTATTCTTCTTGAAAGTGTTCGGGTTTTTTCTTCTTTAATTAAGCAGCGTGTTCCTCCTCCTTCAGTTTTAACATGTGTTAAACTGTTTCTACTGCTATGCTGATTCATATTTTGTGCTTATGTTTTCATGACATACTAATCTGTTATTCCAAGACGAAGGAAATGTAAAAGCCTCACATATTTTGCCCATCTTTTCCAAGACATTTTTATTCAAAAATCTTAACCATTCCCTATTTGAAGTATATAAACCTTTTAAAGAAGTATGCCTTCACCTCCATTTTTCTGCCTTTTTTCAGGATCGAACCTCCAAGCTCTCATAGACAGCACTAGGGAGCCAAGTAGCTTGGCACGCATTGTTGTTGTGATCTCCAACAAAGCTGCAGTGGCTGGCTTAGATAAAGCAGAAAAAGCCGGGATTCCCACCAGAGTAAGTTACTTTGAAAAGTATCTTTACAGATTATTCAAGCTCATAATCTGCCTCTAAGTGTTCTTAAGACATCTTGGGGTGACTACTAGGCTTACCTTTCTATTCCGGTTCATTCCTTCATTCTTGATGTCACATGTGTCTTCAGATGGTCAATGTGGTCTATTTATAGGTTGGATTTTAAATAATTTTTGGTTAATTTGTGGGAGACAGATGGTACTTACCTGTTTCTCTTCTAGGTAATTAACCATAAATTATATAAAAATCGTGCAGCATTTGACAACGCAGTTGACGAAGTCCTTGAAGAGTTCTCCACAGACATAGTCTGTCTTGCAGGATTCATGAGAATTTTGTCTGGCCCCTTCGTCAGAAAATGGAATGGTAAGCAAAAAACTTTGAATACCACATTGAGAAATCAACTGAAAATGACTCTAGGGTGGTTAATTTACCAAACCATTCCAATCATGAGAGATCTATGACATTTTATTTTGACACAAATAATAATTGAATTTCCTTTGCCTTTAGCCCAGAATATGACCCAGTGATGACTTATTATCCTTCTTCATCAGTTTTCT
This sequence comes from Procapra przewalskii, assembly GCA_006410515.1. Classification (NCBI taxonomy): domain Eukaryota; kingdom Metazoa; phylum Chordata; class Mammalia; order Artiodactyla; family Bovidae; genus Procapra; species Procapra przewalskii. The sequence goes on from SJYF01000768.1 coordinate 1,340,414, forward strand.
TTGGTGTGCTGTAATTATGTTTTCTAAGATAGCTTAGGTTGCTTTCACATTAATACAAATATAATATTTCATCTGGATAAATACTGGAAGGAGACATTTTTCCTTGTTTAGAAGTGTGAACCATTGCCAGAGAATGGCAAAGAAGGCATTATTGTCAGATTGCACAGAATCCGCTGTTAATATCAAGAGCCCTATAAGCCAGAGTAGACCCCTTCCCCTCCAGCTTTGAATCACTGCTGGCACTTGTTCAGAGTCTCTCATTGTGTCTTCATATGTGCAAGGCAGAAACCTGCTGCTCCCAGGGCCTCCTTGGGTGAGAACATGTATTTCACTTTTCCTCATTTCTGTCTTTGACAATGAAAACACCCAACCTAGAGAAAGCTTGCTCCTGTTGACTCCTGGTTCTAGACAGGAAAGTGTACATTCCTGATTCTGACTACATTTTAATTAATTTCCAGGGAAAATGCTCAATATCCACCCATCCTTGCTCCCTTCATTTAAGGGTTCAAATGCCCATGAACAAGTCCTGGACGCTGGGGTCACAATCACCGGGTGCACTGTGCACTTTGTAGCTGTGAGTATGGCTCATGATTAGTATTTAAATGTCAGTTGCACTTGCCAGAGGTAACGTTCAAAACTTCTGCTTTCCTTTCCAGGAAGATGTAGATGCTGGTCAAATTATCTTACAGGAAGCCGTTCCAGTGAAGAGGGGTGACACTGTTGAAACTCTATCTGAGAGAGTAAAATTAGCAGAACATAAAATATTCCCCTCAGCCCTCCAGCTGGTGGCCAGTGGAGCTGTATGTCTTGGAGAAAATGGCAGAATCTGTTGGGCCACAGAGGACTGAAGCATCATCACCCGGGAATGGAGACAGCTTTGAGAGCACTGTAGGTGCTGCAGGGGGACTTTTTATCCTGGACTCTGCCTAAAAGATGTGTGAGACATCTGTGTGTTGCCTCCAGTGGTCTTTCAGGTTTTACCTGTTTGGGGCCTTCTTGTTCATAATCAAACTAGGCCTTCAGAATTCCTTTTACTCAGCCAAGTATGATACCAAAACTTAGTCTTTTCTTTTCAAAGAGCTAATAAGTCTAATAAGTTAGTATCTCGTCCCCATATTGTATATCTGTACTAATTTGAATTGAGACTTCTCGAATTATTCTGATCGTAAGTTAGTATCATAAAATTTCTGGGTAGCTCCCATTGAGGGATAGTAGTAGTCTCTGTGCTTTGAAGTATCATTACACATTCCTCTAATAATTGACAGTTTCTATAATACCCAGATTTCAGCTTCACAGTTTGGGAGGATGGAAGGCAATCTACTCAAACTAGTAAGGCGTTTAAAGGGACCACATGGTTTCCCTCCCTGGCCTGTTGTTTCCAGTCTGGATATGCAGCTCTGGAACTGGGAGGTCTAGGTTCACATACTGGGCATATGCACATGACCCTACAAACAGGACCACATTTCTGTCACAGCTGAGCAAACAGCGAATGGCCACCAGGCCCACAGGCAGCTAGCCAGCCAGCCTTAATTTTCAAAGGGGCTTAAAAGTTCTGCCTGCCCAGCAATGGGCACCTTACTGGAAGGTACCTGGAAGCCCTATACAAGTCCTCCCTTGGAGTTTAAACTCAAAACCTCAACAGTATAGGACCCTTACATAGAAGATCGTAAACTCTCTCCTTAGAATGGGAAAGAGTAGAGGGTGAGGAGAAACAAAGTCAGATGAAAAGACAAAGACCCTTTCAGAGAGACCCTCTTCACTGCCTCTGGTCCAAGCTGGCTTCCCCAGGCAGCTGGGCAACACTACCCTACCTCTCATTGACTGTAGTCAGCAACTGCCATCAAATGCTATTCCAGGTACCTCTGGTGCAGAAACAGTTCATTTTTGTCTAGGGAGTTCACTCAACATAATTATGTGCCTATTATGTACATAATTAAGGGCCAAACACTATCCTATGAAGTTTTCAGAAAGTTGGAAGATACAAAGCAAAATGTTATTTAGTTGATAAAATCACATCCTATAACAAAAGTAGAAGCTGACAGCAAGATGTAAATTAGAAAAACCAATCCGTTTGTGACCTAAGAAATATAATTTAGACACTAGTCCCCACAAAAAGGAACCTGGACTCCATGGAAGGCAGCTGATCCAATATCTTCAGATAGGAAGAATCAAAATGTGTCAGAAATACCTGGTTGACAGAACCAAAAAAAAAAAGCAGGCAGGACTCTTGCATACTGAAAGGACAAAGGAGTCACATAGGGTGTTCTGCTGTCTAGTTTGTGATAAACAGTATTTGGACATGTTGAGTGTATGTGCAGCCATTGGTTTAAAATGATACTCGAGAAAAGGTCATTTAAGAAAGAGGCAATGAGAAGGGTGACAACAAGATGTTAAATTCTTTTGTTAATGAAATACGCATGTTTGTCTTTAATGTCTGTTTCTATTTGTGTAAGCAGGATTAAACAAGCCCCTACATTGTGTTCAGATATAAAGATATGAGATAGGGGAAAAGGGGTTCGACTTTAATTAGTTGTGCAAGTTACAACAGTCAAAGCATTCAAGTGTCAGTTTCAAAGTGATGGGTAAGCCAGATAGTCTAGAAAGGAATGTTACAATAATTTTTTAAGGAGATTTTAGCCTCTAAATGTACCTTCTTAAATGTTTTACCATTTTTTAACTGCTATACAAACTTAAAAATAACTCAAGTACAAGGAATCCCCTGGCAGTCCAGTGGTTAGGACTCCTCACTTTTCACTGCCAAGGTCCTAGGTTCAGTCTTGGTTGGGGAACTGAGATTCCCCCAAGTTGTGCTAAGTAAAGTTAAGTTATGTGCCAAGTTGAGTAACTCCAGTACAATGTGGCATTTAGTAACTGGTGTAGCTAGTCCTGCATAACTTTTTTTCACCAGAGTTTTCTTGGCTCTAAGCTCCTATGCTGAGCAGTCAGAACCACAGCCAAAGTCAAGCCCAGGGGAAGACAGGCAAGGACGTGGGTGCCTCGGCCAAGTCAGGCTCCCCCAGCCTCACTTCAGTGAGCAGTCTGTCGCCGCTTCCACGACTGACGTGCACCCTTGACTTCTTCAGTCTCTGAGTCACTTCCCAAGTAGGATCATCTGACTGGTCAAGTCTAGGTCACTCACCCTGCTCTAATGGCCTGGGGTAAAGAGACTAGGACACGGCCTTTGGGTTGCCTCACGTGATGGTGGATGCCACATGACAAGGATTCCCATGCTCAGAGGCCCCCATGTGACAAAGGCCCAGCTCCAAAGGTCAGGTGACACGCAGCTGCAAGAGGTTTGGGAAGACTAATAACATTACAGTTATTTTTTGAAGTTCACATTATGCTGACAGTTCCTCTTACCTTTTTTTATCTGAACTGGTAAAAAGCCTGAACTGCTTTTTACCAGTTATCTAATACACAATTTTTACCTCTTCCATCCCTATGCTCTTTTAGACAGTCTTCTTAGCCATTCTTTCTCAAGCCATGTAAACCTTACATTAACCACAAGGCTGTAACCAGAAATAATCTAAATGTCCATTAGATAATGAAGTCAAGTAAATGTAGACTATCCCTGCAATGAAATATTACTCTGCCATAAAAAGGAAATAAGTACTGGTTGCAACATGGATCAACCTTGTAACAGTATACTAAGTGAAAGAAGCCAGTCACATGACTGCACATTTAAGATTCCATTTATGTGGAATGTCTGGATCAAGCAAATCCTTAGAGACAGAGGAGATTAACAGTCTCCCAAGGCTATGGGAATAGAGGTCTTTGGAGGCAGTGACCTCTGCAGTGTCTCTTGGGGTAACAGAAACATAGTAGAATTGACTGTGCGAACATAGTTGCACCACCCCATGAACACACCGAAACCACTGAACTGTACTCAAAAATGGTGAATTGTGCGCCATATGAATTACAGTTGATAAAACTATTCCCCCAAAAGATACAACTCCTGTTACCATAAAAAGATGAATTTGTATAATTTTTAAAATAGATCAGGATTACTTTTAATCTTATAAAATGCATCAAACTTACAGATAAAATACTTTCACATAGAGGAAGAAGTCAACACAGACAGTTTGCCACGCTTTGTGACAGAAAGCATGCCATCCACTTTATAATGCCAAAAATTCTGCCTCTCTGCACCTGTGCCAAATCAAATCTCAGTTTGGGTAAAATAGAAAAGGAGAACCTTACTGCTTTGCCAGGTAATGATGGGCACAGAAGGCTCCGGGCTTGAAAAAGTATGTGTCCTAACTTGGAAGGATTTGTTGAGTTTTATAAAAACACTTCAAGGGTGAGATTGCTGACAAGGTTGGGGTACGTGTGGGGTCACAGGTTGTGGGTCTCCTGACCTTGCTGAGTTCTCTGGTCCCTTTAATCTTGCCTCAGCTGGTTTCTTGGCTCCTCCTCACTTTGATTAGCAACTGTTCAAATCCACTCTTTGGAACTCAGGGAAGGTCATGGAGGCTGGAGTCTTGCCTACAAAAAATGGGAGATAAAAGGTTTCCATGCCCAGGAGCCCACAGGATGCCCCTGGTTTCAAAACATACTACTCCACCTGAACAGCAATCCTAGTCCTAAAATTGTCTGTTAACCTGGTAGGTCCCTGGCTAAGCTGCTTAAAAGTGCTAACTCCTGAGCCCCACCTGTACTGTGAGCACTGCAGGAAAGCATTGCGTGGATGATACTGCAGATGTGCTCAGTCACGTCTGACTGTGCGAGCCCATGGGCTGTATCCTGCCAGGCTCCTCCGTCCATGGAATTTCTCAGGCAAGAATACTGGAATCGGTTGCCATTTCCTACTCCAGGGGATCTTCCCAAGCCAGGGATCAAACCAGCGTCGTCTGCACCTCCTGCATTGGCAAGGCGGATTCTTTACCACTAGCACCACCTGGGAAGCCTAATACATTTATTTTTTAAAAAGTTCATGAAATCTCTGTGGACACTGAAGTCGAACTGCATTTTAAATCTTTCTGCACCACAAACCTCCAAAAATTAATATGAAGTTTTCTGGAGCAATATCAATTCCTTGACTGCTTCTGTTACAAACAAAACCAAAACAAGGTCTATCATTAAAAACCATTTTAAATTAAATATTCAGCTGAGGGACTTCCCTGGCAGTCCAGTGGTTAAGACTCGGTGCTCCCAATGTAGGTGGCACAAGTTTGATCCACAAAAGGGGAACTAAAATCCGTATGGAGAAAAAGATCAGCTGACAAATCTACTAGACTGTGTTGAAAGCCAAGTATTGGAAACCCTCCAATTCTGTCAAGAATTTATTTCCTATTCTCCACCTCCACAGCAAATCAGCCTTTTCAACCATGCCTTCATTTGGTGCCCTGAGGGTATTCACAGCACCCTGTAAGATTTAAGGTAAGTGCCAGGTGTGCCTTTTGCAAAATAAGGGAAGAATAAAGTTCAAAGGGCTTCCCTGGTGTGCCTTTTGCAAAATAAGGGAAGAATAAAGTTCAAAGGGCTTCCCTGGTGGCTCAGCAGTAAAGAATCCACCTGCCAATGCAGGGGACACAGGTTCAATCCCTGGGTCAAGAACATCCTCTGGTGGTAAGGGAGAAAGGGAAAAATACCCAACTGCATGCAGACTTAGGTGAAATCGCAAAAACAACAGAATGATCTTGGTTTGTTTCCAAGACAGACCATTTAACATCACTATAATCCAAGTCTATCCCCAACCTCTGATGCCGAAGAAGCTCAAGTTGAACGCTTCTATGATGACCTTCAAGACCTTCTAGAACTAACACCAAAAAAAAGATGTCTTTTTCATTATAGGGGATTGGAACACAAAAGTAGGAAGTCAAGAGATACCTGGAGTATCAGGCAAGTTTGGAGCACAGAATGAAGCAGGGCAAAGGGTAATAGTTTTGCCAAGAGAACGCACTGCAAACACCCTCTTTCAACAACACAAAAGGTGACTACATATGGACATCACCAGTCAATACCAAAGTCAGATTGATGATACTCTTTGCAGCTGAAGATGGAGCAGCTCTATACAGTCAGCAAAAAACAAGACCAGGAGTTGACTGCAGCTCAGATCATCAGCTCCTTAATGCAAAATTCAAACTTAAATTGAAGAAAGTAGTGGCCGTTCAGGTATGAGCTACATCAAATCCCTTATGATTATACAGTGGAGGTGATGAACAGATTCAAGGTATTAGATGTGGTAGAGTGCCTGAAGAACTAAAGACGGAGGTCCATAACACTGTACAGAAGGCAGTGACCAAAACCATCCCAAAGAAAAAGAAATCCAAGAAGGAAACGTGGTTCTCTGAGGAGGCCTTACAAACAGCTGATAAAACAGGAGAAGCAAAAGGCAAAGGAGAAATGGAAAGACATTTCCAGCTGAATACAGGGTTCCAGATAATAGCAAAGAGAGACAAGCATCTTTTATTGTTTTAGTGATTATTCATACATCTTTGGCTTCCATGGTGGCTCAGATGGTAAAGAATCTCCCTGCAACGCAAGAGACTTGGGTTCAAGCCCTGGATAGGGAAAATCCCCTGGAGAAGGGAATGGCTACCCACTCCAGTATTCTTGCCTGGAGAATTCCACAGACAGGGGAGCCTGGAGGGCTACAGTCCATGGGGTCACAAAGAGTTGGACATGACTGAGTGACTAACACTTTCACTTGGTTGAAATGTGGTATTCAAATCTTTGCTCATTTTTAAACAGTTAATTTTCTTTTTATTAATGAATTTTAAGAGCTCTTTATATATTCTGGATATCAGACTCTTAACAGATATGTGATCTGAAAATTGTTTCTCATATTATGTGGCATGCATTTGCAGTTTCTTAATGGTGTTCTTTGAAGCACAGATAGTCCCAATTTTCTATTTGTTATTACTTGTGCTTTTGGTATCATATCTAAGAAATCATTGTCAAATGCAAGGTTACAAAGCTTCACATCTGTTTCCAAGAGTTTTATATTTTTGTGTGCTAAGTTGCTTCACTCATGTCCAATTCTCTGCAGCCCTATGGACTGCAGCCCTCCAGGCTCCTCCATCCATGAGATTCTCCAGGCAAGGATACTGGAGTGGGTTGCCATGTCCTCCTCCAGAGGATCTCCCTGACCTGGGGATCAAACACATGTCTCTTATGTCTCCTGCATTGACAGGCAGGTTCTTTACCACTAGCGCCACCTGGGAAGCCCTTTGATCCATCTTGAGTTCATTTTTAATATGTGAAGCAAGGGTTCGACTTCATTAATTTGCAAGTGGATATACAGTTGTCCCAGCACCACATACTAAAAAGCCTATTTTTCCCATTTGTCTTGGCACACTTGTCAAAAATCAATTGACTAAAAATGCATGAGTTCATTTCTTGACTTTCAATTGCATTTCATTGATATCCTACATTGTCTATCCTATGCCAGTACCACAAAGTCTTGATTACAGTGAGTTTTGAAATAAGGAAGTGTGACTCCTCACTTTCGTTCTTCTTTTTCAAGACTGTTTCTTTATATTCTGTGTTCCATTTAATATATATATATATATATATATATATATATATATGGCTGCATCAGGTCTTGGTTGTGGCACACGCAATCCCTGACCAGGGATCAAACCCAGGCTTCCTGCACTGGGAGTGTGGCGTCTAAGCTACTGGACCACCTGGGAAGTCCCTATTCTGTGTACCTGGACTTGCCATGTAAATTCAGGATCATCTTGTCACCTTTTTTAAAAAGGCTGAGATTTTGAAAGGAATTTAACTTGTAGATCAGTATAGAGTATTGCCATCTGAATAATACTGTCTTCCAATCGAATGCAGGCTGTCTTTCCTTTTACTTGGGTCTTCTTTCATTTCTTCCAGCGATATCTTATAATTTTTAAGTGTCTCCTACCTCACTGGTAACATGTATTCGTAATTGGGTTTTTTATTTTAATGCTATTCTATTTAATTTTTAAAAAACTGAGTGACTGCTTTTTTGTCACCCTGCTAACTATATGCATCATGTGAAAAGCCAGGCTAGATGAAGCACAAGCTGGAATCAAGATTGCCAGGAGAATTTTCAATAACCTGTTACATAGATGATACCACCCTTATGGCAGAAAGTGAAGAGGAACTAAAGAGCCTCTTAGTGAAAGTGAAAGAGGAGGATGAAAAAGCTGGCCTAAAACTCAACATTCACAAAACTAAGATCATGGCATGTGGTCCCATCACTTCATGGCAAATAGATGGGGAAACAGTGACAGACTTTATTTTCTTGGGCTCAAAAATCACTGCACATAGTGATTGCAGCCATGAAATTAAGACACTTGCTCCTTGGAAGAAAAGCTATGACCAACCTAGACAGCATATTCAAAAGCAGAGACATTACTTTGCCAACAAAGGTCTGTCTAGTCAAGGCTATGATTTTTCCAGTAGTCATGATGTGAGAGTTGGACTATAAAGAAAGCTGACTGCCGAAGAATTGATGCTTTTGAACTGTGGTGTTGGAGAAGAATCTTGAGAGTCCCTTGGACTGCAAGGAGATCCAACCACGCAATTCTGAAGGAAATCAGTCCTGAATATTCATTGGAAGGACTGGTGCTGAAGGTCAAACTCCAATTCTTTGTGAAGAACTGACTGAATGGAAAAGACCCTGAGGCTGAGAGAGACTGAGGGCAGGAGGAGAAGGGGATGACAGAGGATGAGATGGTTGGATGGCATCACCAACTCCAGGGACATGAGGTTTGAGCAAGCTCTGGGAGTTGGTGATGGACAGGGAGGCCTGGTGTGCTGCAATCCATGGAGTCGCAGAAAGTCGGACACGACTGAGCAACTGAGCTGAACTGAACTGACTGCCTTGGGTCCTTGTTGCTATAAGCAGGCTTTCTCTTCTTTTGGTGATTGAGGGCTCTCTTGCTTCTCATTGCTGTGGCTTCTCTTGTTGCAGAGTATGGATTCTAGATGTGGGCTTGAACAGTTTCCAAACATGGGCTCAGTAATTGCAGCACACAGACTTAACTGCTCCACAGCATGTGGGATCTTCCTGGACCAGGGGTCAAACCTGTGTCTCCTGCATGGGCAGGCAGATTCTTTACCTCTGACCTACCAGGGAAGCACCACATAGGACTTTAATTGCTGCTGAACAAACTCAATGCATAGGAGAAAAAGAAGATAATGGATCTTAACTCCAGATAAAAAGTCTTTTTTCTTCTGACCCGCTGCAGTGGAAGTGCAGAGTCCTAACCACTGAAACACCATGGAATTCCCTTATTAAAATTCTTTACGTATAAATGAAGTCCTAAGTTTCCCAAGGATTGATGAAGGCTGTCCATCCTGCAGTTGGAATCTCAAAAGAAGAAAAGGAAAAGATAACTATGTGAGGTGATGATATGTTAATTTGTTAATCAGTGTGACTGTGATTATTTCACACTTGAACATATACCAAATTACCAAGTTGCACACTGTAAAGGTATACAATTTTTGTCAATTACAGCTCAATAAAACTAGAAACAAATTTTGAAGGGTGACTATAAAGGTATACAATTTTCATCAATTACAGCTCAATATAACTGGAAACAAATTTTGAAGGGTGAGAAAAAAACAAGAATGGGGACTTCCACGGTGGTCCAGGGGCTAAGACTGTTCTCAGTGCAGGGGTCCTGGGTTCGATCCTCAGTCAGGGAACCAGATCCCACCCGCTGTTAACTAAAAGATCCCTCATGCAGCTGGGAGCGCAGCCAAAGACAGAGATAATTTTTTTTTTTTAAAGAAAGCAAACAGAGTAGTTGTGCTATAAAGCAGTGATTTTGATAAACATGTTGGGTAAATGTTATATGGGCTGAAAACAAATCTTGATTCTCAGGCTACTGATGTGCAGTTGTTTTCCCCACTATTAGCCTGCAATTGGAGGTATATAGGTTATTCACTGTTTCAAGAACAGACAGCATTCACTTCAGCTCAGTCATGTCCAGCTCTTTGTGACCCCATGGACTGCAGCACGCTCAAGTCCATCAAGTCAGTGATGCTATTCAAACATCTCATCCTCTGTTGTCCCTTTCTCCTCCCACCTTCAGTCATTCCCAGCATCAGGGTCTTTTCAAATGAGTCAGTTCTTCATATTAGGTGGCCAAAGAATTGGAGTTTCAGCTTCAGCATCAGTCCTTCCAATGAACATTCAGGATTGATTTCCTTTAGAATGGACTGGTTGGATCTCCTTGCAGTCCAAGGACTCTCAAGAGTCTCCTCCAACACCACAGTTCAAAAGAATCAATTCTTTGGTGCTCAGCTTTCTTTATAGTCCAACTCACATCCATACATGACTACCGGAAAAACGATAGCTTGACTAGAAGGACCTTTGTTGGCGAAGTAATGCCTCTGCTCTTTAATAGGCTGTTTAGGTTGGTCGTGGGCTTCCCTGATAGCTCAGCTGGTAAAGAATCCACCTGTAATGCGGGAGACCTGGGTTGGGAAGATCCCCTGGAGAAGGGAAAGGCTACCCACTCTAGTATTCTGGCCTGGAGAATTCCATGGACTGTGTAGTCTACAGGGTCGTAGAGAGTCAGACACGACTGAGTGACTTTCACTCAGGTTGGTCATAAATTTTCTTCCAAGGAGCAAGCGTCTTCAAATGCAGGCTCAAATGACAATAAATCCTTATGTTGATTCAAGGCCAAAAATGAAAACTGGCATCCTGGGTTGGGGAGGGTAGTTTTTCATTAGCAAACTTCCACAAATCCTGTGTGTGGCCCTTACTGACAACCTTAGGGTGTTAGATAACTGGTTAATCCACTAGGGAGGATGAAGAATGGAAAAATATTCAAAGGAGTGTGAATCTCCTCTTTTCCAGGTTACCTCCTCCCAACTCTTGTAGATTTTCAGTCTTACGCTAATTAAGTTCATTTACCTCTTCCTTTCTTTTAAAGCTGACACTGTCTACAATGAACACTTCCTTGATCAGAGGAAAAAGGAACTGATATAACCAAACTAACAATACTGTTCCTCAATTCTGTTTCAATAAAATTAACCAAAAACAATGAATTGAGATGGCACCCAGAGGAAAGCAGATTCATGGTGTTTCTGGAAATTGTAGTTTCAGAAGACACAATTTGCAGACATCATTGAACAAAATGTGACTTTAGAATTCAGATGGAACCATCCATCAATCCGCAGGGGGGTGTGATTTTGGTTTCTATGGTACCACAACTTACTGGAAATAAATCAATTTCTTTGCAGTTACCACAAATCCAGCAAATAAAACGAAGGAAGGAAGGAAGAGGGGCTTCTCTGCTGGTCTAGCAGTTAAGAACCCACATGCCAATGCAAGGAACACAGGCTCAATCCCTAGTCCAGGAAGATCCCCATGCTAAGGGGCAACTAAGCCAGTGCACCGCAACTACTGTGCTCACAAGCCCAAACTACTGAGGCTTGAGTGCTCTGACTCTGCTCTGAAATGCAGCGGGCCACACAGATGAGAGTCTGTCTGCCGCAACGATGAGTGGCCCCTGCTCCCCTGCAACTAGAGAACTAAATAAAGCCCATGCAAAGCAAAAAGACCCAGCAAGGCCCCCAAAAAACAAATGAATCCTTTTTTAAAAAAGAAGTTCAGATGGAATTAAAACACAGCCCTCACAAGCTTTAGTCGAAGCCTGAAACTATATCCAAGAACAACAAAAAAATGTTACTTTTGCAGTGCCACACTTCTTGCAGTAGCTCAGTAACTATAGGAAAAAAAATTTTAATAACGTTTTTAAAGTATCACATCTATTTTCCACCCACTCAGAAACACAGTTAGACTAAGTTTATGCTAATGGAATTTGTGCCAACTCTCTACCCTCCCTGGTTTATGGAGAAATTTGTTTCAAAACGTTCAACTCTATTGTAAGAGTACAGAATTACGAAAAAGATGTTTCAAACTAGGACATGTTACACACATGAAATCCAATAGACTAAAACCAGCCCTTTTGTACAAGATTATACTGCATTCCAGCTGAGAAACTTGAAGTGATTAATTAAGACTTTGTGGAAAAAAAAAAACTGAGGTTCAAGCATGTTGATTTGAATTATAACCTTAAAGTGGTTAACAATTTAAACTGAAAATGAACAGGTTTAAAAGTCTATAGAGTTTAAATAAGCAAGGTAGCAGATCACATAAAAATTGATAGTTAAACAGGTGTCCATGGTGGCTCAGTGGTTAGGATTTGGCGCTTTCACCAGCACGGGCCAGGATCAGTCCCTGGTCTTGAGAACTGCTCACAAGTGGAGCGATCAAAAAAAAAAAAAAAAAAAAGCTAGTCAACCTATGTTTGGTTCTGACTTTAAATTTGATCCTCTGACCACATCTTATAATCACTAGGACTGTCGACTGCAGAGTATGCAGGCACCTTTTAAAAGGAAAAGAACTACAGTCTTCTACTATTCATTTATTTGGCCGCCCTAGGTCTCTAGGCACGCAAGCCCTTGGCTGCAGCCTGTGAGGCCTGGCTCCCTGATCGTGGAGCAGACAAACCCAGGCTCTCTGCATTAGGAGTGTGGGGTTTTAGCCACTGGACTACCAGGAATGTCCCTGTATTTTTCCTCTTTAAATGGGAACTATATTTTCGATGGTGAACTCTTTCTGCCCATAACTAAACTGGGCAATACTGCTTTGGTTTATCACTCATTTGACCTGCTAAGTCTATGGGTTGCTCTCACAGCATCATCAGGACAACTGTTGACTGGAATACAAAACTGTACATTAAATAATATTGTGTCTATGTTAAATTTGTTAAATTTGTTAACAGAGCTATGATAATGTAAGACAATGCCCTTGCTTTGATGAAACAATACTTTACTTCAGAGTAAAGTATTTTGCTTTACAAAAACAAGTGCTTTGGAGTAAAGGAACACAATACATGCAATTATTTTTAAATGATTCAGAATATATATATATATA
>SJYF01000768.1:1362169-1374022 GCA_006410515.1 Procapra przewalskii
CAGTTAGAACTGGACATGGAACAACAGACTGGTTCCAAATAGGAAAAGGAGTACATCAAGGCTGTATATTGTCACCCTGTTTATTTAACTTATATGTAGAGTATATCATGAGAAATGCTGTGCTGGAAGAAGCACAAGCTGGAATCCAGATTTCCGGGAGAAATATCAATAACCTCAGATATGCAGATGACGCCACCCTTATGGCAGAAAGTGAAGAGGAACTAAAAAGTCTCTTGATGAAAGTGAAAGAGGAGAGTGACAAAGTTGGCTTAAAGCTCAACATTCAGAAAACGAAGATCATGGCATCTGGTCCCATCACTTCATAGGAAATAGATGGGGTAACAGTGTCAGACTTTATTTTAGGGGGCTCCAGAATCACTGCAGATGGTGATTGCACCCATGAAATTAAAAGACACTTACTCCTTGAAAGGAAAGTTATGACCAACCTAGATGACATATTTAAAAGCACAGACATTACTTTGCCAACAAAGGTCCATCTAGTCAAGGCTATGGTTTTTCCAGTGGTCATGTATGGATGTGAGAGTTGGACTGTAAAGAAAGCTGAGTGCCAAAGAATTGATGCGTTTGAACTGTGGTATTGGAGAAGACTCTTGAGAGTCCCTTGGACTTCAAGGCGATCCAACCAGTCCATTCTGAAGGAGATCAGTCCTGGGTGTTCTTTGGAAAGACTGATGCTAAAGCTGAAACTCCAGTACTTTGGCCACCTCATGCAAAGAGTTGACTCGTTGGAAAAGACTCTGATGCTGGGGGCAGGAGGAGAAGGGGACGACCGAGGATGAGATGGCTGGATGGCATCACTGACTCGATGGATATGAGTTTGAGTGAACGGGAGTTGGTGATGGACAGGGAGGCCTGGCGTGCTGCAATTTATGGGGTCGAAAAGAGTCAGACATGACTGAGCGACTGAACTGAACTGAACTGAGTGAAAGTGAAAGTGTCAGTCACTCAGTCGTGTCCACCTCTTTGCAATCCCATGGACAGTCACCCACCAGTCTTCTCTGTCCATGGAATTCTCCAGGCAAGAATACTGCAGTGGGTAGCCATTCCCTTCTCCAGGGGATCTTCGCAGGCCTCCCCCATAGCAGGCAGATTCTTTGTCTGAGCCACAGGGAAGCCCATACACACTGCTGCTGCTGCTGCTGCTAAGTCACTTCAGTCGTGTCCAACTCTGTGCGACCCCAAAGACTGCAGCCCACCAGGCTCCCCCATCCCTGGGATTCTCTAGGCAAGAACACTGGAGTGGGTTGCCATTTCCTTCTCCAATGAATGAAAGTGAAAAGTGAAAGTGAAGTCACCCAGTCGTGTCCGACCCTCAGAGACCCCATGAACCACAGCCTTCCAGGCTCCTCCATCCATGGGATTTTCCAGGCAAGAGTATTGGAGTGGGGTGCCATTTCCTTCTCCGCCATACACACTACTATGTATAAAATAACCAACTACTACATATAATCAACAAGGACCTTCTGTATAGCACAGGGAATTCTACTCAATGTTAGGTAATAACCTATATGGGAAAAGAATCTGAAAATAATGGATATTCATATCTGTGTAACTGAATCATGTTATTATACACCTGAAAGTAGCAGCATTGTGAAACAACTATACTCCAATATAAAAATTTTAAAAAATCAGTCAATAGCAACCTTAATTCTACTTGCAAATTTAGTTTTCCTTTGCTGTGTAGCAACATATTCAGAGATTCTGGGGATTAGGACATATTTGGGGAGGGGGCTGTTACCTTGCCACCACAATTGTTGAGTTGCTAAGTTGTGTCTGACTCTTCGTGGCACCATGGACTGCAGCACACCAGGCTTCCCTGTCCTTCACTATCTCCCAGAGTTTGCTCACACTCATGTCTATTGAGTCAGTGATGCTATCTAACCACAGTATCCTTTCAAAAATTTATTTTTAAATTTTTGTCTGTGCTGAGTCTTTGTTGTGCCATGCAGGCCTAGTTGCTACGGTGGCATGTGACACCTTCGTTCCCCAACCTGTGTCCTCTGCACTGGGAAGCGAATTCTTAACCACTGGCCCAGCAGGGAAGTCCACTTTGAAAAAAAAGCTGTACATAGTTGACCCTTAAACTACACAGGTTTGAACTGTGCAGGTTCACGTATTTTTTCTAAATTTTGCTTATTTATCTCCTTTGGTTGCACTGGGTCTTTGCGGCTGTGTGCGGACTTTGTCTAGCTGTGGCCAGGCAGGGACTATTCTCTGGTTGCAGTGTGAGGGCTTCTCACTGCAGTGGCTTCTCTCGTGGAGTGCAGGCTTGAGTTTCCCCGGCTTCAGTAGTTGCAGCACGGGGGCTCAGTAGTTGTGGCTCACAGGCTTAGCTGCCCTATGGCATGTGGGACCTTCCTGGATCAGGGTTTGAAACCATGTCTCCTGCATTGGCAGGTGGATTCTTTACCACTGAGCCAGCAGGGAAACCCTGTATAGGTTCACTTCTATCTGTTTTGGGTTTTTTTCCCCAATAAATGTGTACTACAGTACTGCAGATGGTGACTGCAGCCATGAAATTAAAAGACACTTACTCCTTGGAAGGAAAGTTATGACCAACCTAGATAGCATATTCAAAAGCAGAGACATTACTTTGCCAACAAAGGTCTGTCTAGTCAAGGCTATGGTTTTTCCAGTGGTCAGGTATGGAGAGTTGGACTGTGAAGAAAGCTGAGGGCCAAAGAATTGATGCTTTTGAACTGTGGTGTTGGAGAAGACTCTTGAGAGTCCCGTAGACCGCAAGGAGATCCAACCAGTCCATTCTAAAGGAGATCAGTCCTGGTTGTTCTTTGGAAGGACTGATGCTAAAGCTGAAACTCCAGTACTTTGGCCACCTCGTGTGAAGAGTTGACTCACTGGAAAAGACTGATGCTGGGAGGGACTGGGGGCAGGAGGAGAAGGGGACGACCGAGGATGAGATGGCTGGATGGCATCATGGACTCAATGGACATGAGTCTGCGTGAACTCCCGGAGTTAGTGATGGACAGGGAGGCCTGGCGTGCTGTGATTCATGGGGTTGCAAAGAGTTGGACATAACTGAGCGACTGAACTGAACTGAACAGAACTGCACTAGCCAAGTTGGTTGAGACTGGGATGTGGAGCCAGGATATGGAGTGAAGTGAAGTGAAATGAAGTCGCTCAGTCGTGTCCAACCCTCAGCGACCCCATTGATTGCAGCCTTCCAGGCTCCTCTGTCCATGGGATTTTCCAGGCAAGAGTGCTGGAGTGGATTGCCATTTCTTCTCCAGGGGATCTTCCCGACCCAGGAATCAAACCCGGGTCTCCTGCACTGCAGGCAGACGCTTTACCGTCAAAGCCACCAGGGAAGAGTCTAGGGTATGGAGGGCCAGCTATAAAGGCGTGCTTGGATATTTGACTGCAGAATGAGTCAGCACCCCAACCCCTGAGTTACTGAAGTATATGATTTATAAACACACACTGTATCTCCATTGCTTTCTCAAAAATACACAAATGTGAGCACACGATACACGTTCTTATCTTTGTCTTCACCTGCCTTCTAATGTGTCTTCAATGGTTTTCCAAATCAACACATATAGTTCTATCTCATCTGTTAAGCCATCATGAGATTGCTGCATGTGCTCATGGAAAGTAGAAGTAACCAATACTGAGCAAAAGCAATGAAAAGACAGACCACAAGGCATTGAGAGGGCACATGCAAGCTGAAGTTACCATAAAGCGGGCATGAGATATGGCGTAACGAGTCATAAGCTATGAGCGACAGAGAAGGCCACAGAAGCTCACGCTTGTTGAACACCTTCCTTGCATTAACTCAAACTTTACAACAGTCCTACAACATAGGTACTATTATTAACTTTTTTGAGAGATGGAGAAAGTAAGGCACAGATTAAATAACCTGGCACACAGCCATAAAGTGGCGGAGCTGGGGATTTGCATCCAGACTGACTAGAGTTGGTGTGATTCCAGACCCCTGTTCTTACCCACACACTGAGCTCTGGGGTTGGCAGGGAGGAGATGGAGCAGATCACATTACTGAGTGAAGATTCTAACATTTAGTCATTTAGGTTGTACTAGGTCTTAGTTGCAACATGTGGGAATCTAATTCCCTGACCAGGGACTGAACTCAGGCCCTCTGCATTGGGAGCATGGAGTCTTAGCCACTGGACCACCAGGGAAGTCCCTGAGAGAAGATTCTAGAACTCCATACACTGAGGTTCCCAGGAGCCACCTTGGATTCAATGGGGTTTTTGTTTGTTTAAATTTTTGTTGGAGTATAGTTGATTTACAATGCATTGGTTTCTGCTGTACAGCAAAGTGAATCAGCTATACATAAACATAAATCAACTCTTATGTTTTATTTAGCCAAATATATAAATATTTGACTGCACTGGGTGTTCTTGCAGCATGCGTGATCTTTAGTTGCAGTATGTGGGATCTACTTCCCTGACCAGGGATCAAACCCGGACCCCTTGCATTGGGAGTTCAGAGTCTTAGCCATTGGACCACCGGAGAAGTCCCATATATCAACTCTTTTTTTAGCTTCTTTCTTCATATGTGTGTGTTAACATATATGTGTGTGTTAGTCCAACTCTTTGCAACCCCATGGACTGTAGCCCGCCAGGCTCCTCTGTCCATGGGATTCTCCAGGCAAGGGTACTGGAGTGAGTTGCCATTTCTTTCTCCATATAGGTCAATACTATATGTACTGAGTACAGTTCCCTGGCTATGCAGTAGGTAGGATTCAGTGTGCTTTATAGCTGGATTATTATTCTTGTCCTTTATTTTTCTTGAGGTCCCTGTCTCCCTGACTGCCTGTAATACCAGTGAGCAAGAGGAAATGTGATGTAGGGGGGACGAAATGAATGAGCTTCAGAGTTCGAGAGACTTGAATTCAGATCCAGGATTTTCCACTCGCTAGCTATGAGACCTTCCTAGGCATATGTCTTCTCTTATCAAATGAATATCATTAAACTCAACTTGCAGGATAGTTGTAAACCTTTGAGATGGTGAACATGAAACGCTGGATGTTGGAGGGGGATGGGCGTGTGAGCGTGCCTATGTGCTCAATTGTGTCTGATTCTTTGAGACCCCGTGGGCTGTAGCCCGCCAGGCTCCTTTGTCTGTGGCGTTTCCCAGGCAAGAATACTGGAGTGGTTTGCCATTTCCTTCACCAGGGGTTCTTCTCCACAGGTATTAGACCCTGTTTCTTGCAAGGAGTAAATCAGTGGTTCTCCACATTTACTCAGCTGTAAATCAGTGGTTCTCCGCAGAGGCATTACTGCCCCCCACAGGACATTATAGAAAGTTGGGGGAGAATCTTCCGTCGACAAGATGCGAGGCACTACTTGGACAGCAAGAGATCCAACCAGTCCATCCTTCCTTGGAAGGACTGATGCTGAAGCTGAAGCTCCAATACTTTGTCCACCTGATTTGAAGAACTGACTCATTTGAAAAGACCCTGATGCTGGGAAAGACTGAAGGCAGGAGAAGGGCGTGACATAGGATGAAATGGTTGGATGGCATCAACTCAATGGACATGAGTTTGAGTAAACTCTGGAAGTTGGTGATGGACAGGGAGGCCTGGTGTGCTGCAGTTCACGGGGTTGCAAAGAGTCAGACAGGACTGAGTGACTGAACGGAACAGGCAGCCCATTTGGACCAGTCTGTCACGCTATGTGTGTTTATATGTGTGTGCTCAGTCGCTAAGTCATGTCTGACTCTGCGATGCCATGCACTGTGGCCTGCCAAGCTCCTGTGTCCATGGGATTTTTCAGGCAGGAATCCTGGACTGGGTTGCCATTTTCTTCTCCAGGGATCAAACCTGAATCTCCTGCATTGGCAGGTAGATTCTTTACGTGACTCAGCTGGTAAAGAATCCGCGTGCGATGCGGGAGACCTGGGTTTGATTCCCTGGGTTGGGAAGATCCCCTGGAGAAGGTAATGGCTACCCATTCCAGTGTTCTGGTCTGGTGAATTCCATGGAGCATGCAGTCCATGGGGTTGCAAAGAGTCGGACATGACTGAGCGACTTTCACTTTCACCTGGGAAGCCCAGTTTGTCATGCTGGCTGGCTGGATTGGTAAATCCATGCAACCCTAGTTGGTAAGTATTTTAAACATCATCCCTGACCACAGGCACTTAAGAGATGGGGCCAGGGACACCGGCTGTTTCACAGTGTACAAGGTACTTGACCAAAATGAGGAATTGTTCCTTGTCCCGCTCAGCATTCAAACATCCCACCAGACATTCATGTGGGTGAATACTCGCTTATAGTCATTGAAGCCTAAAATGGGATTATATTTTACATATAAATGTGCCAATTTTGCATGATTTTAAGTACACTATCTTTTCCCCCCATAAAAGCAACTGCTGTGAAAATTTTACTTCATTTTCTTGGGAACTTACCAAGAATTGTAGTTCATTTTAGAAAAATGTTACCGATGGCACCATGGCCTGTGGCATTTGACTTGCCAATATTATGGGTCTATTGGAGTTTGCATTTGTAGTGCTAAAGACAAATGTATACCAGAGATCAGACACCTCCCTGATTTTTGGTTTAAAAAAATTCTTATTATTATTAAATTTTTGAGATCCCTTTTAATTTAGAAGTAAATGTTATTTTATTAATAATTAATCCAAAATTAAATTAATGGAAATCACAGCCAGCATCCAAGACGACCCCTAAAGATCCCCACTTTCTGATATTCACATTTTTTGCGTGCGTAGTATTCTCCCACAATCGGCTTCCCAAGTGGCGGTAGTGGTAAAGAACTTGCCTGCCATTGCAGGAAATGTAAGAGATGTGGGTTCGTCCCTTGAGTTGGGAAGATCAACTGGAGGAAGACATGGCAATGCACTCCAGTATTCTTGCCTGGAGAATCCCATGGATAGAGGAGCCTGGCGGGCTACAGTCCATGGGATCGCAAAGAATCAGACACAACTGAAACAACTTAGCCCACACGCACTGCCACAGTGGAGCAAAGGTCATGGTATGCTCTGTGTGACCAACAGAACAGAGCAAACGCGCTGGTATGTCTTTTCTGAGGACAGAGGCTTCCTGCTATCTCTCTCAGATCAGTCACTATGGGTGAAGCCAGTTGCCATGTCTTGAGGCAGCCTTGTGGAGAGGGTGCCCGTATCCAGGAATCAAGGACACCAGCCACCAGCCATGTGAGCGAGCTTTATGGGAGGCAGAGCCTTAGGTGAGTATTCAGTATTTGCAGCCCCAGCTGACAGTTTGATTATAATCTCGTGAGGAATCCTGAGCCAGAAACAAATCAGCTAGGCTTGTCTCAGATTCCTGAGTCTTAAAATTGTACAAGATAATAAATCAATAAATGTTTTAAGTTGTTAAGTTTTAAGATAATCTGCTATATAGCAGTAGATAACTAATAGAGAAGACATACATGAAACTCAGTAATCTCATTCATTTCATCAATAAGTATTGTTTTAAAAACATTTCGTATGTGCTATCCTTCCAGTATAATTAAAGTCAATCTATATTATAAAAAATAGAGAAGGAAATGGCAACCCACTCCTATATTCTTGCCTGGAGAATCCCATGGACAGAGGAGCCTAGTAGCCTGCATACATCCATGGTTTGCAAAGAGTCGGACATGACTGAGTGACTAAACAACAAATATTATAAAAATTACATGTTGAAATGATTTATTAATTTTGACATCACTCTTGTCTTCTACTGTCCCCAGAGGTCTTCTATCTTTTTTTTTTAAAAAAATATGTATTTATTTGGCTGCACTGGGTCTTAGTTGAGGCATGCTGAATCTAGTTCCCTGATCAGGGATTGAGCTCTGGGCTCCCTGCATTGGGAGCACGGAGTCTTAGTCACTGGACCACATAGGAAGTCCCCTACCTAACTTCTTTATGGCTTCTTATACTTTTATACTACTGTATGTTTTTCTGACTCATTCTTAGTTCCGTTAAGCATTGAAGAATTTGTCTCCATATCAGTATTTTAAACACTGGTGTCTGAATATATCCCTGACATAGAGTACTTGTACTATTTCATCACCGCCTTTTCCTGTATAGGTGATTATTTGAACATGGCTCATAAAAAAGCATGACTCATTTGTGAGAGTATCATACTTCTCATTATCTCCATTTTTAAAAAATTGGAGTATAATTGTTTAACAATGTTGTGTTAGTTTCTGCTGTACAACAACATGAATCATATGTGTATGTATACGTATATCCCTTCCCTTATGAGACTCCTTCCCACCTCCCTGCCATATCTCTGTTTAAACTGAGATCATATCCTCTTTTTTCTGTTCTAAAACTAGTTTTTTTCCCCTCTTTTTACTATTCTAAAAAGCCAGTTTGAGATTGTTTTTTCTGTTATTTGTAACTGAAAGAAAACCAGCTGATAAATGTACCCAGTGTCATTAGACTCTAGACTTGAGAAAGAAGTTTCCTCTTCTGCCTGAATCAAATGATCGCCAAGTTTTGGTATCCTGTTTCCACTCTAAAAGACCATCTTTTCACCTGCAACAAAAACACCGGTTACCACCATGCTTCATGTTGATACTGATTCATTGTTGCAGGCAGTAAATGTTTCAGTTTTGTAGAAAACAAAAACCAAAAGGGCTGTCTTTTACTCAGGTGACTGACACTGCATATCCATCCTTTCAGAAGAGGGTCACTTGAGGTCCATAGGAATTTGATCCGAATTCTAAGTCCAAATACAACCGTTCTAACGGACTTACTAACATGAAGTCTTTCTGTTTCACAACCCAATAAGCTTATGGTGAAAGACAATATATATAGAGAGAGTTCTTGTTGTTTAGTTGCTCAGTCATGTCTGTGTGAGCCCATGGACTGTAGCCTACCAGGCTCCTCTGTCCTTGGGGATCGCCAGGCAGGAATACTGGAGTGAGGTGCCATTTCCTTCAGGGGATCTTCCCGACCCAGGGATGGAACCCATGTATCCTATAAGTCTCTTGCATTGCGGGTGGATTCTTGACCAATGGGCCACTGGGTAAGCCCCACTGTGCGTGTGTATATTTTATATTTACTTCTTTCCTTTGTCAGGTCTTAGTTGCGGCACGTGGGATGTTCTGTCACGGCACACAGACTCTCATCGCAGCTTGCAGGCTTAGTTGATCTGAGGCACATGAGAGCCTAGTTCCCCAACCATGGGTCAAACCTGGCAGCTTGGAGTCTTAGGCACTGGACCACAGGGAAGTCCCAGAACGACAATAGTTTTAGAAGTCCACTCTATTTTACACAACGTAGCTCCTGCAGTACTCTTTGGTGGATACTCCTAAAAGATGGGACATGAACGCCTTCCATTAGAGTAGATTCGTGAAGCAACCTCAAGGAGTAAGAACAAACGAGAACCCATGGGACCTGGTGTGAAGAACAATCTAGATTGCTTCTTTCTCTTAGTAGGCTTGGACCAACTGGACTAGACCTGTTTACGTTTAGGTGAAGTAGGCCTTTTAGAACTCGTCCTGGCCCAATCTTGAAAATGGTTCTGAAGTCACAAAGGCTCCAGAATCTAGGAAGGTAATAGGAGTTTAAGAAAACATATGCTTAGGTAGTTACAGAATTGAATGCCACCTGATCAGGGCTTGTGTGGAGATATTTTTAAAGCTGATTTGCAACCTTTTGTTTTTTAGTCCTTCAGTGGTGTCTGACTCTTTGTGACCCCAGGCACTGCTGCAAGCCAGCCTTCCCTGTCCTTCATTATCTCCTGGAGTTTGCTCAAACTCATGCAACTTTACTAAAGATTTAAATCAACTTTACTAAAGATTGAAATGCAACTCTGAACTGTTGACATTAGTAACAACCCCAATAGCTTTCAAATGTCTATATTTATGAAAGCGTTATATATGTTTGACTCTCTGTGAAGTAAAAGCTTACAGGATGATAGAGAAACAAGCTGCATTAGTGTGAGTCCCCTCTCATGTCTGGGAAGGCAGCTCAGAGCATGTGCATCTTAATGATAGGTCAACAGTAACATCTTCATAGATACATGTTTTGCTCATAGATATTCCTCTGTAATCAAGTTTAAAAATCTCGGGGAATCTTTTTTTTTTTTTTAACATTTATTTATTTGGCTGCTCCGGGTCTTAGTTGCAGCATGCAGGATCTTTAGTGGTGACATGTGGGATCCAGTTCCCCAACTAGAGATCAAATTTGTGCTCCCTGCATTGGAAGCACAGAGTCTTAGCCAATGGACCACTAGGTAAGTCCTCAGGGAATCTCAAAATACTTAGTACTTTCAATAGCGACGAGATTTGAGACCATGATAGAAGCTTTTACCCGTCCCCCACTATCTCTTCATCCTTTTTCCTCAGTACTGAAACTGCATGTTCCAGCTTCCCCAGTAGTTTAGCGTAACTAGGTGACTAAGTTTTTGCCAGCAGGATGAAAGCAGAAATGGTATATAGAAACTTTGGGAAAGTTTCTTAAAGAGAATACATGTTCCCTTTGTCCTCTCATCTGCTGGTAGGAATGTAAGCATAATGGCTAGAGCTCCAGCAGCTCTCTTGAGCTGACATGTCTCTCATGAGGTGACATTGGGAATGGAGGCTGGTATCTTTCAAATGCCCGTGTACTTGATAGCATAAATAAATACATGGGTGACTTTCTCAGCTGGAATAAGGAGGCTCCATCTGTCCCCATGAAGTACCAGAGCAGCTCTAGACTAACTTTGGACTTCTTAAACATGAGAGGGAAATACCAATTTTTGTTTAAGCTAGTGTTATTTTGTGGTTGTTTTCCCCTGCTTCTTGCAGCCAAATCTGATCCTAATACAATAATCAAAAAAGAAGCAAGACTTAAAAACATTATTATTATTATTTGCCCATACTGCACGGTCTGTGGGATCTTAGTTCCCCAGCTAGGGGTGGAACTCAGGCTGGCAATGAAAGCACTAAACCCTAGCCACAGGACTGCAAGGGAATTCCCTACAAACTTGTTTTTAAAAGTCTACTTTCATAGATCAGCAATTCAACTAGTTTAAGGTTGCACATATTGCATTGTATATTTTGTAGGAAATTTAGAGGCACAGAGCTTGCAAAGTCTCTTGAAATTACACTGAAAGTTCAAAATGTAGTCTTTAAAGGAGACAGTAGGAAGAGACCTGACTGTAAGAAACAGAAAAATCTGGATGGCTGGTTAAAGCATCAGGATAGAATCAGAAGACGTCAGTTGTTTTGGTAACCATGGATAACAGAACTCATTGGTAGCCTCGGACAAGTAACTTCCCCTTTCTAGGCTTCCATTTCCGAGTGGTTGTTTTTGTTCAGTGGCTCAGTCATGTCCGACTCTGCGACCTCATGGACAGCATGCAGCACATGGACTTCCCTGTCCTTCACTGTCTCCCGGAGTTTGCTCACACTCATGTCCATTGAGTCGGTGATGCCATCCAACCTTCTCATCCCCTGTCGTCCCTATCTCCTCCTGCCCTCAATCTTTCCAAGCATCAGGGTCTTTTCCAATGAATCGACTCTTTGCATCAGGCGCCAAAGTATTGGAGCTTCAGCTTCAGCAACAGTCCTTCCAAAGAAAATTCAGGGTTGATTTTCTTTAGGATGGACTGGTTGGATCTCCTTGCAGTCCAAGGGACTCGCAAGAATCTTCTCCAACACCACGGTTCAAAAGCATCATTTCTGAGTGGTGGGGATTAGAAAAGGACATCTCTACAGGCCCGCAGTTTCCAGAGAATCCTTCAGGACCACGTGCCCTACCCTGGACACCTGTGGCCAACGCCGAAGGGCCTACAGGCAAAGAGAGCCCCTGCCCCCGGGTCCCAGGATCCCCTCTGCACGCAATCTCACGGATGCTACACTTTGAAGTTCCTGAGCAGAGATGCAGCGGGGCTGTCAC
>SJYF01000768.1:1377223-1390381 GCA_006410515.1 Procapra przewalskii
ATGTTCCAGAGGGCAACAAAATCATAATACCTTTGTGATGAATCATTTCTACAAGGTTATAATGATCATACCTTATTAATTTTTGCAGTTAAGCACAAACCTTATAGGACGATAAACTGTCTTTATTAACAGTGGATTATTCATTAAATAAACTGAGATAAGGAAATTATTTCCCCCAGAGCCCAGATGAGGTCCAAACAGGCTTAATTAAAAAGAAAATGCTACTGCTTTCTCCCTTTGAGGTTAAAATTTTGTTTCGTAATTGCTAGCACAATGCTGACCATGTAAGGAAAGGACAGGATTTATTGTCACTTTGAGATGAAATCTTCCAGGAAAAATGAGGGAGACAGAACGGCTTCAGCTTCCTTGACTTTTTCCGACAGGGGCCCTTTCTGAAGGGGTCAGTGGGTAGTGTTCTGGGAGAGTCTTGGGAGACGTTTGCTACCATCTCAGGGGGCCTGGGAGGCTTTAGTGTGAAGCGCACACTGGAAGGACAGCCAAGATACGGTCAGAGGGCGTGGCCGGCTCTCCGTGGCCTCCCTGCAGTTACCAGGGTAGGTCAAAGCAGAACCTTCTGTCAGGGAAGTGACTGTCCTTTGCTGATGCTGGCTGCAGGACTCGGAAAAAGAACAGGAACTGCCTCAGTGTATGATCAGGATCCAGCTGAGGACAGGTTAGTAGGAGTCTGGGCCAGGTTCACAGCGTTCAGTCCTCAAGTGAAAAAGCTGGCAGAGCAGTGGGACCCCGCTTCATTCCAGCCGGTTGTCCGCGTCTGGGGCCCCAGAGGGGCTCTCGGCAGCTGTCTTGTGTGGGGATCTTTCCTGTCTTCTCTTTTGTTGCTTTTCGCTCGCTCTGACGGCGCTCAGACAGCAGCTGTTTCCTGACCAGGAGAATTGTGATTCCTGATCCTTTGTATGTGAACCTTTTGTTTGTTTTTTAATTTCCGCAGACTGTTTTCTGCTTTGACTTAAGTGATTTGGAGGATTCCCCAATGGCTCAGTGGGTAAAGAATCTGCCTGCAATGCAGGAGATGCAGGTTCGATCCCTGTGTCAGGAAGATCTCCTAGAGAAGAAAGTGGCAACCCTCTCTAGTACTCTTGCTTGGAAAAGTCCATGGACAGAGGAGCCTGGAGGTCTACAGTCCATGGGATCTCAAAGAGTCAGACATAACTGAGCACGCACACACACACATTTTCTGCTTTGACCTCAGTGATTTGAAATTTAAAATGGTCTGTCTTAGTGTGGGTCTATTTTCATCCATTATTTTGAGTATTTGATGGGCCCTTTAAATCAGAAAATACAGTTCTTCCTGTTCTGGAGAAATTCTCCTGAATATTTTGTTATTTCTCTCCCTCATATTTTCTCTGTAGTTCCTCCTGAAACACCTGTTTTGGATGTGAGCCTTGTAAAGGTCTTCCCATTTTCTTACCTGTTTCCTTCTGTTTTCCATCTACTTACGGCTAGATTTTCTTTTTACTTCCCAAACTTTATATTTGGATTTAAGAAAACCCCACGGTTATACTTTTAATATTCAAAGGCTATTTTTTAGTCTCTGAGTGTTTCTTACGATAACATGCTGTTCTTGCTTTAAGATGCAATATGTTCTCTTGTTTCTGAGATTGTAATGATTTTAAGTTTTCCTTCTCTGCGTAGCTTTCCAGACTCCTATCTGGAAGGGATCTGGCTTCAGTCTCCTGCACCAGAACAGAGGAATGGCAAACTTCTGTCCAGTTTTCAGGATGATGCCTGAGTCTACCATTGTGCATGGTATCCCTCAGTCCAGAAAGCCAGATGTAGGGGAAAACCTCAGGCTTCTGTCTGGATATGGATGAGGCAGTTGCCAGTCCATGGAGGGCATGGCAACCCACCCCAGCATTCTTGCCTGGAAAATCCCCACAGATAAAAGAACCTGGCGGGCTACAGTCTGTAGGATCGCAAAGAGCTGGACATGACTGAAAGACCGAGCAAAGAGAAAAGGGACAGGTTCTGGGCCCTGACTTGTTTTCCTGCCTCCCTCAAGTCTTTCCTGTGCTGGTTCTCAGCTTTCCCTGCTACTGGCTTGAACGTCCAGCCTTCTTGGGCATGCTCAGTCAGTGACCATGGTCCATCTGCTTTGCAGCTTTCAAAATTTTATTGCTCTTGTCTCCTCTTCTGTTCTCATCATTGTGTTTACGACTCCTTTTACTGATTGCAGTTTCTAGTGACGTTTCAGGAGGGAGCAAAATGAGATGCTTGGATACATCTTCACCCAAAGATAGTAATAGTTGTTTTTGACCAAGTGGTAGCTGAAACTCCAATACTTTGGCCACCTGACGTGAAGAGCTGACTCATTTGAAAAGACCCTGATGCTGGGAAAGATTGAAGGCAGAAGGAGAAGGGGATGACAGATGGCTGGATGGCATCACCGACTCGATGGACATGGGTGTGGGTGGACTCCAGGAGTTGGTGATGGACAGGGAGGCCTGGTGTGCTGCGGTTCTTGGGGTCGCAAAGATTCTGACACGACTGAGCGACTGAACTGAATGGCAGTACTGCCATAAACAGAAGGCCATCTTCAAAGCGGTCCTGTGTGTGTGATGTTTGCAAACCCTCTTGGTGGGTAGTGGCTGATAGCACCAAGTGAGCCTGTGTTCTGAAAACTGCCTCTCTTAATTCTCACTTATTGAGGGCCGTGCTGTCATATCCCCAGTTTACACATCAGAAGACCAAAGCCTAGGGATATTTAAAGCTTGAACAGTTGTGGACTCTGTAGGGGAAGGAGGGGGTGAGACAAATGGAGAGCAGCATTGGCATATATGCGCAGCCATGTTTAAAATAGACAGCTTGTGGGAACCGCTGTGTAGCGCAGGGAGCTCAGCTTGGTGCTGCATGATGACCCAGAGGGTGGGCTGGGGAGGGGGAGCTTCAGAAGGGAGGGGGTATATGTATGCTTACAGCTGATTGCCATTGCTGTACAGCAGAAATCAACAGAACATTGTAAAACGATTATCCTCCAATTAAAAAAAAAGCCTGAACAGTGCCAGCCACACATAGCAACTATTCCATTAAAAATGGAATTAAATGAGCCTGGCCAGGAAGGCACAGGTGGGAAGAGTTTGATGTAGGCGAGGGCCCAGGCTGGTGCTCACTCCACGGACTGTACTTTCAGCTGCCTGGGTGGTGGCTGGCACTGGAGGAGGGTAATTGGTGTCTAGGCGGCTACTTCCTTTGTGCCCTTTGGGAATGTTCTTACTCAGGTCTTTACCTGCTCATTACTGTTTGCCAGGTGGGTTCCCTTTCACCTACTTGGGTTCAAAGCTGTGACCTGGGGCCAGTCCCTGAACAGGGGAGGAGAACATTTTTTGAGCAATCCCAGAGGACGCGAATTCCCAGGCAGGGCTCCTGTGGGGAAACCTGGGTAAAGGTGGCTTCCGAGAGTGTGGTGTTTTCCTATGGTTAGATCAGCTCTGGGGTTGTGTAGCAGTCATCTTATTTAGGTAGCAACTCGTGACAATCTGCCACTCTATTTTTTTCCAGCTTTTTATTATAAAAAATTTTTAAACATACAGAAAAATTGAACGATAGATTTAACATTCTGCCATATTCGCCTCATTTTTTCTTTTTCTTTGCTGAACCATCTGCTCATATGTTGCTGACACACCTCACCCCCAAAGAGTAAGCAAGCCTCTCCTAACAAGGTCATTCTCTTTACTTATCCACAATTCTGTAATGTTCTCTGACCTGTATTCTGATTTCCCCAGTTGGCCCAGACTGCCTTAAAAGTTTTGGGTTTTTTTTTGAAATGAGGACCAGTAATGGCTTACACGTTTCACTTGGTTGGTTAATTGTATTTTCTGTCATAGATGAGTTTAATGGTGAAATCTTTTGAACCTTCTAGCTTGTACTGCTTTTGGAAACTACTTCGTGACTGGAAAGATGATGGTTCTCAGAATCTTCGAAATGGAAGGGACCCTTGCTGTCATCTGGTCCAGTTATTTCCGAACTTGGCTGATGTGTGTCCTGAAAGTTGAATTGGGAGTTTGTCTGTAGACAAAGAGATGAAGATCCATTCCAAGGACATAGATATATAGAAATAGATACAGACATATATAAGTGAATATATTGAAAATATGTAACAGTTTGCCTAACAGTAGATGTTTGGTAAGTATTGGCTGTCTTCTCCCTTTTATTTCTTTGTGACTGGAGTGAAGAGTGCCTCAGGCTAGTAGGAGATAAGGAAGCTATATTAGGGGGAGACTATAAGTATCTTGTGTCATTTGACTTTATCTCAAGCCATTGAAAGTTTTCGAATAAAAGGCATGATCCCACCTGAATTTGTTTTTAAACTACTTTTTTTTTTTTTCTTTACTGTGCCGCGCAGCTTATTGCATCTTAATTCCCCAGCAAGGGAGCAAACCCATGCCCAAGTGGAAGCAGGGAGTCTTAACCACTAGGCTTCCAGGGAAGTCCCCCAGTCTGAGTTTTAGAAAGTTCTGGCAGAATATGGACTTGAGAAAGCACAGAGGATGGTTTTAGGAAATAATATACTTAAATATATTGTCATGGCAAGATTTTATTTCCTTCACTGAAATAATGCTTTTTATTATCAGTGTTTACAAATTATCAATTTAAATAAACCTCGGTATAAAGTAGACTCTTCTTTTTTTGGTGACAGGAAAATGAGACATGTATTGCATTTCAGAGTTTGAAAGACAGAATAGCTAGATTCAGTCATTCAGCAAGTATTGGAGTGCCTTCTTTATGCCACGTACTGTGCTAAGCTCTGGGAGAACCACAGTGAGCAAAAATGGACGTGGGTGTCCTTTGTAGAGCTTACTTTCTTCAGAGGGAGGTAGGTATTGATCACATAGAAGATTAATATTGAAATGCTAGGGGAATTAGATCTGGCCGTGCAGTGAGGAGAGCATGGAAGCTGCTATCATCGTCCACTTGGATTATTTCAACAACCTTTTAACTGGTTTCGCTTCTTCCACTCTTACCCCGGCAGTCTGTTCTCCCCACAATAGCCTAAGGGACACTTTTAAATGTAAGGCAGACTTCTCAGACTCCCTTGCTGCTGCTAAGTCGCGTCAGTCATGTCCAACTCTGTGCGACCCCGTAGACGGCAGCCCATGAGGCTCTCCCCTCCCTGGGATTCTCCAGACAAGAACACTGGAGTGGGTTGCCATTTCCTTCTCCAATGCATGAAAGTGAAAAGTGAAAGTGAAGTCGCTCAGTCGTGTCCGACTCTTAGCGACCCCATGGACTGCAGCCCACCAGGCTCCTCCGTCCATGGGATTCGCCAGGCAGGATTATTGGAGTGGGGTGCCATCGCCTTCTCCATTAGGGCTCCCAGTTTTAATCAGTAAAGATGAAAATTCTCACAGTAGCCTATGAGGCTACCTTGTTGCCTCTCTGGTCTACTTTCCGAGCTCACTGACTCCGTTGCAGCCTCGCCTGCTTCCAGGTTGCTCCTTGAATAGCCAGTCCTGCCCTGGGGCCTTCGCCTTGCTGCTGTTCTGTCTGACGCTCACACGGCTAACTCCATGCCTCTTCGAGGGGGCCTGGCTCGTCCACCAGTTTGGCCTTTCAGCTGGCCCCACCATCGCCCATACTCCCAGGGCCCCTAGTGTGCTTTGTTGTTCCCCTCAGGGCATTTATCATTTTCCAACATGGTCTATAATTTACTATTTAAATTACGTTTATTGTGTCATTCCCATCTCCCTTCTTTCCCACTGCCAAAGCTCCACATGGCCAGTGCTTTTTATCTGCTCACTGTTGTAAGTGTCCACAGCAGGGCCTGGCATGTAGCCAGCACTCCGTAAATAAACCTTGAATGAATGAAAGAAAAGCTGATGTTTGAGTGGAGAAGTCATAACTAAGGGGACATCTGGCATCACGAGTAGGAGTTAGCCAGGTGAGCTGGGGATGGAAAGGTAGGTATCACGTGGAGGGGGTGTGGTTTGTATGGGGTGATTCATCAAGTGTAAGGCACTACAAGAGAAAGGAGTATCGCTGGGGGAGACAGGAGAAAATATTTCAAGAGCAGCTTGAGGAAAATAAGTGCTGGGCCATGCTACAGCGTCTTTAGAAATGGAAAGACGGTGAAAGGTTTTAAGCAGGAAGGAGATGCCAGCTTTGTGCCTTTTAAAGGCAACAACATTCTAGCTGTGGTATGGGGAACATATTGATGAGGGCACGAGAGGATGAGGCTGGATCAGTTGGGAACCTGTTGTCACGGGACAGGCGGGAGAGGGACCTCTCTCCATCACTCAGGTGCTGGTGCTGGAAGGGAGACGTGGAGAAGTTAGACTTGAGAGAGTTAAGTGAAAGTTGCTCAGTCATGTCCAACACATTGCAACGCCATGGACTATGCAGTCCATGGAATTCTCTAGGCCGGAATACTGGAGTGGGTAGCCTTTCCCTTCTCCAGGGGATCTTCCCAACCCAGGGATCAAACCCAGGTCTCCCGCATCACAGGCGGATTCTTCACCAGCTGAGCCACAGGGAAGCCCTGAGTTAAAGGAGGCACGATCAGGTGAGGGATGTGCGAGGTGAGAAAGCGGGAAGAGGGGGACACCTGCGTTTCTGGCTTACGTAATCGAAGGGCTGGTGATTCATTAATTGTGGAGAATCCTGGAATAGGGTCAGATTTGGAGGAGGGGACCGTGCATTGAATTTGTGTTTGGACCTGCTGATTTTGAAGTGCCTTTGAGACAGCCAGAGGGTGTCAGGCAAGTAGACGGATGGAAAAGTAAATCTGCGAATCAACTGCATAGGGAGGCAGCATCGGGAAGGGTTCACCATTTTGAATCATTCATGTTTTGAATAATTAAAAGTTGTTAAGGATATTACCGGGGCAAATTGTATAGCTACAGGATTAGAGTCTCCTTTAAAACCTAAGCTCCTTGTCCTTTACTTTGGCTTTTAGTTTTAAATCTTTTACCAAAATTGATGCTACTTCCTAAATTTTATTTCTGTTAATAGATGATTTATAGGTGAGAAGGCAAAGAAGCATCCTGAGATTAAGTATGTAAAATGTCTTTTCCAAAAGTATTTTAGCTGTCTGAATAATTCATACTGTTAGATCTTAAGGCCTATAAAATATTCACACTGTGAGTGCCCAGAAACCAGGTTTGTAGCAACTCAAGAAGAAAGCTTGTATTCTCCAGACTCGCTTGGCAATTTTGAATCAGCAGTAATCACACTGTCATTGTGGATCTCATCGGACGGCTTTCTTCTGTTTCCGGGTGGTCACAGGGTTCCTGAAAATTGGGGCCCTTTCTCTTCCATCTTGTTTTTCTTGCTCTCTTTGCCATAGGCAGTAGGATAGTAACTTTCTGCCCAAGAAACCAGAAATGAGAGAAATGTTGTGAATCTCTCTGGCATAGGTAGAGTGTAATGGTCACGAAATGGGTTTTGGAATCAGATGTGAGCTTCAGTGGAATTCTGGCTTTCCTTCTTGCTAGAACTGACCTTGGGCCAGTTCTTCTCTAAACCGTTTTTTTAGTAATACCAGAGAATCTTAGTAATTGCCTTAGAGTATTTGTGACGTGTCAATGGAATAGTCTGTGCAAAGAGTTCCTCTGAGCATGGAGTGGAGTTGTCTGTCATCCATAAGCACCTTGTAACTAGTAGCCAGTAGTAGTGGTAGAGGTAGGGAAGGTGTCTATTTCACTCTGTATGACTCTTACATGTTTGGTTTGACTGCCTCGTGAAGCTTGTGGGACTTTAGCTCCCCAGCCAGGGGTTGAGCCTGGGCCCTCGGCATTTGAAAGCACAGAGCCCTAACCGCTGGACCACCAGCGAATTCCCATAGATTCTATTTCTGTCTTTTTTGAGTCAGCTGTCTGATTATGTAGAACTACTATTTTGAACAGTATTTAAATTTTGTTAATTTCCTGATTTGGGGTTTGGGGGGGGTAACAGTTTTGTTGTTGTTGTTGTTTTTACTAATTATAACTTGATTTAAAAAACATCTCAGTTGATTTCTCTGCCAGTTTGTTCACCTCCTGATGATGGGTGCCAAGTTTTATTCATCTTTGTTTTGCCCACAGTACCTTGCTTGTAAGACATGTTCTGTAAGTACTCCATACACGTTCTAGAGGAGTTTTGTGCTGGTTAAGTTCCACTGTGTGTAGTCCGCTATGATGCCTGGCACACAGGGATGCAAGCAAGGAAGAAAGGGAGTCAGAGATGAGCACTGAGTCAGACCTCCGCCCTCTTCCGAGTTTCCTCCTCAAGATACCCTAGCTGCGCACATGACCTCAGCTACCACTTAATCACTGCAACCCTCCAGCCTCCTTTTCTGTCTTAAACCACTGTTCCATCTGTGCCTCTGTCTTTGGCACCTCTCTACCTGCGGGCCCTTCATCATTTCAAGCCCATGATGCTCGAACTCTCCCATGCTCCCTTCCCTGTTTTGGTTTGTGGTGTCTTGCCAGGCACTGCGCACCCAAACGTAGTCAGTCTTAGCTCTTCCTTGCTTGTAGATAGCACCATGCTAATATTTCTCAAACAAAACCCTTTTCTTTAGCCTGTACCAGTCTGGCCTCAGCTCATATCCTTATTCTCTTTCTGTCTAGAAGGTGTCTTTAACATTTTCCTTCAGTCCCTTCTCCATACTCCTGCGCCCAGAATTATCTTTCTAAATCACAGCACTGATCTTGTCTTCCCTGCTTACAAGCCTTTGGCAGTTCCCTAGTTCTCAAAGCAGGGGCCTACAGACTCTGAGCTGTGGGCCAAGTCTGGTCTGCTGCCTGCTTTGTAAATTAAGTAGTATTGGAATATGGGCATATACTCATTTGTCCACATAGTGTCTGTGCTGGTATAGCAGCAGAGATGAGTAGTCCTGACGGAGATCGTTTGGTCTGCAAAGCCAAAAATGTACACTGTCTGGTTCTTTACAGAAGTTGGCTAATCCCTGGCTTAGAGGGTAGAGGTCAGATTTGCATAGGCTGAAAAATTCTTGATTTTGTCCCAGACGGGTTAATCACCACCACCACTCTGTGAAATGCCATAAACTCTACCCTGTATTCTTGTGTGCCTACATGATTTCACATATTTTATTCCTTCTTTTTCATGTATCACATTCCTATTGTTGCTTCAAAGCTCAGCCAAGTTTATTTTTCCTTTATCAAACTTCCCTCGACTCTTCCTGGCAACTCTTCTATAACACTGTTTTTATATTTCTATTATAGCGCTTTTATGTTATAACCCATAGTTTATGTATATTTATAGCACATTTATTCTTCTGAGAATGTCCCCTAAATTCTTTACGCTGATTGTGG
This sequence comes from Procapra przewalskii, assembly GCA_006410515.1. Taxonomy (NCBI): domain Eukaryota; kingdom Metazoa; phylum Chordata; class Mammalia; order Artiodactyla; family Bovidae; genus Procapra; species Procapra przewalskii. The sequence continues at coordinate 1,386,493 of SJYF01000768.1, forward strand.
TAATCATTTTTGTATACACAGCACCTAACATCGTTTGGCAATTAGTGCAAAGATAGATGAACAAACAGATGGTAGTATGAAAGTTTGGTCAAAGGAAAGAATTTTGAATTTTGGGACTTGGGTGTCTATGGAAATTGCTCAGACCATGTTTATATATTATTCAAGTGTTTGTTGTTTTCTCCTCTTGTTTTTTGCAGCTGGCCTTTGGTTTCCTAAACTAACTGTTTGGAAATTTTCACAATAGAATAATTTTAAATGCCCTCTAAAAAGGGCTCATTTCTGGGAATTCCCTGGTGGTCCAGTGGTTGGGATTCCTAGCTTCCACTTAAGGGGCCCTAGGTTTGATCCCTGGTTGGGGAACTAAGATCCTGTATGCTGCATGGCACAGGCAAAAAAAAAAAAAAGACTCATTTCTTTTTATAAAGAGTTACCTCTTTTAAGAGTGGCAATAATGACTCTCTAATGTCTAGTCAAGGCTATGGTTTTTCCAGTGGTCATGTATGGATGTGAGAGTTGGACTGTGAAGAAGGCTGAGTGCCGAAGAATTGATGCTTTTGAACTGTGGTGTTGGAGAAGACTCTTGAAACTCCCTTGGACTGCAAGGAGATCCAACCAGTCCATCCTAAAGGAAATCAGTCCTGGGTGTTCATTGGAAGAACTGATGAGAAAACTGAACGGCATCACCGACTCGATGGACATGAACTCCGGGAGCTGGTGATGGACAGGGAGGCCTGGCGTACTGCGATTCATGGGGTCACAAAGAGTCGGACATGACTGAGGGGCTGAACTGAACTGAACTGCATGTATTAGGAAACTTCCATTAGTTCAGTTTAATAATCTTGTTTTTTAAAAATTGCTACCAGGGTCCGTTTTATGGGAGAATATACTGGTAATTTCCTTGACCTCAAAAAAGTTTGTTTATTAAACATAGTTATAGACATAGTACATCATATAAAAGGTTTTTCAACAGGCAAGAAGAATCAACAATTCATAGTTTTAATTACAGTGTTAATGATAAGTCACTTTGCATTAAAAAAATGTAATTCATGCTCAGTGCAGCAGACTTTGAAAATAGACTGAAAAACACGCATCATCTTATTATCATCCATATGTATAATGATGTTATGGAAGTACTGGTGTTTGTCCTTCTAGCATTTTTACACACATATGTGTTTATATATACTGCTGATTCTTTTTTCTAAAAAGGAAATAATGCAATAGATAGTTTTAATAACCTGCTTTTTTCACTTAGTCAGATTACCATTTATTCATGTCATTCAGTGTTTTTCAGAAATAAATATAAAAAACAGTTTTTTTCACATGGCATATGGGATGTTAGCTTCCCCAACTGGAAATTAAACCTGCACCCCCTGCATTGGGAGCATGGGGTCTTAACCACTGGACCACCAGGGAAGTCCCTCAAAAATACTTTTTTAAATGGCTGCATTAACGCCAAAGCCTTTGACTGTGGGGATCACAACAAACTGTGGTACATTCTTCAAGAGATGGGAATACCAGACCATCTGACCTGCCTCCTGAGAAATCTGTATGCAGGTCAAGAAGCAACACTGAGAAGTGGACATGGAAAAACAGACTGGTTCCGAATTGGGAAAGCAGTACATCAAGGCTATATATTGTTACCCTGTTTGTTTAACTTATATGCAGAGTACATCATGTGAAATGCTGGGCTGGATGAAGCAAAAGCTGGAATCAACATTTCCAGGAAAAATATCAATAACCTCAGATATGCAGATGATGCCTCCCTTAGGGCAGAAAGCGAAGAAGGACTAAAGAGCCTCTTGATGAAAATGAAAGAGGAGAGTCAAAAAGTTGGCTTAAAACTCAACATTCAGAAAATGAAGGTCATGGCATCTGGTCCCATCACTTCATGGCAAATAGATGGGGAAACAATGGAAATAGAGATTTTATTTTCTTGGGCTCCAAGGTCACTGCAGATGGTGACTGTAGCCATGAAATTAAAAGATGCTTGCTCCTTGGAAGAAAAGTTATGACCAACCTAGACAGCTTATTATAAAACAGAGACATTACTTTGCCCACAAAAGTCCATCTAGTCAAAGCTATCATTTTTCCAGTAGTCATGTATGGATGTGAGAGTGGACTATAAAGAAAGCTGAGCACCGAAGAATTGTTGCTTTTGAACTGTGGTGTTGGAGAAGACTCTTGAGAGTCCCTTGGACTGCAAGGAGATGATCAGTCCTGGGTGTTCATTGGAAGGACTGATGTTGAAGCTGAAACTCCAATATTTTGGCCACCTGATGCGAAGAGCTGACTCATTTGAAAAGATCCTGATGCTGGGAAAGATTGAAGGCAGGAGGAGAAAGGGACTACAGAGGATGAGATGGTTGGATGGCATCACTGACTCAATGGACATGAGTTTGGGTAAAGTCCGGAAGTTGGTGATAGACAGGGAGGCCTGGCTTGCTGCAGTTCAGGGGGTCGCAAAGAGTCGGACATGACTGAGCAACTGAACTGAACTGAACTGCTGCCATTTTATATAAGGGACTTCATTGTCCACAGATTTTAATATCCAAAGGGAGTCCTGGAACCAAACCCCCTGTATATACTGAGGGATGACTGTATGTTTTCTGAAATGAATTTTAAGAAAACTAGCTATTTGGCTGTGTCAGGTCTTAGTTGCAGTATGTGGGACCTTTCCGGATCTTTCACTGTGGTGTGCTCCTTCGCTAGCTGTGGTTCCACAGGCTCTGGGACGAATGGGCTCAGCAGTTGCGACATGCAAACCTAGTTGCCCTGAGGCATGTGGGATCAAACCCACATTTGCATTGAAAGGTGATTCTAAACCCTTGGACCACTGGGTGCTGCTGCTAAGTTGCTTCAGTCATGTCCAACTCTGTGTGACCCCATAGACAGAGTCCACCAGGCTCCCCCATCCCTGGGATTCTCCAGGCAAGAACACTGGAGTGGGTTGCCATTTCCTTCTCCAACGCATGAAAGGAAAAGTGAAAGAGAAGTCGCTCAGTCATGTCTGACTCTTTGTGACACCATGGACTGCAGCCCACCAGGCTCTCCCATCCATGGGATTTTCCAGGCGAGAGTACTGGAGTCGGTTGCCATTGCCTTCTCCAGGACCACTGGGGAAGTCCTGGGAAATGAATTTTACAATAGGAAGTATGACTTTTGTTTTAACCTTCAGACATTGTCTTAAATTCATGGTGACCTTCCCCTAAACTTGCTTTTTAACTAGTTAATATTTAATCTTTGATAACAGTTCATCTCCATGTCTGCAGACTATCTTGATGAAACATACCCATAATGCATACAGAGTCTTTACTGCAGCTAAAGCATATCTAAAGGATAAAATTAAAAACAAAACTTTTTGTGGGTAAAATTTACATACTGTAAAATACACAACTCTTAAGTGTACACTTCAGTAACTTTTGATAAATACATGTACCTGCATAATCAGTATCTCAACCAAGATACAGGCCATTTCTATCACTTCCCCCGCTACCAAAAAAAAAAAGTTGCCTTGTAGTCAGTTCTCAGTCCCTATAGGCAATCATGTTTTGATTTCTGGGAACATTGGTTAGTTTCGCCTCTTAAACTTCATTTAAATAGCATTATACAGTGTATACTCTTTTGTGTCTGCCTTTTTTCACATAAATCAAGTTTCTGAGTTTTTTTTCCTGTGTGGTTATATGTATTCATCCTTTTTGGTCCTTGAATAACATTCCATTCTATGGATTGATCATAATTTGCTCATCTATTTTTTTTCTTCTGTTAAGCATTTAGGTTGTTTCAGTTTGGAACTAATATAAATAAACCTGTTCTAAACTTCCTTGTAAAAGTATTTTTGTGTATGCGGACGTATGTTTTTACTTCCCTTGGTAAATATTTAGAAATGGAA
>SJYF01000768.1:1390391-1402450 GCA_006410515.1 Procapra przewalskii
AGGGTTATTTTTAACTTTGTAAGGAATTGCAATCAGAAATGTGTAAGATTTCCAACTGTTCTGCCACCAACAGTCAATCTTTTAAAAAAATCTTAGCTCTTCTAGTGAATGTGATATTTCTTTAATTTGCATTTCCCTGTTGACTAATGATATTGAATGCTTTTTAAGATGCTTTTGTTCATTGTATTTTAATTAATTTATTGTTGGCTGCAGTGGGTCATTGTTGCTGTGTGAGGACTTTCTCTAGTTGCAGTGAGGGCTTATTCAGGCATTTAAGAGAGTTTATGTTGCCGTGTTCGGGGCTACCTGCTGGCTGGGCTAGCCTGGAACTGTAGACCAGAACCCCTGTATGTGGTCTCCTCACAGTCCTGTGGTCTTGGATTTTTCATGAAGGAACCAGGACTCTGGTTTTAGTGTTCCTTACCTTGTATGATCTAGTCTAAGAAGTTACATGACGTCACTTTCTCTACTTTGTTGGTCAACCCACCATTGCGGTGCTGTGCTTAGTCATGTCTGACTCTTTGCAGCCCCCTGGACTGTAGCCCACCAGGCTTCTTTGCCCATGGGGATTCTCCAGGCACGAATACTGGAGTGGGTTGCTGTGCCCTCCTCCAGGGGATCTTCCCAACCCTGGGATCAAACTCAGGTCTCCCACATTGCAGGCAGATTCTTTACCATATGAGCTACAGGGGAAGCCAAAGAATACTGGAGTGGATAGCCTGTTCCTTCTCCTGGGGATCTTCCCGACCCAGGAATCGAACCAGGGTCTCCTGCATTGCAGGTGGATTCTTTACCAGTTGAGCTACCAGGGAGCCCTCAACCCACCTTTATTGTTGGCCTCAATTCAAAGGAAGGTATGTAGATCCACCTCTCAATTAGAGAAGTGTCAGAGACTTTGCAGACACGTTTTATAAACACCCTGCTCATTTAACAGATACCGTTAGTAAGCGCCCTCTTGCCTCCTAGCAGTCTTAGGTACATGTCAGTAGATACTCAGTGTAGTACTGAATTTTTCTTCTTAACCTATAGGAGATAAAGACCTCAAGTAAGTTGGTCTTTAAAGCTTTAAGAAAGGAGTAGAATATTTCACTTCTTAAAAATATTGCCTTACATGGATTTTTTTTTCTTTTTTAGAATATAGTATTTAATGAAAAATACATGCTTAAGTGGTGAAAATGGCGGGCTTCCTAGATAATTTCCGTTGGCCGGAATGTGAGTGCATTGACTGGAGTGAGAGAAGAAATGCGGTGGCTTCTGTGGTTGCAGGCATATTGGTAAGTGGAAAGGCGTGGTTGGTGACATTCATGCCTCACCTTTCCCCCTGAAAATTTATCTTGATTCCTTTGCACTATGAATAACCAAGATAATACAGTTTTTGTAGGCAGTAGTTTTTTTCCCTTCCTTTTTTGTTTTAATACTTATTGATTTATTTTTTGGCCATGCTGGGTTTTCGTTGCTGTGTGCAGGCCTTCTCTAGTTGCAGCGCCCACGCTTCTCACTGCAATGACGTCTCTCCTTGAGGAGCGTAGACTCTAGGGCAGTGGGCTTCTGTAGTTGCTGCTTGAGGGCTCCAGTGCTCGGGCTCAGTAGCTGTGGTGCATGGGCTTAATTACTCCTCTGCATGTGGGATCCTCACGGACCAGGGATTAAACCAGTGATCCTTGCATTGGCAGGCAGATTCTTAACTGCTAGATCACCAGGGAAGTCCTTTTTTTTTTACATACTTTTTACTAAAAATATCAAACATACAGATAAAAATAGAATGGTATAGAGTCCCTTCTCACCCCCTGTACTTAATCTTTGAGCTTCAAAAAAAATAAATCATGGACTTCTCTGATGGGCCAGTGGTTAAGACTCCCAAGATTCCACTGCAGGGGGCATGAGCTCGATCCCTCCTCAGGGAACTAAGATCCCACGTGCCGCAATGAGAGTGAAAGTGAAGTTGCTCAGTTGTGTCCAACTCTTTGGGAACCCATGGACTGTAGCCTGCCAGGCTCCCCTGTCCATGGGACTCTCCAGGCAAGAATACTAGAATGGGTTGCCATTTCCTTCTCCAGGAAATCTTCCCAACCCAGGGATCGAACCTCGGTCTCCTGCATTGCAGGTGGATTCTTTACCCTCTGAGCTACTAGGGAAGCCACAGGGCATAGTGACACCCCCCTCCCCCTCCTCCCCCGCAACAAAAATCAGATCATGGCCAATCTTGTGATGGAAATCAAGCATTCCCTGCCCCCACCGAATAAGATACTTGCGGTATTTTACATGTCATTCAACAGCTTCTTTATGATACTGGCATACTCCATCATGAAGTTTTGCATTAATTTTCTTGGTCTGAAGACTCTTGTTACAAAACTTTTTATTTTGAAGCTAAATGTATTCTGGGGCCTCCAAGGCCTGGAACGGGTTACGTTCCCTTTCAGGGAGCTCATCATTGAAACCACAACCACCTTGAGCTGGGACCAGAAAGATCCTGTTACACTTAATGTAAATTTCTCTCTTTCAGTGTATAGTTCTACACCTGAAGTCCAATAGAAAAAAAAAAAGTAGGACAAGAACTAAAGATAACTGTGAAGCAGTATGCATGAAGAAGTCTTTTAGGTGTTTCTAAGTTTTTCTTGCTCTCTTGGGGTCATCTCGCCTGCACTTAATTTGCCTATGAAATTCCTTAGTAACTTTTCTACTTTGTCTATTCAGCCTAGTTTGCATAGAAACTTTACATTTTGCAAACTCATATTTAATCAGTTTTACAGTATTAAATCAAATTACCTATTAATTAAAATCATAGCAAGCTTAGATGTTTACTTGGAGACGTGGCAACTCATTTGTGGAAAAGAAAGTGCTTGGTCACATTAAAAACGAATGTCTGAGTGCTTTTTAATATGAACAAGAGTGAAACTTGGTAGTCAGGGAACTGGTTAGCTAAGAGAGCTTTGGTTGCATATAGGTTAATGGTGCGTTTATGATGTATTTTATGGTTGTATATAAATTTATGGTGAAAGAAGCAGATAATTCATTCCTAGATAATAAATTTTTCATCTGCACTGAGAGCAGAACATCAGAATCTTATACCGATTTGATTAGTTGGATTTACCTCATATACTATAAAGAAGTACACAAGGGATTCTTATTTTTTATATTTAAGCATCTAAAACTCAAAGTAGACATATTTCATTGTCTGTTTCAATTATATGGTCCATAGAAAACGTGAAACGTTAAGGAGCACGCAAGCCGAAGTGTTAGTGTTAATACTGTTTTAACGGCGTGGGCTCTTTCTCCTTTGCAAGTTTTTTACCGGTTGGTGGATAATGATCGACGCAGCTGTAGTGTATCCGAAGCCAGAGCAGCTGAACCATGCCTTTCACACATGCGGTGTGTTTTCCACACTGGCTTTCTTCATGTAAGTATGAGGTAACTCTCAACTCAAGATTATTTTTCTAAAACTTTTTTTTTCTCAAAAGTTTAATGCTATCTGGAATAACTTTAATTGATTCTTTAACGTGATATATATGTGCTTATATCTATATTCCCATTTCATTAAAATTTTTTAAAATCAAGAATGACTGTTGAATTTAGTCAGATAATCTTTTTATCCTCAATAATGATTCAGCATGTGATTTTTGATCTTATATTTGTTAAACTGACAAATTACTATGTTTTATAGATCTTAAGACTATTTTTTTGTATTTTAACATCTCTGAATATCAGCATGCTTCTCATAGTCATTGGTATAATTCATAATTTTTTCCCTTAGCAGCATGAAAAATAATGGTGCATCTTAAAAATCATTGGCATTTTAGATTTAATCAAGTTTGTACATTTGTAGATTTTTTAGGAGGGGAGTAGTCCTTGAATATTCTCATATGTTCATCTTTTACCGTGGAGTATTATTTAAATGTATTGCTTGACTGTATTTGCCAGTATTTGGGGGAGGGCAGGATTAACCTTGAATTAAGAAAGTGATCTATGGCTTTTCTTTTTTGTTAAATCATTTTCAGGTTTAGCCATTCTGTCACTTCCTAAGAGTTTAGAAGCTTTTCATGGATGTCTTTTAATAATTTTAAAAATATGTTGAATGTTAAGATTATGTAATTTTATTATAGTCAGGAGCTTTAAAAACATCTAAATTTGTAGAAGATGGATCTACTTATATTCATTCAGGATACTAAGTTAAGACAGTTCCTACTAAAGTGAGCCTATTTATTATACATAAACCACATGTTCTCTGAATTTGAGAAATGGATGAGAGAAAGTCACTTCACTTTTAACACAAAGAGAAACTTTTGAGCTCTTGGTTATAGTGAGAGCCTTAAAATGGGGTAACACACAGCGGACCACTCACGTAAAATAGGCAAGGAAATCAGAAAACGGAAGTCTCTTTCATAATCTCTGGAGGCACATGATAGTAATCCCTGAAAATTAAATTTTCTCTGGGTGTATTTTAGTAAAGTAAGACTACTGTAATATTTCTATCCATTAGGACATTTGAGTTAAAAGATACATTTCAGTTATTCAGATGTTGACTTTAGTTAGAAAATGTTTATCTTCTAAATGACTTGTGAAGAAATCATTCCCTTCTAAATATCTGTGACTCTTTTAGCAGCCTAAAAGCTTATTGGATGATTTTGTATTGTTCTAGGATAAACGCTGTGTCCAACGCTCAGGTGAGAGGTGACAGTTATGAGAGCGGCTGTTTAGGAAGAACAGGTAAGGCCCTTTTGAGTGGTTACTGTATGCTAGTGAAAGAGGGATTTATCAGTAGAAAAAACAAAGCCTCTTGTGAGTCTTTATTTAGGGATGGTAATGATTATGTAGAATTTTTAAAGTTTTGCTTTTAAAAAAGTTTTTGTTATTTAAAACTTTAAGAAAGTTGAAGTTACTGGTTTTTGTCATGTTATATTGTCCATAGTATATAGATAAAATATACCACTCAGAAACAGTGGATCTTGACTCCAGGTTATTCTTCCTATACTAATGATGGATTTATTCTTATCCCAAATGTTGACCAATAACATTACTTACAATATGGCTGATTGTGATTATTTAACAGCAAAGTCTGAACACATTAAGAAATCAAACCTAGGGCTACAGTGTTTTTCACATTTAGTTCTGATCACCTGAATAACCAACCCATAGACTACAACAAAAGTGTCTAGAAGAATCATGCTGTCTACATACACAGTTTTTTGTTTGAAATCTTTTGATTTGTCATCCAATAGTATTTTTCTTTTATTCTGACTATGGCACATTCTGTTAGAATCCAGGGGTTTGTTTCCAGTGGAATTTTCTTGCTGTATATGAAAAGTACAGGACTAAACATCCTGTTTCCAGCCTTTAAGGATGAGGGAGGTTAACTTGTAATTATAGTCAGAAATTGGGAATACGTGAGAAAGGAATTTTGAAGGATGATTAGGAATAATAGCAAGCACTTGTAGAATTCAGTTCAGTTCAGTTGCTCAGTCGTGTCCGTCTCTTTACGACCCCATAGACTGTAGCACATCAGGCTTCCTTGGTGGAACAACTCCAGGAGCTTGCTCAAACTCACGTCCGTCGAGTCAGTGATGCCATCCAACCATCTCATCCTCATCCTCCCGCCTTTAATCTTTCTTAGCATCAGAATCTTTTCCAAGGAGTCAGTTCTTTGCATCAGGTGGTCAAAGTATTAGAGTTTCAGCTTCAGCATCAGTCCTTTCAGTAAATATTTAGGACCCATTTCCTTTAGGATAGACTGGTTGGATCTCCTTGCAGTCCAAGGGACTCACAAGAGTCTTCTCCAATACCACAGTTCAAAAGAATCAAATCTTTGGTGCTCAACTTTCTTTATAGTCCAACTCTTACACCCATACATGACTACTAGAAAAACGATACCTTGACTAGATGGACCTTTTGTGGGCAAAATAATGTCTCTGCTTTTTAATATGCTGTCTAGGTTGGTCATAACTTTGCTTCCAAGGAGTAAATGTCTTAATTTCGTGGCTGCAGTCACCATCTGCAGTGATTTTGCAGCCCAAGAAAATAAAGTCTGTCACTATTTCCATTGTTTACCCATCTATTTGCCATGAAGGGATGGGACCAGATGCCATGACCTTTGTTTTCTGAATGTTGAGCTTTAAGCCAACTTTTTCACTCCTCTCACTTTCATCAAGAGTCTCTTTAGTTCTTCTTTGCTTTCTGCCACAGGGGTGGTGCCATATGCATATCTGAGGTTGTTGATATTTTTCCTGGCAGTCTTGATTCCAGCTTTTGCTTCATCCAGCTGGCATTTTACATGATGTACTCTTCATATAAGTTAAACAAGCAAGGTGACAGTATACAGCCTTGACATACTCCTTTCTTGATTTGGAACCAGTCTGTTTTTCCATGTCCATTTCTAACTGTTGCTTCCTGACCTGCATATAGATTTCACAGGAGGCAGGTCAGGCGGTCTGGTATTCCCATCTCTTTCAGAATTAACCACAGTTTGTTGTAATCCATACAGTCAAAGGCTTTTGGTGTAGTCAGTAAAGCAGAAGTAGATGTTTTTCTGAAACTCTTGCTTTCTCAATGATCCAGTGGATGTTGGCAATTTGATCTCTGGTTCCTCTGCTTTTTCTATAGCCAGTTTGACATCTTGAAGTTCATGGTTCACATACTGTTGAAGCCTGGCTTGGAGAATTTTGAGCGTTACTTTGCTAGCATGTGAAATGAATGCAATTGTTCAGTAGTTTGAACATTCTCTGGCATTGCCTTTCTTTGGGATTGGAATGAAAACTGACCTTCCCCAGTCCTGTGGCCACTGCGGAGTTTTCAAATTTGCTGGCATATTGAGTGCAGCACTTTCACAGCATCATCTTTTAGGATTTGAAATAGCTCTACTGGAATTCCATCACCTCCACTAGCTTTGTTCGTAGTAATGTTTTCTAAGGCACACTTGACTTTGTGTTCTAAGATGTCTGGCTCTGGGTGAGTGATTACACCATCATCGTTATCTAGGTCATGAGGTCATGAAGATATTTTTTGTATAGTTCTTCTGTGTATTCTTGCCTCCTCTTCTTAATATCTTCTGCTTCCGTTAGGTCCCTACCATTTCTGTCCTTTATTGTGCCCATCTTTGCATGAAATATTCCCTTGGTATCTCTAATTTTCTTGAAGAGAGCTCTAGTCTTTTCCATTCTGTTGTTTTCTTCTATTTGTTTGCATTGATCACTGAGGAAGGCTTTCTTATCTCTCCTTGCTATTCTTTGAAACTGCATTCAGATGGGTATAGCTTTCCTTTTCTCCTTTGCCTTTAGCTTCTCTTCTTTTCTCAGCTATTTGTAAGGCCTTCTCAGACAGCCGTTTTGCCTTTTTGCATTTCTTTTTCTTGGGGATGGTCTTGATCACTGCCTCCTGTACAGTGACAGGAACCTCCATCCATAGTTCTTCAGGCACTCTATAGATCTAACCCCTTGAATCTATTTGTCACTTCCACTGTATAATCGTAACGGATTTGATTTAGGTCATTCCTAAGTGGTCTAGTTGTTTTCCTCACTTTCTTCAGTTTAAGTCTGAATTTGGCAATAAGGAGTTCATGATCTGAGCCACAGTCAGCTCTGGTCTTGTTTGCTGACTGCATAGAGCTTCTCCATCTTTGGTTGCAAAGAATATAGTCAGTCTGATTTCTGGTAATGTCCATATGTAGAGTCTTCTCTTGTGTTGTCGGAAGAGGGTGTTTGCTATGACCAGTGCGTTCTCTTGGCAAAACTCTGTTAGCCTTTGCCCTGCTTCATTTTGTACTCCAAGGCCAAATTTGCTTGTTACCCCAGGTGTTTCTTGACTTCCTACTTTTGCATTCCAGTCCCCTGTGATGAAAAGGACATCTTTTTTGGGTGTTAGTTCTAGAAGGTCTTGTAGGTCTTCATAGAACCATTCAACTTCAGCTTCTTCAGCATTAGTGGTTGGGGCAGAGACTTGGATTACTGTGATATTGAATGGTTTGCCTTGAAAATGAACAGAGATCATTCTGTCATTTTTGAGACTGCATCGAAGTACTACATTTCTGACTCTTGTTGACTGTGAGGGCTACTCTATTACTTCTAAGGGATTCTTGCCCACAGTGGTAGATATAAATTCGCCCATTGCAGTCCATTTTAGTTCACTGATTCCTAAAATGTCAATGTTCACTCTTGCCGTCTCCTGTTTGGCCACATCCAATTTACATTGATTCATGGCAATGGCACCCCACTCCAGTACTCTTGCCTGGAAAATCCCATGGACGGAGGAGCCTGGTGGGCTACAATCCATGGGGTTGCTAAGAGTCGGACACGACTGAGTGACTTCACTTTAACTTTTCACTCTCTTGCATTGGAGAAAGAAGGAAATGGCAACCCACTCCAGTGTTCTTGCCTGGAGAATCCCAGGGACAGGGGAGCCTGGTAGGCTGCCATCTGTGGGGTCGCACAGAGTCGGACACGACTGAAGTGACTTAGCAGCATGGACCTAACATTCTATGTTCCTATGCAATATTGCTCTTCACAGCATTGGACTTTACTTCCATCACCAGTCCCATCTACAACCGGGTGTTGTTTTTGCTTTGGCTCCGTCTCTTCATTCTTTCTGGAGTTATTTCTCCATTGATCTCCAGTAGCATTTTGGGTACCTACCGACCTAGGGAGTTATCTTTCAGGATCATATCTTTTTGCCTTTTCACATTGTTAATGGCGTTCTCAAGGCAAGAATACTGAAGTGGTTTGCCATTCCCTTCTTGTAGAATACTTAGTGTGTTCCAAAGACTACCCTGAATTCTCTACACATATTAACTCAGTTAATTTTGCAATAGTCCTTGGAGATAAGTGATCTTGTCCTCAATTTTAGATGAAGGAACTAAGGCATAGAGAGCTCAAGTAACTTGTCCAGAATCAGAAAGCTAGTGTGGTGGGGCTAGGATTTACACACTGACACCCGGTTTCAGAGCCTACGCTTTTAGCCACTGTGTTAATGCTTGTATCCAGTCGAGAACCGTTTAGTCTCCTTGTCTGTTACCATTTACTCAGTGTAATTGAGGATAATTTTATATGAAATATAAAGTTCAGTTTTAGGTGTACAATTTGAATTTTGACAAATGTACACAGTGTGTAACTACACCTACAGTCATAGTGTAGAATATTTCCATTACTCCAGAAAGTTTAATCCCGTTTCCCCTACCTGGCTACCACTAATCTGCCTCCTGCCACTGTAGTTTTGCCCTTTCTAGAATCTCATGTACCCACTGAATGACTCCCACTTTCCCTCTTCAGCCCCTGGCAACCACTGCTGTACTCTCTGTTTCTGTGAGCTTGACTGTCTTAGATACCTCACATAAAGGGCATGGGCCTGGAAGAAAGAAATCCTGCCCTATGTGACGGTAGGGATGAACCTGGAGGACGTGATGCTAAGTGAACTCAGCCAGTTACGGGGGGACAAATCAGCTTTCTTTTGCACCTGATGCTTTAAATGCTGATGCAGATTTTATAATTTCACTTCCATTGTGATCCTAGAAGAATTGGAGAGGCTGGAGATAGTGACAAATGACAGACAAACCTAAGTTAAAAGTGCATTGCGGGGCTGGTGGCTCCATGGTAAAGAATTCACTGCCAGTGCAAGGGGACACAGGTTCGATCCCTGACCCGGGAGGAGCCCACATGCCATGGAGTAACTAAGCCCAGGAGCTGCAGCTATTGAGCTGGTGCTCTAGAGCCGGGAACTGTGCCTACTGAAGCCCGTGCAGCCAGCACAGTGAGAAGCCCCCACACTGCATCTAGAGAGTAGCTCCCACTCGCTGCAGCTAGGAAAAAGCCCACAGAGCAACAGAGACCCAGCTCAACCAAAAATGAAAATAAATAAAAATCATTTTTAAAAGTGCATTGTGAAAAAAAAAAAAGAAAAAAAAAAAGTGCATTGTGTGTGTTTGTGTGTACATGCTCACTTGCATGTCTTGTGCCCCAGCTTTGGCAAGTAGTGTCAGGAGAATAAAAGAGCATGTATTAGCAAGTGAAAATGTTGTGCGTAGAGCACACATTTATTTATTTGATCATTAAAAATATATTCCACAGACATTGCTGTGGATTATGTTACTATTACCTATTTGGTATAGAAAATTGTGCTGTAACTTACCCAGAGCTTTTTAGCTTAAAGGTAGAACTCGTATTTGTCATGGGTCTGTCTGGTTCCAAAGCCTGTACTTTTTGCTCTTAGTGACTTACATTTTATTCTGTGATTATTCTCTACTCAGTTAAAGTACAGTTTATACTCAGTGTCTTTAGTGCAAGTTCTGTCTAGTACTTCAAAAAATAAGGGCAGACTGTCTTATAGGCATGTTCAGTTATTGCCACACTTTCATACTACTTTAACAGTTTATTTGTAATTTATTCCTATTTAATTCCCAGAATAATTTGCAGGAAGAGTGTTATCAAAGTAATAAATATACAACAAATGGGAATGTTAAATAAGAAGGAACAGGAGCCCCAGGTAGAAAGGAGATCTTGTACTTAGAGTATCCATCTTGTCCTAGATTCTTATTAATTGTTCATTAACCTGACTCTGAGCTTCCCTGTAATCAAAGCAAAAAAGGGAAAATATTAGTTTTTTACTTTTTGTTAAACAAAAGCATACTCATTTTTTAAGGGAAGTTTTTGTTGTTGTCCTATCAGAAGAGTTTTGAGTGGTCACATATAAAGGACATGAAGGAAAATAATTACAAGGAGTTTTGGTAGTTCCTTTTCATTTATTTTAGAAAAAAGCTGAGATTGAATTTGGAAGATGTCTTTCTCCAAGGAGCTAAACATTACTGTGCATTTCTGGAGATCTGCTTAGTATTATGATAAAACTGAGATAAGCTGGACATCTGTTTTTTTCAATCATCAGCTATTCCAGACATGCTGAGCTTTGAGCTTGCTGCTTATCTGGTGTCCAAAATATATGAATTTCTGTTCACTTAGTAACAGGATGTCTGCAATGAAGGCAAGTTTAGCTCTTATGGAAATCTGCTTCGGTTTTATTTTCATTCCAGTAGAGCTTTATTCAAACCCTTCCACAGGGTGACGGCTGTCAATATACCTGTGATCAAGGTCTGGCACAAATGCTAACTTGCTTTCCTAAAAGCATGTTGAATCTACTCATGTGTCCAGATGATCACTGAATTAAGATTGTGTGTTGTATAAATTCAACGATTCTACATAGTGAGGGGTTGAAGAGATGCTTTTGTCCTCGAACTTTTCAAGGATACATGGCACAAGTTGCCGCCTCAGCCATAAGAGAGACTGATATATGGCTGCTGTTAGTACCATATTGAGTAGTAACATGATTTTAATACTGATGAAGAGGGGACATATAGTCTTTATTCATTTATTCATTCTTTATTCATTTGCACTCTCTCATTCCTGTATGGTAATGGTTGTCTGAAATACATTTGTTACTTCTAATAGAACAATTACTTTGATAATGTATAACAGGGTAACTTTTCAGTTCAGTTCAGTTCAGTCACTCTTTGCGACCCCATGAATCTCAGCACGCCAGGCCTCCCTGTCCATCACCAACTCCTGGAGTTCACTCAGACTCACGTCCATCAAGTCAGTGATGCCATCCAGCCATCTCACCCTCTGTCGTCCCCTTCTCCTCCTGCCCCCAATCCCTCCCAGCATCAGAGTCTTTTCCAATGAGTCAACTCTTNNNGTGGCCAAAGTACTGGAGTTTCAGCTTTAGCATCATTCCTTCCAAAGAAATCCCAGGGCTGATCTCCTTCAGAATGGACTGGTTGGATCTCCGTGCAGTCCAAGGGACTCTCAGGAGTCTTCTCCAACACCACAGTTCAAACCCATCAATTCTTCGGTGCTCAGCTTTCTTCACAGTCCAACTCTCACATCCATACATGACCACAGGAAAAACCATAGCCTTGACTAGACAGACCTTTGTAGGCAAAGTAATGTCTCTGCTTTTCAATATGCCATCTAGGTTGGTCATAACAAGTGTCTTTTAATTTCATGGCTGCAGTCACCATCTGCAGTGATTTTGGAGCCCCCCCAAAATAAAGCCTGACACTGTTTCCACTGTTTCCCCATCTATTTCCC
>SJYF01000768.1:1406009-1423140 GCA_006410515.1 Procapra przewalskii
GTGATTTATAACAAAGTACAGTGATCTATAACAAAATAGAAAATTCATTAACTCAAAAAGTCTAATATTGCTAACATCAAAAACTACTATATTTCCTTTTCTATATTCCAAATATATTGATTAATATATTGCCAGGTGTCTAAGGATATGGAGGCCTGGCGGCAGTCATTGACTCAACAACAAGAAAAAGCCCTATGTTAATTAAGACTCTCAAAATACTCCAAAACTCTCTGTGCTCTTTATGGTTGAGAGGTAGTAAACAATCATGTGTCCACAGAGAGGCTTAACCTGAGACGCCCTTGCCCCACCTAGGGGAGGGAATTAGCAGCAATTATTGACACAACAAATGAAAAAACCCTTTATCAATATAATTCCCAACCAACCCACTATACTAATAATTTCTAACTTCCCACAAGAATTTGCCTTTAATAAGTCAAAACATCTCACGCCTCTCAAGGTTGGAGGGCTGTTGTGGCCGGAGGAACCTATACAGGCAGGCTAGATAACCTTCAGAGGAATCCTGTAAGTTGAAACACTCTAGTCACTCCCAGGAATTTTTACTGCCTTGGAGCTGCACATTTACTCCTTCTCGGAGAGAAACGGTTATGGGGGAGAGGCCCCCGTAGGTGAGAGTACAGGACAGACTCTGGTTTTGGGGTTAGATGCTCGGGAGCAGGGGAAATTCCTGAGAAATTCCTGAGACTTGGTCACGCCTTTGTGTATGCTGAAGTCCCCTTCCTCATGACCTTTGCCATGGGCGGAGTTCCTCACGCTGGCCCCCAACACCAAGGATTTCAAGATAAGGTGTTATGGACGCCAGTATCTTTCTGTCCACTGATACATCTCCTCTCCAACCCCAGTCTTTAATTTTTCATTCATAGGTAAAAGGGGAGTCTTTTAAGTGCAAGATTGAAGACGTGTGTAGCCCTCATGTAGAAACTGTTGATGCAATGGAGTGTGCTCTTAGTACACCATTCTGAGTCTTGGGACTGTTTCAGTCACCACAGCTTTTCATCAGGGAGGTGGTGAGAGGTTTTGAAAAGCAGGACCCAGTTGTACTCTGTACTCCTGGAAGCATCTGAAGAACCTTTCACTGGTTCTCCCCCTTCACTGCAAAGATAGGATCAGTTTCAGATAACACTTTATTCATCATCTGATGCTTCTGTCTTTGAAATCTCTTTGTCACTCTGCTTAACTGTCACATCTCCTTGTCCTGACCCCCAGCTGACCTTTAAATGTAGTGATAGGATCCCTTAAGTATCATGGGTTGATCAGTATTAGATTTTGGAATACCTTCATCTTTCATTTTGTGCAAAATAAATAGGTATAAGAGGTCAGTGGTTGACTAATGTTTAAATAATACCACTCACCAAATATATCTAAAATATGTCATTTTAGTTAATTAAAAACACTATGGAGCTTGCAGTCGTTGGGCTGTTCCGCGTCGCGTGTGCTGGGCTCTTCCGCGTCGCGTGTGCTGGGCTGTACCATGTATCATGTGCGATCTTCCTTCCCTCACGAGTCAAAGTGCAGAATCTTAGCCACTGGACTGCCAGGGAATTCCCTTTAGTGGTTGTATCTTAATCTTTAAAGATCCAGTACATATTGAGAAATTTCTTGATATGGATCTCATTTTCATATTCCTACAGCACTGCTTATTACATAAACTTGAAGTGTTTTGGCCAAACCACACAGCCTGTAGGATCTTAGTTCCCTGACCAGGGATTGAACCCGCATTCCCTGCAGTGGAAGCTCAGAGTTTTCACCACTGGCCCACCAAGGAATTCCCTAGTTTGCAAACTGAACGTGCATTTACTTCAGAGAGCATTTCTAACACGTCGTTCAAGTCTTTTAGTGAACAGATTTCCTGGAGCTGTTCACGATAGTAGCAGCTAACAGTTACACAGTACTTCATGCGCAAGCACTGTCATGAGTGCTGTGCACAGTCTACCCTCTCACACTCTGGGCAGTAGGTGTGCTTACAGTGTCCATTTTACAGATGGGGAAAGTAAGGGATAACGGGTTAAATAATTTGCCCATGATCATGCGTTTAGTCAGTGGTAGAGTTGGGATTAAGATCCCAGGGTACGGCTCAAACTTGGAGCTTTTAACCATGTAGCTATATTGTTTGCTGTGATTTCAAAGGCTACAAATTGAATATTTCTTCATCCTACCTAGTATTTTAGTCAACATCAATTGTTTTATAAAAGTTAATATCCACAAAAATTTGAATCATTTCCAATGTTTTCTTTTTCCTTCTTAGAAAGATAGTGACTCTTTTCTCCAGGAGAATATGATGATGAATTCTAATGATTCTTGTTCCATATGTGTCAGATTTATGAAATAAAACTGCTAAATTCATGAAGGAAAATAAGCTGAACAGACTGTTAGATCATCAAAATTGTAATTTGCGTCTTTCTAACATTGCGTATTCTTAACGTTGTGTATTTCTGTCATTGTGTATTTATTGGCCATGGGACCTGACGGATGAGCTGCTGCTTCCTCAGCAGTTCAGATGTAGCTGAAACCATAGCAAATACTTAAGATGAAAAGAAAATCTAGTAAATTCTTTGTCTTTTATCCAGAATGAAAGTAATCCTTTGTTTTGAGAGAATAAGGTTGGCATTTTCTTATTTCGGTTTCGTTGTAGATTTCTTTTTTTTTTCTTTTTTTGGCTGTACCATGTGGCTTGTGGGATCTTAGTTCCATGAACTGACTGAACCCTGAGATTGAGCCCTGAGAGCGAAAGCGGAGAGTCCTCGACACTGGACTGCCAGGGGATTCCCTCATTGTGGATTGCTTAGAGTTAATGAATAATAGTAGTATTTTATAAGATACAGAGCATTATAAATGTCACAAATACTTTGTTGCTGATCTTTGCCTTTTGTAATCTTTTGATTTGGTTTACTTTGTATGTGCAGATACTGATGTTTATCCAGGACTAGCTGTGTTTTTTCAAAATGCACTTATATTTTTTAGGTAAGTTGCCTGATTTTTAAACTATATGTGTATACCATTTACAGAAACATCATCTTTATTATAAGAGCAGCATATGCAATGAAACATGTATAAATCTACAATATATAAAACTTCCTTTAAAACGTGAAAGTTCTACTGTTGCATAAAAGCATGCATAAACCTCTTAATTAGGGGCCCTGCTATATGCCAAGGCCTAAGGTGGATGCTTTATGTATGTTAACTTTTTAAATTCCCGTGTAATTGTCTTAAGTATGTGAACCAGCTGGTGCTCCTATTTTATGAATGAGAAAATAAGACTCAGAGGCTTACTTAAGTTCACTTAATAAGCAAATACAGAACAGGGATTTGGACCCACCAGACTGCTGTTTCCATAGGCTGTGTTTTGTTAAGAAGCCATAGCATGTACCTTCAGTTTAAAAAAAAAATTAGAATTATTACATAATATGCACTCATATACAAAGCCGGATTGGGGAATTAAATTTTTTTTTAAGTTTTTTTAAGATAGCTTTAAGTAAAATAATAAAATGATCAGAAGTGTTTTTTAGGGGTAATCCTCTATAAAGCTTCCAAAATGAAGCCTGTATCCTTTGCTTTTTGAGATGAAAATATCTTTTAGTGTAAAGATAGGTAAGTACTTAAGGCATCATTTATAAAATTACACCCTTTACCCTACACCTTACTCACTGAAGCATTAAGATCTAAGCGTTGAAAAAGTTTGTTTTCGTCATTGGTTTGAAGGAGTTAGATTATGGAGGGCTGTGGTGTCGTTTTCTTCATATTTCTTCTGTTTGGGGTTCACTGAGTTTCTTGGATCTGTGGATTTATAGTTTTCACCATACTCAGAATCCTTTCAGACAGTATTTCCTCAGATCTTTCTTTCTGTCCACGCTTCCCTCCTGGGTTCCAGCTGCACACGTACGAGGCTGCTGGATGTCATTCCACAGCTCACTGGTGCTTTGTTCTTTGCGTGCTTTTTTCCTGCCTCTCCACCCCTGCTCTTCTGCCCACCAAGTCTCCTCTTCTCTTGTTTTCTCTCTGTTTCATTTGGGTTAGTTTCCACTGTTACATCTTTAAATTCACTCATGGCTGCTTCTGTCACATCTAATCTCCTGTTACTCCCATCCAGTGTGTTTTTCATCTCAGACATTGTATTTTTCATCTCTTTTAACTTGATTTGGGCTTTTATTTTTTTCAACGTTTCCACGTCTCTCCCTAACATGCTCATGCTCTTCCTCTGTCTTGAACATATGAAGTATGTTTGTAACTATGTCCATGTCCTTGTCTAATTGTGTCAATTCTCAGTCCTGTTTCTATTGATTACTTCCATTTCCTTTTTTCATTATGGGTTTCTTCCTCTATTTGCTCTTTGCTGGCAGCTGACTAGGGGCTGGACTTTTGGGTGTTCCTTTAAATGTTTTTGAGCTTTGTTCTGAATGCAGCTCAGTCATTTGGAAACGTGTTGATCCTTTGGATCTTGCTTTTAAGCTTTGTTAGGCAGGCCCAGAGCAGCTTTAGTCTGGGATTAATAGGGCCCCCTTGCTAAGGCAGAGAGCACTTCTGAGTGCTCTTCCTGATGCCACATGTGTTCTGAGGTGTCCACTCTGCTGTGAGATTATGAGGTATTCCCAGCCCTTTGGGAGCTCTGGGAACGGTTCTTTCCACTGTTTCCTTCCCTTTTCTTGGGTAGTTTCCACACACGCGTCTACTGTCAGTACTCGGCAGAAGCCCATGGGGCTGTACCCTGTAGCTCTCTGTCCTCCACCTTGCATACTCTGGCTGCTCGGCTGTCTTCCACCTTGCACACTCTGGCTGCTCGGCCTCCCTGAACTCTCAACACTGTTTCTTCACCTCAGGAGACCACTGTGCCTGGGCTCCCTCTTAATGCACTGCAGCCGAGGCACTCTTGGTTTTGAAAGATGTGTGACTGTTTCTGCGTCTTGTGATTGTATTTCTCGGCACATGACTGACACCCTTCTGGGAATACACTGAATTTGCACAAAGACGTCTTAGGCACTGTTTCGAGATCAAATTTAAATTCATATTCAGCCCTTTGCAGGGGCAGATGAGCCTGTGTAAATGACAGTTGGCTGAACAGAAACCTTATGTGTGTAAAGGCCTATGCTCCCCTGGGCAGTGGCTGCTGCATCAGCTGTGTGCTCCGCCCGGAGGCTGGCAAGTGGCCCAGCCGGCCATGCTTCCCGTGGGCAGGGCCTCTTCTGAGTGCGAAGGGCAGCTCCTCCTCCTCCGTTTGCAGTGCCCGCTGGTCCGCCACGCCCTGGCCACGCACTGTTGAAGTTTCTTAAGGATTTGTTCTAGGCCTCTTCTTGACTCGTTCCTTCTCTCGATGAGGTCCTCTTTGCTGGGGACTTCAGTTAGCACCTGTGTGCCAGGGAGCCACAGATGTCTGTCTCTGTCTAAACCACGTATTGGATTTTTACTTATTCACTCCTGAGTGGCTGATGTTTCAAATCTAACACAGCCAGTGTACCCAGAGCTCAAACTCCTGGTCCCAGAGTGTCCCATCTTTCTGCCCTTTCCTTCTTCCCCTCATACCTTGCTGAGGTAATTTCTTTCTTCCTTCCCTCTCTCTCCTCCCTCCCCTTCTTCCTCCTCTCCTCCCTCCCTAGCACCCGCCCCGCCCCGGGTCTTCAGGGCTGTGGGCAGGTTTTCTCTAGTTGTGGAGCGTGGGGGCTACTCTTGATGGTGGTGTGGGCTGCTCACTGCGGTGGCCGCCTCTGTTGCGGAACGTGAGCTCTGGGTGCGTGGGCTCAGCAGTTGTGGCGCACAAGCTTAGATGCCCCGTGCCCTATGGGATCTTCCCAAACTGGGGATCGAACCCATGTCGCTGCATTGGCAGGTGGATTCTTAACCACTGGACCCCCAGGAAAGTCCCACACTCCCTTTCTTTTAGATCTCAGTTCAGTCATCACTTCTGAGGAAAACCGTGACCTCAAACTAGGTGCGATCCTTGTGTTTCTCTCTCTCGGTACCATGTACACGTGTATCGCTGAGTTGGGATTTGGCTTTCTCCCACTGGTGAGCACATTTATCTAGTTTCGGCTCACAGTCACATTCCCAGTGCTTAGCCAGGTGCCTCGTGCCCAGCCCATACTCTGTACAGTAACTTTTTGTAAATGAATGCAGAATTGTGTCATGGTCTGCTTTAGGATGCTTCCGTTTTGGTAGCTCAGATATTGTAGAACCCTAGAGATGTGAGTGACTTTATTGCGGGCCAGGATGAGAAATGTGCTCTTTCCTTACTGGTGTCTTATCCAGTAACTTCAGGCTTTAAGAAGATATTAAACTCAGCCATGAGGTCCGCAGACTGCTGTATAAAACAAGCAAATTCAGACCAACAGCACCACAGTCTTTAATTTTAGAAGCTGATAGAAAGGATCAGTGAGGTACCCATCAAAGCACATTTAGAAAATGAATTCTCTGTTGTGTTTCTATGTGATTTTACCTCACGATTTATTTTAATATCTTTCCAGCACTCTGATCTACAAATTTGGAAGAACTGAAGAGCTATGGACCTGAGATCACTTCTCAAATCACGTTTTCCTTTTGTTATATTCTATCTGTAGATAAGTTTTTATCTCAGTATAATTTACACATTGCCAAATGGAATAGATTGTCCATTAAATGTTTTGTCTCTTTACACTTTTCTGCCCTGAGTTTTTAAATAGTTCTATGAAATTTCTGTCTTTTTTTCCCATTGAATCAGATTGTTAATATGTACATAGTATAAGACTGTATAGATGAGATGAGGAGTGCTGGTTTTTATTCTTGGAGACTTAGAGCTTAATCTGCTCCCTGAGCCAGGGTGGCATCGTCATGGTCATTGTAGCGTTAACTACTTTGCCTGATTTTCAAAGATGTGCAAAAAATACAGCTCCACATATCTGAAATAAGCACTGAGCCATTAAAAGGGGTATTTTAGCAAGTTGTAATTTATTTTGGCTTAAAAATGAGATTTTTTTTTAAAGGAAAAATGTTTGTTCTTATGTATAAAAAAGTGGACTTTTATATGAAGATTTTAAAAAATGCCCGAAGGACTAGTTTGAAAACCTCTTCCAAAAAACAATTTCTCTAATAAGACTTTATTTGAGAAAGGGTAATACATGATCGCATAAGCTCAGTTTTACATGGCTGATGTAAAAAGACTGTTAGGCAGCTCAGCAACATGCTTCTTAACAAAAGCAGCTTACACAGTTGTCTTTTGACAGCCTGCTATTATCTGATGTTACCAAATTCTGTATCAAGCAGTTTGAAGACAATTGCAGTTGAAAAGCATGAGCCATATAACAAAAAGTGGAATAATTAGATTCAGGATAAAAGCACTTCTTCCCAAAGGGAATCATTATGACCTAGTGAAAAATTAGGCATTTCATCCACTCAGTGACGTGACTGCAAGTCTGTCTTTGCTCTAGCTCTCAAAACTTTAGGTGAACCCTCCCTGCAAAATACATCTTTAACCTGAAAGTTGTTGCTCCAGTTGAAAGCTGCTTTTGCTGAGGATGAAATACTGTTATTTTCACTGTGTGTATTCCCCTGAGAGGTTTCAAAGGGAGAGCTGGGTCTTTATTTCTACTTTGGCTTTCCTTTTTTTTTTTGTTGCACTTTTTTCCAACAGGTTTTTTGTTGTTGCACTTTTTTCCTCCAGAGGAACTTTTCTAGAGCTTTTTGTTGTAAGATAGAATAATATTAGTGATATTATACGCAGCTTCTACCATAAGCCGTGTTTTGCTCAACATCTCTCCTCTCTGAGGTTTTACCGCGCACAGAGTATGAAGCAGTTGTGGAATGCTGTGCCTTTGTCTGATATCATCTTGTCTAATTACTTTCTCTTTGTTGTTTTTTCCTTCAAAAATACTGTCTTGCTTCCAATAAATTGTAAGACTTAATTACATGTTTCCACTCCCTTGTAACTTGTTGCAATAAATATTACTTCTCACACATTGTAATACTGTTAAATCTGTTGGAGAAAACAAAGTCTAAAATTTGGTTTGCTGTTCACTTTTCAGTCATTTCCAGTGGACCTGGTCAAAGAAGTGTTTCCCTTTACAAAATCTATATCTATCTATCTATCTATATTTTTTCCCCCTGTTGGGGGCAGGGGACACAACTGCTCAACTTGTGAGATTCTAGTTCCCTGACCAAGGCTCAAACCTGGGCCCTCAGCAGTGAAAGTGGGGAGTCCAAACCACTGGACTGGCAGTGAATTCCCAGGAGAAATATGTTCTACTCAGATTTGTGAAGTGCTAGTGTGAAGGCTTGGAGAAGGCAGTGGCACCCCACTGCAGTGCTCTTGCCTGGAAAGTCCCATGAGCGGAGGAGCCTGGTGGGCTGCAGTCCATGGGGTTGCGAAAAGTCGGACATGACTGAGCGTCTTCACTTTGACTTTTCACTTTCATGCATTGGAAAAGGAAATGGCAACCCACTCCAGTGTTCTTGCCTGGAGAATCCCAGGGATGGGGGAGCCTGGTGGGCTGCCGTCTGTGGGGTTGCACAGAGTCGGACACGACTGAAGGGACTCAGCAGCAGCAGCAGCAGCAGCAGCAGCAGCAACAGTGTGAAGGCTAATGAAGGGAAGGCTGACTGAAATAGTGGCTTCTTTTCTATTTTTGACTCTGTCATGAATTTGTTTTTTAATTGGGAGCAAATCACTTGATTTCCCTGTTTGTTTCCTCACTTAAAAAAAAAAAAAGAATGTTCGTATCTACTCCTATCAGACAATGCCAGAATAGAGTCCTTTGTAAACCTTTAAAGGTACATGTGATTCCCTTAAAATCTCCCTGTTAACACAGGTTCAGTGGCTATTGAACCCAAGTGTTTTTTGGTGCTTTGTGTAGGACCAACATTACCAGAGCGTTATATGTTATTAATTACACTGTTTCTGAGTCCTCATTGTAGACTATGTAAATTTTTGACGTGTATCAACGTAATGAGGTAGCGGAGATTGCAGACTGGAAGACCAGTGCCTGTATAGCATTTGCTGCTTGTGCAAGAAACCTCAGGGTGTTTGACATGTGTGTTAGTCACTCAGTCGTGTCTGACTCTTTGCAACCCTATGGGCTATAGCCCACCAGACTTCTCTATCTATAGGGTTCTCCAGGCAAGAATACTGGAGTGGGTAGCCATTCCCTTCTCCAGAGGATCTTCCTGACCCAGGGATCGAACGTTGGTCTCCTGCATTGCAGGCAGATTCTTTACCATTTGAGCTACAGGGAAGTCCTTTTTTTTTAGTGTTTGACATAGATGCATTGAACTCAGGTTTGCTGCAGTTTTCCATGATGGGAGTGTTTTCAAACATAATGTTAACTCTGACCACCCCAGTCCCTGTTATTTTTATTTTGCTATTGCTCCACTTTTTTTTTAAGCAATTTCATTGCTCTGTTTTATATTTAATTGGCTCATATCAACCATCAAATCTCTGCCAACCTTATAGATTTATCCCATTTTTTTTGCTGTACTCTTATCACCACACACTCATTTTGATTCTGTTTAAAGTTTATAAAAACGAGAGACAACTTTTAGATGGTTTCATCTCAAATAACACCCTAATAAATCCTGAGGGAGAAACATCTGATGCTAATTTTATCCGTCTCTAACAGTCACATTTGGTTTTAACAGCCTGTGCTCTTATTTCAGAGCACTCTCTTCACTGTATCATCTATTCAAACTGGGAGGATTGAAGTAGAAATTATTATTTTAGTTCCTTTGTTGATTGTTTTTCTTATTTCTTTGAAAAAAAAGGAGTAGCCTAACACGATAGATAGGTTGAATGCTTTTCTGAAAAATTACTGGAAAATCAGAACATGCTCATTTAATCCCAGAACAGTTCTTTTTTAAGGAAGTTGTGTCACCATCTTTGTTTTCACAGTCCACCCCCATTTTCCTGAAAATAGCCTTCATTATGGTTGCATTTTATTTAAAATGAACTATATATCCATCCTGGTTCTTTCATACCTAAAGACAGTGAACATTTCTGTTCCTCCCCTGCCCTCAATTTCATGTGGACCAAACCCAAAATATTTCTCCACCTCTTCTTTTTCCTTCCCCCATGCTTTAAGCTTTCCAGATCCAGTCAGTTCTCTTGCTTTAAAAATAATTGTTATGTATTTACTTTCAGCTGTGCTGGGTCTTGGCTGCCATGTGGGCTTTTTCTGGTCGCAGCAAGCAAGGGCTCCCCTGGCTGCAGTGAGTGGGCTTCTCATTACAGAGCAGGGCTCCAGGCACGTGGCCTCAGTGGCTGTGGCTCCCAGGCTCTGGAGCTCTGTTGCTCTGGGCCCTGTGGGATCCTCCCCGATCAGGGATCAAACCCATGTCTCCTGCACCGGCAGGCAGATTCTTGACCACTGAGCCACCAGGGAAGCCCCAGTCAGTTCTCCTTTGCTGTAGGTAGAATCTGTGAAGCCTCCCCAAGACCGAATTAGTGAATTCTGAATCTTTGCTCCTGATGGAAATGCTGGGTTAGGTGAGCTTTCGGCCTCAACATTTTCCTCAGCCTTCAATACATAACCTTGCTTCGTGTGTGTTTCTACTTAAAAACACCTTGTTTAATGTAGGTGATTCATAGCCTTGAGCCCAAAGCAACACTATACCTTATGCCTGAAGCAAGCTTCTAACTCACGCCTTTTTTCCCTGCTAGCACGTGTGGAGAACGTTCTGTGCCCTGTGTATGGTCTCATTTCACCCTCACAGTTGGAGGTAGGAACTTTGATTGGAAGAGGTGAAAGGACTTGCCCACGGATCGGAGTCTCAGCTCAGGCCCTTTGTTCCTGAGTGTGAAGTCCTGCTCTCCTCAGCCAGCATTTCTGCTGCCCTAGAACCTTGGCATTTCTTTAGGAAAAAAATGTACAGTGGTCAAACAAGCTTGAAAGACCTTTGGTTGAACTAGGTTAAAAAAATTTTTTTTCCTGTAAAGTTCTTTTCTTGGAGCTTTTTATAAAACGCGTCCTGTATCTTTTAGGAATGAACTATCATTTCTATGGGCTGCCCTGGTAGCTTAGTGGTAAAGAATCTGCCTGCCAATGCAGGAGGCTCAGGTTTGATCCCTGGGTCAGGAAGATCCCCTGGAGAAGCAAATAGCAACCCACTCCATATTCTTACTGGATAGTTGCATGGACAGAGTAGCCTGGCAGGCCACAGTCTCAGTTTAGTTCAGTTGCTCAGTGGCGTCCGACTCTGCAACTCCATGGACTGCAGCTCGCCAAGCCTCCCTGTCCATCACCAACTCCCAGAGTTTACTCAAACTCATGTCTGTTGAGTCAGTGATGCCATCCAACCATCTCATCCTCTGTCGTCCCCTCCTCCTCCCACCTCCAATCTTGCCCAGCATCAGGGTCTTTTCAAATGAGTCAGTTCTTTCCATCAAGTGGCCAAAGTATTGGAGCATCAGCATCAGTCTGTGGGGTCCCAAAGAGTTGGACACGACTGAGTGACTGAGGACGCATTTCCTCAGTAGCATATTGGACACCTTCCAACCTGAGGAGCGGCTCATCTTCCAGTGTCATACATTTTTGCCTTTTCACACTGTCCATGGGGTTCTCTGGATAAGAATACTGGAGTGGTTTGCCATTCCATCCTCCAGTGGACCATGTTTTGTCCGTACTCTCCACTATGACCCACCATTTTTTTTAATAATGTTTATTAACACCAAAACCACTTTGCATTGGGGCATAGCCCATTAACAATGTTGTTATAGTTTAAGGAGAACAGTGAAGGGACTCAGATTTACATACACATGTATCCCATGTCTTGGGTGGCCCTGCACAGTGTGGCTCTTAGCTTCACTGAGTTACGCAAGCCGTTTCACCACAAGGCTGTGATCGATGGAAGGGGTTTAGATTGCTTTCAGTACAGTTCAGTCGCTCAGTTGTGTCCGACTCTTTGCAATACCATGAATCACAGCACGCCAGGCCTCCCTGTCCATCACCAACTCCCGGAGTTCATTCAGAGTCAACGTCCATCGAGTCCGTGATGCCATCCAGCCATCTCATCCTCAGTCGTCCCCTTCTCCTCCTGCCCCCAATCCCTCTCAACATCAGAGTCTTTTCCAGTGAGTCAACTCTTCGCATGAGGTGGCCAAAGTACTGGAGTTTCAGCTTTAGCATCATTCCTTCCAAAGAAATTCCAGGGTTGATCTTCAGAATGGACTGGCTGGATCTCCTTGTAGCCCAAGGGACTCTCAAGAGTCTTCTGAAAACCACAGTTCAAAAGCATCAGTTCTTCCGTGTTCAGCCTTCTTCACAGTCCAACTCTCACATCCATACATGACCACTGGGAAAACCATAGCCTTGACTAGACGGACCTTAGTCGGCAAAGTAATGTCTGTGCTTTTGAATATACTATCTAGGTTGGTCATAACTTTTCTTCCAGGAGTAACCATCTTTTATTTTCATGGCTGGAGACACCATCTGCAGGGATTTTGGAACCCAAAAAAGAAAGTCTGACACTGTTTCGCCCTCTATTTCCCATGAAGTGATGGGACCAGATGCTATGATCTTCGTTTGCTCAATGTTGAGCTTGAAGCCAACTTTTTCACTCTCCTCTTTCACTTTCAGCAAGAGACTTTTTAGTTCCTCTTCACTTTTTACCATAAGGGTGGTGTTATATGCATATCTGACGTTATTGATATTTCTCCCTGCAATCTGGATTCCAGCTTGTGCTTCTTCTAGTCCAGCATTTCTCATGATGTACTCTGCATATAAGTTAAATAAGCAGGGGGACAATATACAGCCTTGACGTACTCCTTTTCCTATTTGGAACCAGTCGTTGTTGCATGTCCAGTTCTGACTGTTGCTCCCTGGCCTGCATACAGATTTCTCAAGAGGCAGGTCAGGTGGTCTGGTATTCCCATCTCTTTCAGAATTTTCCACAGTTTATTGTGATCCACACAGTCAATAAAGCATAGTCAAT
This sequence comes from Procapra przewalskii, assembly GCA_006410515.1. NCBI lineage: Eukaryota > Metazoa > Chordata > Mammalia > Artiodactyla > Bovidae > Procapra > Procapra przewalskii. The sequence continues at coordinate 1,418,910 of SJYF01000768.1, forward strand.
AAAGCAGAAATAGATGTTTTTCTGGAACTCTCTTGCTTTTTCCATGATCCACCAGATGCTGGCAATTTGATCTCTGGTTCCTCTGCCTTTTCTAAAACCAGCTTGAACATCAGGGAGTTCACGGTTCACGTATTGCTGAAGCCTGGCTTGGAGAATCCTGAGCATTACTAGCATGTGAGATGAGTGCAATTATGCCGTAGTTTGAGCATTCTTTGACATTGCCTTTCTTTGGAATTGGAATGAAAACTGACCTTTTCTAGTCCTGTGGCCACTGTTGACTTTTCCAACTTTGCTGGCATATTGAGTGCAGCACTTTCACAGCATCATCTTTCAGGATTTGAAATAGCTCAACTGGAATTCCATCACCTCCACTAGCTTTGTTTGTAGTGATGCTTTCCAAGGCCCACTTGACTTCACATTCCAAGATGTCTGGCTTTATATTAGTGATCACACCATCATGATTATCTTGGTTGTAAAGATCTTTTTTGTATAGTTCTTCTGTGTATTCTTGCCACCTCTTCTTAATATCTTCTGCTTCTGTGAGGTCCATACCATTTCTGTCCTTTATCGAGCCCATCTTTGCATGAAATGTTCCCTTGGTATCTCTAATTGTCTTGAAGAGATCTCTAGTCTTCCCCATTCTGTTGTTTTCCTCTATTTCTTTGCATTGATCGCTGAAGAAGGCTTTCTTACCTCTTCTTGCTATTTTCTGGAACTCTGCATTCAGATACTTACATCTTTCCTTTTCTCCTTTGCTTTTCACCTCTCTTCTTTTCACAGCTATTAGTAAGGCCTCCCCAGACAGCCATTTTGCTTTTTTGCACTTCTTTTCCATAGGGATGATCTTGATCCTGTCTCCTGTACAATGTCATGAACCTCAGTCCATAGTTCATCAGGCACTCTATCTATCAGATCTAGGCCCTTAAATCTATTTCTCACTTCCACTGTATAATCATAAGGGGTTTGATTTAGGTCATACCTGAATGGTCTAGCGGTTTCCCCTACTTTCTTCAATTTAAGTCTGAATTTGGCAATAAGGAGTTCATGATCTGAGCCACAGTCAGCTCCCGGTCTTGTTTTTGTTGACTGTATAGAGCTTCTCCATCTTTGGCTGCAAACAGTATAATCAATCTGATTTCGGTGTTGACCATCTGGTGATGTCCATGTGTAGAGTCTTCTCTTGTGTTATTGGAAGAGGGTGTTTGCTATGACCAGTGCATTTTCTTGGCAAAACTCTATTATCTTTGCCCTGCTTCATTCTGTATTCCAAGGCCAAATGTGCCTGTTACTCCAGGTGTTTCTTGACTTCCTACTTTTGCATTCCAGTCCCCTGGCAGCCAGGAGAAGCCACCCCGTGCCCGAGGCCAGGGGTGGTGGCCGAGAGGAGCCACCCCACGCTGGAGGCCAGGGCTGGTGCCCAAGGCCAGGGGCGGCCGGGAGGAGCAACCCAAAGAGCCGTGGCTGCGTGGGCGTAGGAGGGCCTAGAGGAGCTATCCCATGTTGAAAGTCAGGAAGGTCGGTGGTAAGGAGATACCGCTCGTTCAAGGTAAGGAGCAGCGGCTGTGCTTTGCTGGAGCAGCTGTGAAGACATACCCTACCCCCAAGGTAAGAGAAACCCAAGTAAGATGGTAGGTGTTGCAAGAGGGCATCAGAGGGCAGACACAGTGAAACCATAATCACAGAAAACTAGTCAATCTAATCACACTAGGACCACAGCCTTGTCTAACTCAATGAAACCAAGCCATGCCCACGGGGCAACCCAAGATGGGTGGGTCATGGAGGAGAGGTCTGACAGACTGTGGTCCACTGGAGAAGGGCATGGCAAACCACTCAATATTCTTGCCTTGAGAACCCCATGAAAATTATGAAAAGGCAAAATGATAGGATACCAAAAGCGGAACTCCCCAGGTCACTAGGTGCCCAATATGCTACTGGAGGTCAGTGGAGAAATAACTCCAGAAAGAATGAAGGGAAGGAGCCAAAGCAAAAATAATATCCAATTATGGATGTGACTGGTGATAGAAGCAATGTTGGTGATAGAAGTAAAGAGCAATACTGCACAGGAACCTGGAATGTCAGGTCCATGAATCAAGGCAAATTGGAAGTGGTCAAACAAGAGATGGCAAGAATGAACATCGATGTTCTGGGAATCAGTGAACTAAAATGGACTGGAATGGGTGAATTTAACTCAGATGACCATTATATCTACTACTGCAGGCAGGAATCCCTCAGAAGAAATGGAGTAGCCATCATGGTCAACAAGAGTCCAACATGCAGTGCTTGGATGCAGTCTCAAAAACGAAAGAATGATCTCTGTTCGTTTCCAAGACAAACCATTCAATATCACAGTTATCCAAGTCTATGCCCCAACCGGTAACGCTGAAGAAGCTGAAGTTGAATGGTTTTTAGATTGCTTTACCTTTCCCTAATTCTGAAGCTGCCACTTACTAGCTATGTGAGCCCCACGCTGTTTGTCTTTCTCTAAGTTTGAGAATTAACAGAAGGAAATGCCTCATGGTGCCTGGAAATAGTAAATGATCAATAGAGCTGGGTCCTTCTTTCCCTGGTGGCTCTGCCTGAAGGCATTTTTCCTTTGTCATTTGATGCCTTTTTAGCCTTTGGTCACAAGGTGGCGTGCCATCTTAAGACAGCAGGTGAGACACAGATGTAAAGAACAGACTGTTGGACTCCGGGAGAAGGCGAGGGTGGGATGATTTGAGAGAATAGCACTGAAACATGTTTATTACCATATGTGAAATAGATGACCAGTCCAGGTTCGATGTATGAGACAGGGTGCTCAGGGCTGGTGGACTGGGATGACCCAGAGGGATGGAATGGGGAGGGAGGAGGGAGGAGGGTTCAGGATGGGGGACACATGTAAACCTGTGGCTGATTCATGTTAATGTATGGCAAAAACCACTACAATATTGTAAAGTAACTAGCCTCCAATTAAAATTAAAAAAAATTTTTTTAAGATATATAATTTAAAGTCAGAAGAATAAAAAAAATGTGGAGACAGTGTTTGTTTTTTTTTGAGCCTGCCAGTGGTTTTTTTTTTTTTTTTCCTTTCTTTCATAGCAGATTTAACACAGGGTAAGTCATTTTATATAGGATTTTAGATGATAGATCAGTTCAGTCACTCAGTTGTGTCCAACTCTTTGCGACCCCATGAATCGCAGCACGCCAGGACTCCCTGTCCATCACCAACTCCCGGAGTTCACTCAGACTTGCGTCCATCAAGTCAGTGATGCCATCCAGCCATCTCATCCTCTGTCGTCCCCTTCTCCTCCTGCCCCCAGTCCCTCCCAAGTTTAGAGTGTTTTCCAAAGAGTCAACTCTTCGCCTGAGGTGGCCAAAGTACTGGAGTTTCAGCTTTAACATCATTCCTTCCAAAGAAATACAAGGGTTGATCTCCTTCAGAATGGACTGGTTGGATCTCCTTGCAGTCCAAGGGACTCTCAAGAGTCTTCTCCAACACCACAGTTCAAAAGCATCAATTCTTCGGCACTCAGCCTTCTTCACAGTCCAACTCTCATATCCGCACATGACCGCAGGAAAAACCATAGCCTTGACTAGACAGATCTTTATTGGCAGAGTAATGTCTCTCCTTTTCAATATGCCATCTAGGTTGGTCATAGCTTTTCTTCCAAGGAGTAAGCATCTTTTAATTTCATGCCTGCAGTCACCATCTGCAGTGATTTTGGAGCCCCCCAAAATAAAGTCTGACACTGTTTCCCCATCTATTTGCCATGAAGTGATGGGACCAGATGCCATGATCTTCATTTTCTGAATGTTGAGCTTTAAGCCAATTTTTCACTCTCCACTTTCATCAAGAGGCTTTTTAGTTCTTCACTTTCTGCCATAAGGGTGGTGTCAAGAAGGCATCTGAGGGCAGACACACTGAAACCATAATCACAGAAAACTAGTCAATCTAACCACACTAGGACCACAGCCTTGTCTAACTCAGTGAAACAAAGCCATGCCCGCGGGGCAACCCAAGATGGGCTTGTCATGGTGGAGAGGTCTGACAGACTGTGGTCCACTGGAGAAGGGAATGGCAAACCACGTCAGTATTCTTGCCTTGAGAACCCCATGAACGATATGAAAAGGCAAAATGGTAGGATACTGAAAGAGGAACTCCCCAGGTCAATAGGTGCCCAATATGCTACTGGAGATCAGTGGAGAAATAACTCCAGAAAGAATGAAGGGATGGAGCCAAAGCAAAAACAAT
>SJYF01000768.1:1433692-1443919 GCA_006410515.1 Procapra przewalskii
GGCCTATGTTTCTCCATTGGTTTTCCTACACCTAAATGACCTCCAGCCTTTCCAAGCACATATTCCATAACGTACTGCGTAGAATAACATGCAAGCATCAAATACCGCTCCTCCCATGTAACACATGACCCTTGAATTACACAGCCTCAGCAGCAAATGGGGCGGGGTCTGGTAGGGACCTTCTGTAACTATGTAAACCTAAATAATGGGAGTAAGTCTGTTTTCTCCTATACAACGTATACGTCATTGTACAGATCAGAGGTCATCAGACTCTGTAAGGGTTCAGGCGGTGAATATTTTAGGCTTCGCAGGAAAACAAGCTCTTGCAACAATTCAGTTCCGCCTTGCAGCACAAAAGCAGCCACAGACTATACATAAATTGAATGAGAGTCACTGGGTCTCATTAACAGTTTAGTTATGGGCTTCCCTGGTGGCACAGCTGGTAAAGAATCTGCCTGCCATGTGGGAGACCTGGGTTCACTACCTGGGCTGGGAAGATCCCCTGGAGAAGGGAAAGGCTACCCACTCCAGTATTCTGGCCTGGAGAATTCCACGGACTGTATAGTCCACAGGGTCGCAAAGAGTCTGCCACAACTGAGCGACTTGCACTTTCACTATGGACATGCGTGCTTGCGTGCTCAGTTGCTCAGTTATGTCTGACCCTTTGTGACCCCATGGACTGTAGTCCATCAGGCTCCTGTGTCCATGGGATTCTCCAGGCAAGAATACCGGAGTGGGTTGCCATGCCATTCTCCAGGGGATCTTCCCGACCCAGGGATCGAACCCTGGGTCTCCTGCACTGCAGGCAGATTCTTCACTGTCTGAGCTGCTGGGGAAGGAGTGTCTTAAATAATTTCTGTCCTCTCCTTCTGCGTAACAGGCCAGCCCCATGCTTACTGAAGGACGGGGAGGCCCCGAGAGGCCCTCAGTGAACCCAGCTGGGTGTCAGTGTAGCCCCTCCCCTATGCGAGCCTGGCCCCTGAGAGCCACCTGATCAGAGTGCCGGCCCTGCACTTGAACTCTGTCACTTGCTGAAGCTGCTGCCTTCAACTAAGAAGGGACTTTCCAGGCCTGAACCCCACCCAGTCTGCCCCAGGACATTGGACTGTCTCCGCCCTGAACCCAATGCAGCCTCATCAGAATCTGGTCCCCATGACCAGCCTGCCTGCCCCTGACTAGATGGCACCTCCTTTTATGGAGGGTGGCACAGAGAGCTTATTCCTAACAGCATATCTGTCCCCCTTCCTTCTGGACTCACTCTTAGCCGGTTGTCTTCCTGCTGTACACACATCCTCCCTACCTCAACCAGCTGCATCATATGGCCCAGCAGAGGAAGCGCTCATATCCTCAATTTCCTAAATGGTTTGAGGGCGGTCTTTGCAACTGCCCTCTACTAACTCCAGGAGATGGTGATGGACAAGGAAGCCTGGCGTGCTGCAGTCCATGGGGTTGCAAAGCGTCAGACACAACTGAGAAACTGAATGACAACTCTTTCTCCAACCCTGTCCCAACTGGTGAACCTGATTGATAAAGTAGACATCTTATAACGGGACTCCCCTGGGGTGGGTGGGTGTCCTTTCCTGTCATCCTGGATGGCGGGGGTCACGATTGGTTAGAAAGTCAGCGCAAGGGCCAGTTCCTCACCAGAGGTACAGGGCCCACCTGAGACAGCAGGTGGTTCCATCAACCAGTTCTAGGCTCTTCATGGACCTACTGCATCTCTACTTCCCATTGTCAAGGTCAGGCTGCCCATGGGGGCTTCTTTCTGAAGCAGAACTTACGGCAACATGTCACTTTCTACGTGTGTTGGAGGGGAGGTGTGAAGTGATGCATCCATTTCCTAGACCTCAGGAATCAGATAAACGGATTTCTAGCCCATCAATACTTGCCCCATGAGAAGACCAGCAGCCCAGCGGATACACCGTTGGCCATGAGCTCCTTCCCTTTACATGCCTTGCTCGACGTATGTGGCACATTACGTTCGAATGCCGTCAGTGCTGATGCCGCTTCTGCAAAACCCCCTGCCTAACTTTTCAGGCAGTCCAGTGACACAAGTCAGAAGTTCTTGCTGCGTGACCTCTGGGTGAGTCTGCTGGGTGCCACAGATAGCGTCATAGCAAAAAGCTGAAGCTTTGCAGAAAAGAGGCTAAAATAAAGAAGGTGGAGAGGAAATCTTCACACAGACTTTCAAGTGTCTATTCATTTATTTACAGTTTTTAGCCACACTGTGCAGCAATGTGGCATCTTAGTGCCCCGACCAGGGGTCAAACCCCCCATCTCCAGCACGGGAAGCAGGGAGTCTTAGCCACTGGGTCACCAGGCACGTCCCTACACAGGCTGATAAAAAAAAAAGTTAGTGAAACAGTCTTTTACTTCCAGTTTGGAAAAAAAAAAAAAGTCCCTTAAATTACTAGGAAACTATTTACAGGATTAACCACATTTTAAGCCAGGAGACTGGGTGTCAAGGGCCACTCAGTGTCCTTTGGTGGAAGAGGCTGGGACAGGTTCTGTGACCTGTGCAAAAGGCCCGATGTCCTTGCCAGAACCAAGGAGAGGACCCTGTCTCCTGACCACCCAGCCCAGGCAACAATGTCCGAAATATCACAGGGGTGTCACAGCCTGTTTGCTAACAAATAATTACATGCCTTTTTAGTGTTTAAGCAAAAACTTTTTTTTTTTTTTTGTATGCAGAATCAGTCTAGAAACTTGCAGGATTTAGGCCCTGTGGCCAGCTGGTCAAGAATCTGCGTGCAATGCGGGAGACCCTGGTTTGATCCCTGGGTTGGGAAGATCCCTTGGAGAAGGGAAAGGCTACCTACTCCAGGATTCTGCCTTAGAGAATTCCATGGACTGTATAGTTCCTGGGGTCGCAAAGAGTCGGACATGACTGAACGACTTTCATTAGTTTAAAAAAATGTTCGTCTCTCTCACAACTGACTTCTTCCCAGGCACCCCCAGGGTCTTTTTGTGATGAGACTAAGGAGCAAGTGGCTTCATCCAGTCCTGACAGGCCTGGCGCAGCTTCCTTGGGTCAGAGAGCTCCTTCCGTGGGCTGGTGGCTCAGACCGGCGCTTTGGTTCCAAGTGCTTTGGGGACTCCCTTCTTGCTCATTCTCTGGAAACGTCACAACCGACACGGAGTCCCAGGCGTCTTCCTTTGGTGAGCTGTCCTTCTCCAGGGCGTCTAAGATGGGCTGATCCGGATCCTTTAAATACTTGAAAGATTGAAAACCATCACCATAATTAGTCTGTAAGTTCCCGATATCAGACATTTTGACTTTAGTTTGAGTTGGCATAATCCTATATCATTTTGGTGTAACTTCCACTTCTGTCCACCAACGAAACAGCTTCAAAAATCCTGAAAACCCCTCCCTGCCCCTCATTTCAACAGCTTTCACACAAATCCAAGGGCCAACAAAGGGGATACTCTGGAAGTGTGTAAGGTGTGTAACTCCGGAAATGAAGTTCTGATTTGCCACACTGGTGGATGAGGGCTTGTGGGCTATTCACCTGGAATGTGTCTGGAATTCTAACTTTTAAGGAAAGGAGGAAATGAAGCCTCCTGGTCACCTACAAGGTGAGGGTGAAGGGGGAAAGTTCACGGGCATTTTTTTCTCAGCTACCCCAACCCACTAGGTGTTTCTGCTTTATATAACACACACGTGGGTGCGGAGGATCTGCAGCGGGCAGCCACGGGTGAATAAGAGAGTGCAGGTCCTTGACGCGAAATGCTGATCCACACCCTTAAAGTGCTGTCTCTCTCCTGCCTCTGCTTTGGGCTTAGACATCAATTACCAAGGGCTTTCCAGGTGGCTCAGCGGTAAAGAATCCGCCTGCCAAAGCAGGAGACGCAGGCTCGATCCCTGGGTCAGAAGATTCCCTGCAGGAGGGCATGGCATCCCACTCTGGTATGCTTGCCTGGGAAATCCCATGGACAGAGGAGCCTGGCGGGCTACAGTCCATGGGGGTTGCAGGGAAGTCGGACACGAATGAGCGACTGAACAACGACCACCACCACAACCAAGTTACCAAGAACCGACTGTGTGGCTCTTGGAAATGCTGAAAGACGCTGAAATGCAGTCAGCTTAGCGCTGGCTGGCGAGCAGAGGGACAGCAGCGTGTCACGTGCGCTTGCGGAACCTCACAAACAGAATGCAGTCAGCTTAGCGCTGGCTGGCGAGCAGAGGGACAGCAGCGTGTCATGTGTGCTTGCGAAACCCCAAAAATACAAGTGAAACATGAGTCATTTTCTCATGTAACTTCAGTGACCTTTGATATAGACTTTTCACACTTTCCCAGGAAAGCAAATCGAAAGACTCTGTGTTTTAGGTTCAAGCCCCAAAGAAACAAGTAGCAGTAAAGCCACTTACTGGGGCCCTGCTGCTAGTTCTACTGAGAGACAGAGTTTTCTGTTTTGTTGCTTTTGTTTTTTGGTTTTTTGGCCTCATCACATGGCATGCGGGCTCTTAGTTCCCTGATCAGGCACTGACCCTGCACTCCCTGCGATGGAAGGGCACAGTCTTCACCACTGGACCACCAGGGAAGTCCCGAGGCGGAGATGATTAATGCAAGTAAGACTCCGAGCTGGCAGCTGTTCTGTTGTGACAGTATTAACCAGGAAAATTGGTTGCTGTTGTTTTTGCCGTTATTGCAGTTTTGTGGTAAGAACACCTAACTTGAGTTCTACTCTCTTAACACATCTTGAAGTGCACGTGCGTGCTCGGCCACTCAGTCGTGTCCAGCACTTTGCAACCCTATGGGCTGTAACCTGCCAGGCTCCTCTGTTCATGGGATTTCCCAGGCAAGGATACTGGAGTGGGTTGCCATTCCCTTCTCAAGGGGACCTTCCCAACCCGGGGATTGAACCCGAGTCCCCTGTGCCCCCAGCATTGATGGGTGGAATCTTTACCCCTGAGCCACCTGGGAAGCCCATTTAAGGGCACAACACAGTACTAATTATAGCACAGTCTTGCACAGCAGAAACCAGAACTTACTCATCTTGAATAACTGAAACTTCCTACCAATTGAAAGCAACGCCCTGCTCCTGTCTCCCCTCACCCCTGGTAACCACTGTGTCACTCTCTGCTTTGCTATGAGTTTGACTATTACTCTACTTAGAGTCTTCAAAAAGCAGAATCCTACAGCATCTGTATGTAGGTCCCAGTAGGGAGTTCAACGTGTATTTCTTATAATGTCTGTGTCCCTTAAACAGCTCATGACATATGAAGGAAAACAAGTCCTACAGCTCTTTTAGACTCTGTCTTTACAGACGAGATGTAACAACATGAGATTCTGTTTCTAGTACTTTTATTCTGATTTTACTGAAGAATGATAAACCTCCAGAGGCAAACAGTTTTAAGTATTCTTCTATCAGCTAGCTTCTGATCCCAAGAATGTCCCAGTGACTCTGTCCTCAGAGGACCTGGCTGCCTCACTGAGCCTTGGGGAGGGGGGCTGCAGTGTGGCTGGGCAGGAAAACAAGACTTTCTGTAAGACCCACTGGACTATGAAGAAGGCTGAGCACCAAAGAACTGATGCTTTCAAACTGGAGTGCTGGATAAAACTTTTGAGAATCCCTTGGACAGCAAGGAGATCAAACCAGTCAATCCTAAAGGAAGTCAACCCTGACTATACATTGGAAGTTGGAAGGACTGGTGCTGAAGCTGAAGCTCCAATACTTTGACCACCTGATGCAAGGAGTCGACTTGTCGGAAAAGACCCTGATGCTGAGAAAGACTGAGGGTAAGAGGAAAAGCTGGTTGGATGGCATCACCGACTCAATGGACATGAGTTTGAGCAAACTCCGGGGGATAGTGAAGGATAGGGAAGCCTGGTGTGCCGTGGTTCATGGGGCCACAAAGGGTTGGACGTGACTTAGCAACTGAACAACAAGGCCCACCCATTCCACTTTTCTTTCTTAAATTCTTTACAGTAACATGGCCTGTGCACCAGGCATGCAAGGCTTTGAGCTCATGGCTCTGGGTGTTTACTCTAGAATCCTCCTACATGTACACTGTCCGACCCAAAGCTCCTGCTCTTGACTGCAGCCTCCACTGGTCCATGAGCTCCAGCCAGGCTCCCTGGGGGCAGTCTCCAAAAGCCTGGGATCGATGTGTTGTCTCCAGTGGGACCTACCGCGGCCAATCTCCTGAATGGGCCAGACTAGACCATAAACCTCATGCCATTAAAAAAAATTTTTTTTTTTTAATTGTGGAAAAGTACATATAACATAGGGGCTTCCCTGGTGGCTCAGTGTAAAGAATCCACCTGCCAATGCAGGAGACACGGGTTCCATCCTTGGGTGGGGAAGATGCCCTGGAGGAAGAAGTGGCAACCCTCTCCAGTATTCTTGCCTGGAGATTCCCATGGACAGAGGAGTCTGGCGGGCTACAGTCCATGGGGTCGCAAAGAGTCGGACACGATTGAGCAACTAAACAACAACAAACGCTTAACATAAAATTTACCATCTTGACCCCTTTTTAAGCATGCGGTTCAGTAGTGTGAAGTCTATTTAGATTGTTGGGCAACCATGACCACCATCTGTCTCTAGGACTTTTTTCATTTTTTTCACAGTAAAATTGAAACTGTCTCCATTAAACATGAACTCCCCATTTCCTCCCTCCCTCCAGACCCGGGCAACCTCTATTCTACATTCTGGTTCTGTGAAGTGAGCACTCTTAAGTGCTCGAATACGTGCAATCATGTAGTATTTGTCATTTTGTAACCAGTTTATTTCCCTGATCGTAATGTCCTCAAGGTTCATCCCTATCATAGCATGACTCAGAATTCCCTTCTTTTTTAAGGTCACCATTCCATTCATGTGTGTATACCACATCTTTTTTGAGGGGGAGTGGTGAATCATGAGGCTTGCAGGAATCTTAGTTCCCTGACCAGGGATTGAACCCCAGGGCCACGGCAGTGAAAGTGCATAAGTCCCAACCCCTGGACTGCCAGGGAATTCCCACCACATTTTATTTATCCACTCATTTGTCAATAGACATTCGGGGTGTTTCTACCTTTCGGCTATTATTCAGCAGAATAACACTGCTATGAAGATGAGTGTACAAATGACCAAGTGCCACTTTTAACTCCGACCTCTGTGTCCGTGGCTTTGGCCACTGTCCTACTCTTGGATGTTAATGGGGGGCAAGAAAGACTGACGAGTCACCCCTGTGGATGTGTACACACATACCTCTTCTATCTGTGATGGAATGCTTGGCGGAGAGTGGAACCAGTGTTTAACCAGGCCTCTGTATTTCAGAACCAGGAAGAGACAGGAGCCCACCACCACTGACAGCACCAAAAAGGTTGTCACAGCCGCGAGGACGTCTTGCTGAAGCTTGACAGAGGCTAGAGAGACAACCGGAAAATGGGCAAGATGACCCCCACACGTTACAAACATCAGGTAATTTCTCACCCACCACTGCATAAATACACTTGAGGTCCCAGGAAAATGAATGGATACTGCTTCTCTTCCACCCCACCCTGCATGCTTTATTGAACCCTTGAGAGTCCCTTGGACGGCAAGGAGATCAAACCAGTCCATCCCAAAGGAAATCAGTCCTGAATAGTCATTGGAAGGACTGATGCTGAGGCTGAAGCTCCAATATTTTGGTCCTGATAGGAAGAGCTAACTCACTGGAAAAGACCCTGATGCTGGGAAAGACTGAGGGCGGGAGAAGAAGGGGGAAACAGAGGATGAGATGGTTGGATGGCATCACTGACTCAATGGACATGAGTGTGAGAAAACTCTGGGAGACAGTGAAGGACAGGGAAGCCTGGCATGCTGCAGTCCATGGGGTCGCAAAGGGCCGGACACAACTGAGCGACTGAACAACAGAGGCAATCCGAAAACAAAGCGGGTGTTACCCGTCTGGCAGTTCTTGTTCTGGAGATTCCAGCACAGCCTCGTTATATCTACTGTGAATTGCTGTCTTAGCCCGTCCTCTCTGGATCTCCCTACACTCATCACCGTCCTTCATCGAATAAGCAATTCCTGACTGAACTATTTTAGGAGTGTTCTGTTCCCAGCTCAGAAAGAAAGCACTTAGGAAAGCATACATTACCATCTGCTGCTGTTTTGGAGCATGATATGTTGCTTAAATGTCCAGGTCGAGAGATGTTTTCTTTGTTCAAAATCAGTTTTGCCTGGACTTGAAAACAGTATACTCTTAAGGGTTTCAAATCATTCAATGTGATGAAGGTACTCCCGAAAGGGTCCGTCACCTGTGTAACAAGCATCAACAACCGCACATGAAAATTACCCACACAGGTGTGGTCAAGGCCTTCCATCTTCTCCAGTGTTTCCCCAAATTCACATTGAACACAATAACCAAAGAATAAGGTAATGCTGGTTTTAAAGAGACAGAATACCAATTTTATAGATAGAACGCTTACAGCCAACAAATTTCGCTTGTGAAAGCTGGGGAGGAGTGCTGAGAAACTGCTGATGGCGTTAGAGCTGTGTTTTTGGCCGTGAGATCTGAGGCCTCATTGCACCAATGGAGCGTCCAGAGCTCGAGTTTAGCAAATCCCAGTTTCCAGGACGAACCCTTCTCCTTTGAAATGAACATTGTCTATTTCATGGTTAGTCTCGTCTACAGCTTCAAGTGAGTCGATGAACAGAGGGGAAACGGGCATTCTAGGAAATAACGCTCCTTGGGTTCCGGATCTGCTTTTGGTTTTCGCTCCACTGTGCCGATTCCCTTTACAGTTCTGGTGAGCATGGTCTTAGAGGTTTATGTCATTAGGGAAGAGTTGGGTCCCCGATTCTTAGAGGATCTTGCCCCGTCTCCCCTCCTGCCATGACTTCCCTCCAGTTTGTCGCCTCCACGTGTTCGGTTGATGGCCCCTCTCTCATTCCGGACAAACTGTCACTATCCACAGGGAAATGAGAAAAAGACACCACGCACTATGGCAGTATGGGATTTCTCCTCCAGGACTGCTTTCGTACTGGGAGACACAACAGAAAACACGAGGCTTCCCTGGTGGGGCTAGTGGTAAGGAACTCAGGAGACACAGGAGACACAGGTTCGATCCCTGGGTCGGGAAGATCCCCAGAGGAGGAAACCCATTCTGGTATTCTGGCCTGGGAAATCCCATGGACAGAGGAGCCTGCCAGGCTACAGTCCATGTAGTCACAAAGACTCGGACACGACTGAGTGTGCACATGCACGCACGCACGCACGCACACACACACAGAAGACGCTACAACCATTTGAAATGGTGGCAGGTAACACATGCTTCAGAATGTGGAGATAAAGTGGCTTATTATATATGTTGACTGAAAAAAAAAAAGGCAGATCATTCAACAGTATATAGGACATGATCTTATTTTTAAAAATACAAATGGTCATACTACATTTGAACAATAGGATTATAGATGATTCATAACTTTCTCGCCTCCTGTTTAACAATGATGACTGCCAGGGCAGAAAAGAAGCCGTTTTTACTCATGATGCCACATAAAGCAATTTCAGGGAATTCTGTGGTAGTCCAGTGGTTTAGGACTCTGTGCTTTCACTGTCATGGCCTGGGTTCAATCCACGGTCGAGGAACTAAGTTCCTGCGAGCTGTGTGGCACAGCCAAAACTTTTTTTTAAATAAGAAATAATTATTTTAAAAAAGGTAAATTTAAGGACAGTATGCTTTTCTGGAAAAAAAATTATCTATTTATCTGGCTGTGTTGGGTCTCAGCTGTAGCACATGGGATCTTTCCTTGTGGCGCACAGGCTTAGTTGCCCTTCAGTACGTGGGATCTTAGTTCCCTGACCTGGGATCAAGCCCAGGTTCCCTGCCCTGGAAGGCAGATTCTTAAGCACTGGACCGCCAGGGGAGTCCCAACACTATTCTTTTTTGAGTTTATTTCAGCAGCCAGTTGGCTTTTCCAGAAGAATCACAGACTACAGAATAGCTACCGTAGAACAGCTACCAGAATAGCTACCGTTCAGGCCTGAGTCTGCTGTCCTCAGAAAGGTCTTGTTTGCAAGGCTGAACCAAGGCTGGCATCTGGGAACTTGGCTTTGAGGAGCGTCCCACCGATCCCTAAGTGATAAGGCTGTTTTAATGTATAAATGATGCTTCTGATGCTGAACGCCTGCTCTCCCTCTGGGAGTCAGGAGCTCTGGTGTCTCTGCTGGGTCGAGGGTGCCTGTGTGACCAGCCCCCAGAACAAGCCCTGGGCACTGAGTCTCCCAGGAGCTTTTCCGGGAGATGCGATTTCACATAC
>SJYF01000768.1:1469987-1480267 GCA_006410515.1 Procapra przewalskii
GTCAAGCTTTGCTTTTGGACTTTTTGCATTTTATTTCAAAATGCCAAACGGAGAACTCTTTTGAAATTGGCCACTCCTGTAAACAGAGGTGCTGAGACATCTAGCAGTGTTTGAATGATGCTTAGAGTGAGTTTTTCCAAGACAAAGACATGGTTTAAATGTTAAGTGAAAACAGCAGAATCCTTGCAAAACTGACGCATTGAGAATGGCTGGGGGAAATATGCCAAAACACTGGCGTGAAATAGGGTGTAGGGTTACGGAATGATAACAGGGTTTCTTTACTTTCTTCTTCCTTTTTTTTTTTTAAGGCTTTTTTCTTTTTCCCCCAATGGGCATATTTTTCTTTTATAATCAGGGGGGGGGGAAATCAAGTTAAAGAAAAGGACACATGTGTTTGTGTCTCAGCCCAGGCCAGGGAAGGCTGGTGGTCTTCCGTGACGTGGAATGCTCAGGGGCAGCGACAGTGAAGCCTATGGTCTTTGAGGGTTCATGGAAACCCCCTGACAATCTCCTTCCAGAGCTTTTCTCTGCTAAAATGTAGAGGATTTATGTTTCCCTTACAGTTCCTGGCAAAGTACTAAAAGGAGCCCTACCCAGTTTGCTGCTTGGGTGGACATTCTGCTGACACCCCAGGCATGCAGTAGACCCCCCCACCCCCCGACTTCAAGGCAGCTCGCCAAAGAAAGTTTCTCTCAGGGGCTGGCATTTCTGCTTCCTCTTTCTCCTGGCTGGGAGACTGCGAAGTCTTGGAGAGATGACTGGGATTTCCACAGAATCCTCAATCTGAAGAGAACAGGAAGCCAGTCTCACTGGAATTGGCTGTGAGGGACGTCCAGCAACCACTGCCGTTTGGCTCCATCTCTGCCCGGCCAGAGCATCATGTCAGAGCTGGGTTTATTGCGTGTAACCTTTGTAAGACACACACACACGCAATAAACCCAGCTCTGACATGATGCTCTGGCGTAACCTTTGTAAGCAGAGAAGGCAATGGCACCCCACTCCAGCACTCTCACCTGGAAAACCCCATGGACAGAGGAGCCTGGTGGGCCGCAGTCCATGGGGTCGCTAAGAGTCAGACACGACTAAGCGACTTCACTTTCACTTTTCACTTTCATGCATTGGAGAAAAATGGCAACCCATTCCAGTGTTCTTGCCTGGAGAATCCCAGGGATGGGGGAGCCTCATGGGCTGCCCTTTATGGGGTTGCACAGAGTCGGACACAACTGAAGTGACTTAGCAGTAGCAGCAGCAACCTTTGTAAGTGGGTGCCCCTCTGGCTCTCGTTTGGAGGCAGGTTTACTGATAAACCACTGAAAGCAAACACCTCAGAGCCTCTCCTTTACACAACCTCGTCCACGGCCGTGGAAGGGGCTCCCCGCACTTGGTCATATGCTTTTGTGAAATCTGCCAAGTAAGAGCTTTTAACCACAGTTGTTCAGACATCTGTCTCTTTCCTCACCAACTTCTCCTTTAACACATTTCTAGACCATGCATGATGGTGTTGGGGTGCCTGTGGTGTTTCCCAGAACTGTCTTGACGTGATACAGCAATAGCATTGTGAAGTTAAAAGACACTTTTCTAAATTGTCAATATGAAGAAACATTTTGATTAAATCATTCTAGAGGAAAAGACTGAATTAACATTTTGTTCTTTCTATACAGCATATTTTATATATTTACTTTTAAATATTATTATTAATTTTTTGGCTGTGCTGCATGCCCCCTTGCAGGACCTTGGTTCCCTGACCAGGGATTGAACCCTTGGCCCCTGCAATGGAGTCCTAAGCACTGCACCACCAAAAAATTCCCTGGAGCGTATTTTAAAGGGTTGTTGCAGGTAGAGGCCACAATCACACAATCTAATGTGTAGATAAAAGAGTATTTTGGGACCATGCTATGGGAAATGTAGGATCTTAGTTCTCCCACCAGGTATCCTGCAGTGGAAGCACAGTCTTAATCACTGAACTGCCAGGGAAGTCCAAAAGAGCGTGAAAGGGGTATGTCAGGCAGTTAATGAACAGGTATTTTATTTTCCTGAATTTTTGCAACATTAGCGGTATTCGGCAGCTTTAAAAATGTGTAACTTGTGATTTATTTTCTAATTCTTTTTTTTAATTTTATTTTTACTTTATTTTACTTTGCAATCTAAGTGAATACTTCTGTGCTTGATTTTATACTCTTAGTTGTGTTTCTTTACCGCTATTATATGAACAAACAAATTTCAGCCTTACAAAACCTGAATTGCCTCATTCCTTTCCGTTAATTTGCTGCCTTCTGACCGGCTGATCTTCCTGAACTGTTTTCCTTATTCGAATCATCTGGACATGCTGCCCTCCCCGCCCTCAGGAGGGTGGGAGAGGGGTGGAGAAAGAAGCCCACGTTGGGGGATGGCTTGGGTGCTTCTGCGTGTGTTGTGCCACTTCGGGCTGTCATGCCTGCTGTGCCACAGATGAGGACGCCGAGGAGAATTAAGTGCCTTGAGGTGAATTTGTATGGTATCTGTGGCACCTTAAGGCCTCCCAGGTGGCGCTAGTGGTGAAGAACCCACCTGCCAATGCCAATAAGAGACGCAGGTTCGATCCTTGGGTCAGGAAGATCCCCCTGGAGGAGGTATGGCAACCCAGTCCAGTGTTCGTGCCAGTCCAGTGTTCTTCCCTGGAGAATCCCATGGAGAGAGGAGCCTGGAGGGCCACAGTCCATGGGGTTGCAAAAAGTCAGACACGACTGCACACATCTCATGGAGTCCTATACCCAGGCCACAGAGGCAGAGCTGCAAGCAGCACCATCTCTGGAAAGGACGGAACCCCTTTGTAACTGTTGCCAAAAGTCCCCCGGCAGGCGTCCTGACCCCATATTAGGCAAAAATGCCCACGGTACTGCTCATTGCAGGCGCCCTAACCAACCTTCCACCAGGAATTTTCTTTGTCTTGAGGCTGTAAGAATTGGCAGCTAAGCCAGGAAATGCGTTGACCCTCCTTGGCCTATTAGGAGGTCACCTCCCTGTGCTCAAAGTGCCCTTATCCCCCCTGCTCTTTGTTCTTAATGCACTCATTGCCCCTGAAATGCTGTGTGCCTGGAAATTCCTTTCCAGCCGCCCTCTGACTGCCATGGCAGTATCCACTGAGCTAAGTCATAACTGCTTTTCCTCGAATTCCCTTCTTGCCTGGTTCTGAGTTAGCATGGATCAGCGGATTTTTTTTAAAAAAACAGGATTGAGAAGGTAGAATGTGGCCGTTCTCCTCTCAGGAGACTGGAGCAGGGCGAGGGGGATTGCTGCTGCTCACAGTACTGTGGCTTATCTACTGGCGTCCTGTAGAACGGGGATGTAGCCAGTCTCGACATTTCCTCCAGCACCTGCTGCTACGGCTTCTCTGTCTCCTGAGCCAGGTGCCCGTTTAGCTCCCTGACAAAAGCATCCCCTTTTCCTGCAAGGCACCCTGCTGGAGACTTGGAGATGGTGAGAGACTGATGGGTTGAGCATGTCCTTGTACACCCCTCCTTTCGTCCACCTTCTCTTCCCCCTCCTGCCCAGGCTGCAGCACCAGATACAGAAAAAAAAAAAAAAAGTCTTACACAGATTATGTAGCCAACTTCCCTGATTTATTTATTTTTAAAATAGTTCTTTATCTGATTGTGCCGCGTCTTAGTTACAGCACATGGGGACTTTGATCTTTGTTGTGGGCGTCCCTGGTGGCTCAATGGGTAAAGAATCCGCCGGCAATGAGGAAGACCTGGGTTCGACCCCTGGGTTGGGAAGATCCCCAGGAGAAGGGCATGGCAACCCACTCCAGTCTTCTTGCCTGGAGAATCCCCATGGAAAGAGAAGCCTGGCAGGCTGCAGTCCATGGGGTTGCAGAGAGTTGGACACGACTGAGCGACCCAGCACATAGCACAGTGGCATGAGGGATATTTTAGCATGAGAACCCTCTAACTGTGGCATGTGGGATTTAGTTCCCTGACCTGGGATCGAACCCAGGCCCCATGTATTGGGATGTAAGATCTTAGCCACTAGACCACCAGGGAAGTCCCTTCCTTGATTTCTTAAGGTCAAGTCCCTATCTCTCTCTCACACACACACATTGCAGGGTGGTTTTGTTTCTCTGATCAAAATCTAACTGATCATATTCCCAAATTGCACAGCACCTAGGGGTGTACTCCTAGCCAGTCCTGTCTAGCACTGGAGCTCTTTGCATCTCATGCCAAACTTCTTATCATGCCTTTTCAATTCCCCCAATCAGACTTGGCTCTCACCACCCCTGTCATACTTTCTGAGGCTCGCCAATAAGATCCTGCTTTTCTATCTGTGAGACTTTAAGGATTTTTAAAAGTGAAGTATACTTGATTTGCAATGTTGTGTTAGTTGCAGGTGTATAGCAAAGTGATTCAAATACACATATATATTCTTTTTTTTCTATTCTTTTCCATTTTAGGTTATTGCAAGATAATGAATATTGTTTCCTGTGCTATACAGCAGATCTTTTCTGGGGGGCCATCTTCCATGTGGCATGTGGGATCTTAGTTCCCAGAGCAGGGATCAAACCCATGTCACCTGCATTGGAAGCTCAGAGTCTTAGCCACTGGACGACTGGAAGTCCCAATAAATCCTTCTTATTTATCTGTTTTCTGTGTGGTAGTGTGTATCTGTGAATCCCATACTCCTAATTTATCCCTCCTCCACCATCCATCCAGCATCCACCAAAGAACTGATGCTTTTGAACTGTGGTGTTGGAGCAGACACTTGAGAGTCCCTTGGACAGCAAGGAGATCAAACCAATCAATCCTAAAAGAAATCAGTCCCGGATATTTATTGGAAGGACTGATGCTGAAGCTGAAGCTCCAATACTTCGGCCACCTGATGCAAAAAGCCAACTCACTGGAAAAGATGCTGATGCTGGGAAAGATTGAAGGCAGAAGGATAAAGAAGGGGGAGACAGAGGATGAGATGGTTGGACGGCATCACCAACTCAACGGGCATGAGTTTGAGTAAGCTCTGGGAGGTGGTGAAGGACACGGAAGCCTGGGGTGCTGCAGTTCATGCGGTTGCAAGGAATCGGACACAACCTAGCAACTGAACACCACCACCATCCGGGAGTCTGAAGATGAGCTTCTTGAAAGCTGCGTGTACGCTACTTTCCTTCCGACGCTGTCTGCCCCAGCTGCACGGCCCTCTTCTTTCCTTCACGTCTCCCTGCTTCCTCCCTCCCCAGATCCACAATCTAAGTTCTAAACCTCCATTCCTCGTGTGAGCGTCCACTTCCTGAGGACTTCCTCGCTGTCCCAGTTTAGCAGCGTCTACTGCTGCACAGCGTCTCACGTCACTGTCGATCTCTGTGAGACAGACGCCTTCAGGGTGTGGGTAGGTGAGTGCTCCTGTCAGTCAATCAGAGCAGCAACATCTCTGCTGGCCACTGCTTGATGGGGTATCCTCTGAGCCAAGAAGTTCCAGCAGAAAGATCAGGGGGACTGGCACAGAAGTAAAAGGATACATTCACCTGGGTCTCTAGTGACCCAGTCCTGTCTCCTTATGGAGTCCAAGTTCGCTCTGCTCGCCGCACGATAGACCAGTGTATCTGAGAGATGAGGTGTTGAGGCAGGGAAGAGACTTTAATCAGAGAGCCGGCAGACTGAGAAGATGGCAGGCTAGCACCTCAAAATAGCCATCTTATCGGGGTCTGGTTTTATAGATCAGAGATGAGGGGGTGGTGAGGAAGCAAAGTAAAAAGGCCATGAATCTAGCAAACGTCTCCAAGAATGGCAAGCCTCGGGGCAGGGGATGTGTTAATTTCTTCCTGCCATCCGCAGGTGGACAGGGTTCTGAACAAAAGCACCTTAGTTTAACAGTCAGGCAGAGGGGCAGGACTCTCTGAGGCAAACCGTGCTGTATGATTATGGTAACCGAAGCAATGAAAGGCAAGTCAAAGAAGCGGTTCTACTGTGGAGTCAGAATTGGCTTCCTCCCTGCAACACTCACGGTGTCCATCGAGGGCCACAGTGCCTTCCTTTCCTTTCCCTGCAAGTGTTGCCTTTCTGCTTCCCCGGTGGGGCCACTGCAAAAACCCCATCCAAAAGAGTCAGACTATTTTCTCCTCTTTTCCTTCCCTTGCCAGAATAACTATTTTATTTTTTTTAATTGAAATTAGTTTATATATATATTTTTTAATTTTATTTTTTTACTTTACAATACTGTATTGGTTTTGCCGTACATTGACATGAATCCACCACAGGTGTACATGAGTTCCCAACCCTGAACCCCCCTCCCACCACCCTCCTCATATCATCTCTCTGGGTCATCCCAGTGCACCAGCCCCAAGCATCCTGTATCCTGTATCGGACCTAGACTAATGATCCATTTCTTACATGATAGTATACATGTTTCAATGCCATTCTCCCAAATCATCCCACCCACTCCCTCTCCCACAGAGTCCAAAAGTCTGTTCTTTACATCTGTGTCTCTTTTGCTGTCTCGCATGCAGGGTTATCATTACCATCTTTCTAAATTCCATATATATGTGTTAGTATACGGTTTTGGTGTTTTTCTTTCTGGCTTACTTCACAGAGTAACTATTTTAAAACGTGACATTCTGCATTTCCCTCCTCCGTGAAACAGGAAATGAATGACACCCGAAAATTTGGCAAGACGAGAGAGTGCAGAGAGAAGGAAATGTGCAGGTCCTTTGAACCCCTATAAAAGGAGAAGTTATGCCTACATATTATGTAAATATCAAAGCTTTAATATTCTGCTCCTGGCGAGTCCCCAGGGAAAGCGCAGGAAAGGGGCTGAGGCCTTCTGGAAGCTGCCCGTGGGAACTGGGAGGGGCTGGCAGGAGATGTCTCCACCGATTTTCTGGGCAGGGTTTGTGTAACTAATTCAGAGAAACTCAGATGGATCTCTGTTTTCTGGGAAGGTTCAGATCATATCATTATCCTTCCATGTATAAACTTGCCATCTGGGTCCTGCAGACTTCCAGGAAGAACCTGGTAGGTAAGTTGGACAGGAATAAGAGTGGCTCATTAAGAGACGGGCCTGTGAATCAGCTCAGTGCAGCTGGCGGTGTCACCACAGCCTCTGATGAGTCGTCACTGGCACCATTGGCAAAGCGGGAATCAGGCCTACACCCTCCTGCAAGAGACGCTGCTCTGGGCATCTCTCCACCTCATGGCAAGCCTTTGAGGTCAGGGCACTGATTGTTCTGCTCAGCACCGCTGTGCCTGTTGTTTTTAGTATTTATTGATTGATTTTTGGCTGCTCTGGGTCATTTTTGCTGCACTCACACTTTCTCTAGTTGCAGTGCGTGGAACTGCAGTGAAGTGAAAGTCGCTCAGTTGTGTCCAACTCTTTGCAACCCCATGGACTATCCAATCCGTGGAATTCTCCAGGCCAGAATACTGGAGTGGGTAGCGTTTCCCTTCTCCAGGGGAATCTTCCCAACCCAGGGATCAAATCCAGATCTCCCGCATTGCAGGCACATTTTTCTTTTTTACCAGCTGAACCACGAGGGAAGCCCAAGAATACTGGAGTGGGTAGCCTACCCTTGACCAGCGGATCTTCCTGACCCAGGGATCAAGCCGGGGTCTCCTTCACTGCAGGCGGATTCTTTACCAGCTGAGCTACGTGGACTCTGGAGCAAGGCCCGAGTATGGGCTCAGTAGCTGTGGTACACAGAATTAGTTGCCCTGAGACATGCAAGATCCTTCCAGACCAGGGATTAAACCCATGTCTCCTGCATTGGCAGGCAGATTTTTAACCACTGGAGCACTAGGGAAGTCCCCACTCAGCACGTTTTGAACACCCTTAGTGTGTCTGGGAAGTTCTGTCTTATCAGTCCTGCCCCTTCTAGAAAACTCCAGATCCCAGCCCCCATCACTGTCCTGTTACATAGTCTAAGCCAAGTCTCCTCCTCTGAGCCGAAAAATCTTGAAAAATTTTATATTTCTAAGAACCCCCAGGATTTCCCCCTCATATCTCAGTTTTTCAATAATTTCTCATGAGGGATTCACTTCGTTGTACACAGCAGAAAGTAATGCAACATTGTAAAGCAACTATACCTCAATTAAAAAAAAGAAAAACAATGGAGGGTCGAAATCACTTGAAGATGTTAAAAGAAGACTCATGAGGGAAATCAGCCCCATATAATCAAAAGAATTTTATGTTATGTTTCCTAAAAGTTATCACATATTATGCCACCTAGCTGGTCTGTAACTGAGACACCAAAAGATTTTGTTCTTTACATGATTCTTAATTCTTTTACAGTTCCTTATTTCACTGTTATAAATGCTTATTTTCCTTGTAATAAATCTTTCAGGGAAAAAAGACTGGAAAAAAAAGGGCAAGAAGTCTTTAAAAACACAAACTGCTAAAAGGACTCTCTAGCCCAAATTCTAATAATCACAGCCTCCTTAAAATTGCTTGCCAAAGGCAAATACAGATTTTGAAAGACTTGAACAAATAATGAAAGGCTTTAGTCATCCAAATGAGTAAACAATTTATTTCAACTGATTTTTATAAACTAGTGAGTTTTCTATCGTACCTGATTTATGACTAAAGCTTTAAAATGAAAACTAAGGAGAAAAAAAACACATATTATTCTAATTCTCTTTCTCTGTAAATATTTATATGAATATCCTTTCAGATATATTCTTTACCTTGTTCACTTATTCCTTTTGTTTTAAAACATATATTTGAATTTTTTTTCAGACATGTATTCTAATTTGATTACTGTTAACTCTTTGTGTTTGGAAAACGTATACTGGAACTACTGAAATTAAAAGATGCTCGCTCCTTGGAAAGCAAGCTAGACAGTGTATTAAAAAGCAAAAACATCACTTTGCCAAAAAAGGTCCATATAGTCAAAGCTATGGTTTTTCCAGTAGTGTGTATGGATGTGAGGATTGGACCATAAAGAAGGCTGAGCACCAAAGAATAGATGCTTTCAAATTGTGGTGTTGGAGAAGACTCTTGAGGTTCCCTTGGACAGCAAGGAGATCAAACCAATCAATCCTGAAGGAAATCAACCCTGAATATTCATGGGAAGGACTGAAGCTCCAGTACTTTGGCCACCTGATGCGAAGAACTGACTCATTGGAAAAGACCCTGATGCTGGGAAAGATTGACGGCAGGAGGAGAAGGGAGAGGCAGAGGAGGAGATAGTTAGATGGCATCACTGACTTCCTGCACATGAGTCTGAGCAAACTCTGGGAGATAGTGAAGGACAGGGGAGCCTGGCGTGCTGCTGTCTATGGGGCTGAAAGGACTCAGTGACTGAACACTTAACTTATCCACTCCCAGGACTTACCAACTGAAGAACAGAAATACTGGAACCTCTTGTCAGATGTATACTGTTTGTCTGGGAGAAACAAAGACCTTTCTTCTCTTTGTGTCTGTTTTCGGAGAGGTGTTATGGACTGAATGTGTCCTTTCCAAATTCATACGTAAAAACCCCAACACACCACCCTCTCCACCCAACCCAGCCTGGGACAGAATCTGGAGGCGGGGCCTATGGAAAGTAATTAGGGTTAGGTGGGGCCATGAGGATAGGGGCGCCCAGGGTGAGATTAGTGACTTTTCTGCAAGCCAGTGTCAACCTAAATAAACCTATCAAGCATTAACCAAGCAAAAAATGTTTATTTGGGATCAAAGACTTGCAATTCAGAGCACACAGATTCCAGCAGCATTTTTAAATGGTGTCATCAGTTCAGTTCAGTTCAGTTCAGTTCAGTCGCTCAGTCGTGTCCGACTCTCAGCAGCACCATGAATCGCAGCACGCCAGGCCTCCCGGTCCATCACCAACTCTCAGAGTTCACTTAGACTCACGTCCATCAAGTCAGTGATGCCATCCATCCATCTCATCCTCTGTCGTCCCCTTCTCCTCCTGCCCCCAATCCCTCCCAGCATCAGAGTCTTTTCCAGTGAGTTAACTCTTCCCATGAGGTGGCCAAAGTACTGGAGTTTCAACTTTAGCATCATTCCTTCCAAAGAAATCCCAGGGCTGATCTCCTTCAGAATGGACTGGTTGGATCTTCTTGCAGTCCAAGGGACTCTTAGAAGTCTTCTCCAGCACCACAGTTCAAAAGCATCCATTCTTTGGCGCTCAGCCTTCTTCACAGTCCAACTCTCACATCCATACGACTACTGGAAAAACCATAGCTTTGACTAGACGGACCTTAGTCGGCAAAGTAATGTCTCTGCTTTTGAATATGCTGTCTAGGTTGGTCATCACTTTTCTTCCAAGGAGTAAGCGTCTTGGCTGCAGTCACTATCTGCAGTGATTTTGGAGCCCCCCC
>SJYF01000768.1:1490189-1517118 GCA_006410515.1 Procapra przewalskii
GGATTACATAAAGGGTAGAATTAATTATATATTTTCCTGTCGGTATTGAAATTTGGACATATTTCTTTTTGACTACAGTTTGCTTTTTGAAAATAAACCAGATCAAAAAGACAAACACCTGGATTTGTCCCTTACAAGCAAGCTATTTCAAAGAGGGGAAACTTTTTTTTTTATTTTTTTTATATTTAGTGGCTTTCCTGGGGGCTCAGATGTCAAAGAATCTACCTGCAATGTGGGAGACCTGGGTTCAGTCCCTGAATTGGGATGATCCTCTGGAGAAGGAAATGGCAACCCGCTCCAGTATTCTTACCCGGAGAATCCCCATGGACAGAGGAGCCTGGTGGGGTGCAGTCCATGGGGTCTCAGAGAGGTGGACACACCTGAGCAGCTAAGCACAGTGCACAGTTTTATTTTTAATACTTAGTTTTATTTATTTAATTTATTTATTTGGCTGTGCCAGGTCTTAGTTGGGATGTTCAAACTCTTAGCTGTGGCATGTGGGATCTAGTTCGCTCACCAGGGATCAAACCTGGGCCCTCTGCAGTGGGAGCGTGGAGTCTTAGGCACTGGGCCACCAGGAAAGTACCTAAGGGGAGAAACTAAATTCTCTTACAGTCTCAACAGGCTTTACTTTAAAGTTGTGCACATTTTAACTCGAAAGATAATCCTTAACGTGAATTAGGAGTTTCTCCCTCGGAAATCAGACGTGGACCCATATGAAAAATGATCCCAATTTAACTCTAGTGGCTCTGATCCCTTAAGGTGTTTCCAAGAACCGGGGAAACTCCAGTGTCTGTTTGGGTTTGGCAATACCAACAACCCAGCGATGTCATATGCAAACTGGGGCTCGCCCTCCCTGCCTGGCCAAAGGTCACTGGGGCTGATAAGAAGTGGCAATGTGCCAAGAAGCCGAAGCCATCACATTTCAGGCTCGTGTTGAAGGATTTTAAAAAACCAAATAGACAGAATAAAATAATTAGGTCATGGGAAAATGCAGTAGATATAATGTGTGTGTGTGCGCTTAGTCGCTCGGTTATGTCCAGCTCTTTGTGACTCCATGGACTGTAGCCCACCAGACTCCTCCGTCCATGGGATTCTCCAGGCAAGAATGTTGGGTGGGTTGCCATTTCCTTCTCCAGGGCCTCTTCCTGACCTGGGCAGGAATCAAACCTGTGTCTTATATCTCCTGCATTGGCAAGCAGGTTCTTTACTGTCTGAGCCACTAGAGAAGCCTCAAAATACAGGTGCGCAATTCTAATCCACAAATCCAAAATCCAAAGAGCTTTGAAGACTGCAGACGTTCATAACTCACGACCTGACGCAAGCTATGTAGTTTTTAATTATGCCATGCAGTGTGAAAGGCATGCATTTCCCTTGAGAATGATAAATGGTATGATTATCATTGATATAGGTGTGTGTACCCTAATACTACATGGTATCACCTGCAGCAGACCACTTTTTTCCCCCTTAATTAGGTTTTTTAAAAAAACTTTTAATATTTATATTGGACTATAACCAATTAACAAGGTTGTGATAGTTTCTGGTGAACATCCAGGGGACTCAGCCATACATAAACATGTACCCATTCTTCTCCAAACTCCCCTCCCATCCAGGCTGCCACATTATCATTGAGCAGAGTTCCTTGTGCTATACACATAAAGGTCAGGTCACCTCTGGAAAACCCCAAATTGCAAAACATGACTGACCTGAGGTTTCCAGGTAAAAGGTTGTGTGTCTGTGCTGGTGGCCACTCCCATTGATTACACATGTGTACGTGATATATCTTGGGGAACCTTCTCAGTCAGCTTGTAAAGACGAACTTGGCTTCCCCTTCTTACTTGAGGCTCTCCATCAGGAGTCAGGGTCTACACTGGAAACAACAGAACCCATCCTAGCTAGATCAGATGGAAAGCAAGTGTCTGAAGGGTGTTAGGAGGCAGAATCCTTGAAGAGGCAGAAACCAGGTCTGGGGTACTTCTTGGTCAGAGGTCTTCAATATCACGCTGGGCAGCCTACTGGACACGTTCTTTTCCTACAGCCTTGCTGTTCTTTTCCTACCACCTCGAGGTGATAAACTGGGTGATTTTTGCTCTTGTGGTAGAAAAAAAAAACCTTGTTAGATTTGTATCCTTTAACCATGAATGAAGTTGACTATCTTTTGTTTAGGAACGTTTGAGTTTCCTTTTCCATGAACTCTTCTGATCACATCTTTAACCTTTTTTTGGAAAACTCCAGAAAGTAAGCTCAAATGTCCTTAACAAAATTTAGTCGATCTCATACATAGTCAAAAGATACAAATCTGACAGATTTTTTGATTTGTATTAGTGATATTAGCCCCTTCAGTCATATGTATTGCAAATACATCCCCCAGATCATATTTTATCTTTTGAATTGGTTTGTGACAATTTTTCCCATATAGAAATGAGGAATGTTTAAAATTAATCATTTTAGAACAATAAAATACTTTATAACTGGAAATGAATGAGTCAGAGCCAAGTTGGCAGGTAGAGACTGATGTCTTGGTTGGAGCAAGTGAAAAATCTCAGGGGCAGGGGGGTGTGTATAGCACACTCCCATTCATAGATAAAAAAATATGGTTGTGCATGTACTGGATAGCCTGTAAAGACATACAAGAAAATACTAATGCTGGTTCAGGGCATTGTTTCTGTATGCTTATATACCCTTTTCACAAATATTTTTTTAATTTCATGATCTGTGGATCTGTTACCTTCTAAAAAAAGATCAATTATTTAATGCAATTAAAGTGATAACTCCTTCCCTTTCTGCTTCTGAATTTTTTGTCTCCTTAGAAAGAAATGGATTCTGTAGTTTAACATTGTTAGCAGATCCATTCATGTTTTCTTCTACGACTTCCATTGTTTTGTGTTTATTTAATTGTAATTCATAGTTATGTAAAGAATTAAGTGAGGATCTCAGTCCTGCTTTCCTTTTGGCATTTTAATTGAGATACTCCTGCATATAGAAAGTCATTTGGTGAGAACTGATGTATATTAGAAGAACCAAGGGGGATCCTTCCATTTATTCAAGTCTTCTCTTGTTTTCCTCAAAACAATCCCTTATAGTACTTGCTGAGTTTATGCCTCAGCATTTCATCTTTTGATGTGCTGTCACAGTGACTGTAGAAGAGATCTCCTCCTCCATTATGTTTATTTATTTTTCTAATAGGGAGTGCTTTTTATTTTTCTTAAGGCTTAATTCTTATTTTATTTTTTAAAATATAAATTTATTTCTTTTAATTGGAGGCTAATTACTAGGGAGTGCTTTTTAATGTTTTTGTCCTTCTGAAAGACGGTGTAGGTAGTGGAAGTAATACATGCACAGCTTTTTAAAAACCGAAAGGTAATTGACATATAACATAGTGTTAGTTTTAGGTGTGTAACACAATGATTTGATATATGTATATCTTATAAAATGATCACCACAACAGGTTTAGTTAGCACTCATCACTACAACTTTGTTTGTGTGTATGACGAAAAATTTTAAGAGCAACTCTCTTAGTACTTTTCCAATGTACAAGGTTGCCAGTTCCTGGTCACCATGCTGTATATTATATCCCCAGGACTTACTCATCTCATTACTGGAAGTGTGGACCTTTGGACCACCTTTCACCCATTTTGCTCCAAACCTTATCTCTGCCTCTGGCAACCACCACTCTCTTTCAGCATCTAGGAAGTGGTTCCTTTATTTTGTTTTAGATTCCATGGTGAGTGAGATCATACAGGATTTGTCTTTGTCTGACTTATCTCATGGTGCATCTGACTTAGCATGATGTCCTCAAAGTTCATCAATGTTGTAAGTGGCAGGCTCGCCTTTTTTTTTATGGATGAACAATACTCAATTGCAGCCACGGTATCGGTTTGAACTGGTTCTTGTTTCTCTGCCGGAAATGCGCGTGTTATAGATTACTATTGCAATGTGTTCCATGATTGAATGTCGTGACTGTTTCTAATTCTTTTCTCGCTGATTGTCTTCAGTTCCTCCCCTTCACTCTCACATTGTCTTCAGCAGGAATGACTCGGCCTCTTCTTTCACCTGCCATCATGTAACATTCGGATGAAGCCCATGTTCTTATGTGATGTTTCCAGAGACCTAAAAAGGCACAGACCCAAATAACACTTTGATGTTTCCAAATGGTGGCACGGCCGCAGCTGGCAGAGGCTCCAGGCATGAGGCTTCGGATGGTTGGCATTTGTGATTTTGCCCTCTTGCCCAGCCTGCTTGTGAGCAAATAAATAGCTGCTCCTCTGCCTCCAAGCTCTGGACAGGACTTAGAATGGGTGGCTTGGCGGCCAGTGTACAGCACTGGTTATTTAACGCATCTCCCCTTAGCCTGCTGGCAGGCCCACCTCAAAGGAAAGTGGTATGTGAGCAGTAGGATTCCTTTTGAAAACATATTTATTTATTTATTTGGCTGTGCCGAGTCTTAGTTGTGGCACTTGGAGTCTTCGACTTTTGCTGTGGCCCGGGAGATCTTTAGTCACAACATGTGGGCTCTAGCTCCCTGACCAGGGATTGAACCCTGGCCCCCCTGCATTGGGAGTGCAAAGTTTTAGCTACTGTACCACTGGGGAAGTCTGGGGCAGTAGGATTCTGAAGAGTCTTACTCTTGCCTGGAAGGAGGTGGGCCCTAAAATGGTGCTCGGGGCTGGAGGATGGGGGACCCCTAGGACAGACTTTACCATTTAACTCTGGGGTCAGTTTCACCATCCAAAATGGCAAAGCAAGGACTGGAAATTCTTGAGGATTTCAGCAACTCCCTAGGAGTCGAAGGGGAGAGATGACTCATCAGGGAGGGGACTTGGGTTTCTCAGCTGGTGGTTCCCTCAGGGGTGTCCTCCCCTCCACCTTTGGAGCCAGAGAAATAGGAGAGCAAGTTTCCCAGAGGGGGTACTGCAGGGCAGTGAAGGGGCCTGAACTGCTGGGTCCGTCGGCAAAGGTAGACTCTCAGGACAGGGAGGGTCTGGGCTCCTCCTTGGGGGGGAGAGAGGGGAACCGTGGCCAGGAGGTGAGCCCAGACCCTTGATCCTGGTGGCCGGTCCCTGCCCCACACACCCACTGGGCAGGACCTGCCCTCCTGGGAGCATGTTCCACTGAAGCTGGAGAAAGGTCAGATGGCAAAGAAAGCAGGTGTGATGGCAGCTGAAGGGCCCCGAACAAGCTTAGCTAAACAGAGCTTGGATTCTCCCGAAGGCAGCATTACACAGACCTTGTCATCAGTCAGCCCCAGAGCTGGTGAAGAGCTAACAGGAAAGAGAACGCAGAGATTTGTCTCTCCCAAGGCATGAGTTTTGGCAAGCCCACACAGGCGGTTATGCAATCGCCTTGTCAACTGTGCTCAACCTGCTTCATGAAAATAGCCGTCTGGCTCACATCGCCCTATGTGCTGCTGTGTGGTTGACGTGAGAAGACACTTTTACCAGTGGTTAAAGCCCTTCGGATTTTTCACTGCTGAAGACAAAGCGACGTGTGGTTATTATGTTATAACCACACAGTATCAAAGGTTGCTTAGCTAAGTGTGAAAGTCATCGTAAGCACTGCAAACATCAAGAAACTCAGGAAACTATTCCTCGAAGCCGTCTGAATACATCCAGTATTCAGAAATCAAATAGGTTCTTCTCAGGTCAAGATCAGGTGCTAAAGCCCCCTTCCAGGGAGCTGAGAAATCAGACCTTGGTGAAACAGTCTCCTTTATAAATTAAAAAAAAAATTTTTTTTAGTGGAAGTGTAGTTGATTTATAATGTTGCGTTAATTTCTGCTGTACAGCAAAGTTACTCAATTATACACATATATACGTTCTTTTTTAGATTCTTTTCCATTATGGTTTATCTCAGGAGACTGGCTGTAGTTCCCTGTGCTATTCAGTAGGACCTTGTTGATTATCCAGTCTATATGCAATGGTTTGCATATACATGACTAAGCGACTGAACTGAACTGAATCCCAAACTCCCATCTCCCTCTTGGCAACCATCAATCTGTTCTCTATGTCTGTGGGTCTGTGTCTGTTTTGTAGAGTAGTTCATTTCTGCAATATCTTAGATTCCACATAGAAGTGATATCACATGGTATTCATCTTTCTCTTTCTGCTTACTTCACTTAGTCTGGTAGTCTCTAGGTCCATCCATGTTGCTGCAAAAGGCATTATTTCTTTCTGTTTCATGGCTGAGTAGTATTCCACTGTATATGTGCATGCTGTGCTTTCTAAGGTCCCAGAGAAAAGCAATTGAGAGGTTCTTGATCATTTTGTTGAGACACAGGGGAGTTTAGAGTGGGAGAGGTGGACCTGGTTTCCTTCCGGAAGTAAATGTAAATAAAGAACTCAAGTGATGTCAGACCAACCAATGTGGAAGAACTGATCAGGCACGTGATATTCCAGAGGATGTAAAACGATAACATAGACTGTGCCACCAGGGTCTTGCAATCACACAGGAGAACCAGGTGGGAACACAGAGAAGGCAGAGGAGGAAAAAGGCAAAGGAGTGCTTAGGACAAGGGAGCTGGTCACCGCTGAAGAGTGAAAAGATGGGAGACGTTGGCCCAAAGCGTGGCGGGTGGCTGCCGGGGAGAGCAGAGGCCTTCAGAGAGCCGCAGGCAAAGAAGCCAAACTGAGAGGGACTCATCAGTGAGTGGGTGTGAGGATGCTGAGAAAAGTGTGGTGATGGGGCACGGTGGTGGTGAACCCAGGAAGTGGTAGGGCTCAGAAAGTCTTTTTTTTTCTAAGTAGAGGGAGACCTGGGGATGTTTACAGAAGGGGAGGAGGCATCGGTGAAGGAGAGATTAAAGGTACAGAACACGTGACAGTGATCACCAAGCCCTCTCCATGCCCCGTGTGCAAACCTAGCAGTGCTTCTTAACTGCTGGAACACATTCAGAGCACAAGTGTTTCATCACCTGATGAGCGTTGTTTTGAGTTTTGTTTGTCTTAAAACGGGAGCCTATGAACATTTGTGAGGTTAGAAACAACAGATGGAAGAGGTGTTTGCTGAGGCCTACCTTGTTTCATAGGTCAGCAAATCTGGAAAAGGTCAGTTTTCATTCCAGTCCCAAAGAAAGGCAATGCCAAAGAGTGCTCAAACTACCGCACAATTGTACTCAATTCACATGCTAGCAAAGTAATGCTCAAGATTCTCCAAGCCAGGCTTCAACAGTACATGAACTGTGAACTTCCAGTTGTTCAAGCTGATTTTAGAAAAGGCAGAGGAACCAGAGATCAAATTGCCAACATCTGCTGGATTATCGAAAAAGCAAGAGAGTTCCAAAAAAATATCTATTTCTGCTTTATCGACTATGACTTTTGACTGTGTGGATGACTACAAACTGTGGAAAAATTTTAAAGAGATGGGAATACAAGACCACCTAACCTGCCTCTTGAGGAATCTGTATGCAGGTCAGGAAGCAACAATTAGAACTGGACATGGAACAACAGACTGGTTCCAAATAGGAAAAGGAGTACACCAAGGCTGTGTATTGTCACCCTGCTTATTTAACTGCTATGTAGAATACATCATGAGAAATGCTGGGCTAGAGGGAGCACAAGCTAGAATCAAGATTGCCAGGAGAAATATCAATAACCTCAGATATGCAGATGACACCATCCTTATGGCAGAAAGTGAAGAGGAACTAAAAAGCCTCTGGATGAAAGTGAAAGAGGAGAGTGAAATGTTGGCCTAAAGCTCAACATTCAGAAAATGAAGATTATGGCATCTGGTCCCATCACTTCATGGGAAATAGATGGGGGAAACAGTGGAAACAGTGACAGATTTTATTTTTGGGGCTCCAAAATCACTGGAGATGGTGACTGGAGCCTCCTTGGCAGAAAAGTTATGACCAACCTAAACTTCATATTAGAAAGCAGAGACATTACTTTGGAACAAAAGTCTGTCTAGTCAAGGCTATGGTTTTTCCAGCAGTCATGTATGGATGTGAGAGTTGGACTGTGAAGAAAGCTGAGCACCGAAGAATTGATGCTTTTTCATGGTGGTGTTGGAGAAGACTCTTGAGAGTCCCTTGGACTGCAAGGAGATCCAACCAGTCCATCCCAAAGGAAATCAGTCCTGGGTGTTCATTGTAAGGACTGATGCTGAAGCTGAAACTCCAATACTTTGGCCACCTGATGTGAAGGGCTGACTCATTTGAAAAGACCCTGATGCTGGCAAAGATTGAAGGCAGGAGGAGAAGGGGACGACAGAGGATGAGATGGTTGGATGGCACCATGGACTTGATGGATGTGAGTTTGAGCAAGCTCTAGGAGTTAGTGATGGGCAGGGAGGCCTGGTGTGCTGCAGTCCATGGGGTTGCAAAGAGTCGGCCATGACTTAGGGATTAAACAACAGCCTTGCTATGCGGACAAGTCACCGCAGCCCACAGTTTGCTTGTCTCTGAAATGAGGGTCCTCACAGTGATCGGGCTGGTTAACCGCCCGGTTCCCCATGGCCCCAGCAGGCTTCCTGCCACCCTCCCCTCAGCGTGGATGGTGCGTCTTCCTAGAGTTTAGCTGCACCTCAGTCTGGAGCTGTACCAGGCTTTGCAGGGTGACTCACGGTCCTGGCTAAGCTGGGATGGAGCGTTTCCACAGATGAGGGACTTTCAGCCCTGAATCCAGGGTGAGGAGGTTTGCCCTATCTCGTTCTCTGCTCCAGTGTTTTGCAGAAGTCAAGGGTATAATCGCTCCAATTTTGGGGGACAGTCCCAACTTCTCTCACCCTGAAACAGCCTTCCCCCAACTCATGATGGTCCCATTACAGAGACATATTACAGGGTTCCCAAGGGCCAGGGCAGTATTTTATTTTTGGCTATGTGGCTGGTGGGAACTTAGTTCCCTGACCAGGAACTGAACCTGGGCCTTTGGCAGTGAGAACAGGGAGTCCTTACCACTGAACCACTGGGGAATTCCAAGAAGTCTGCATCTCAAGACTAGTGAAGCTGGACCAGCTGGACACCAGATTATGGGCTGGAGAAACTTCTTTCATAATGGAAACTGGAATTTTCTCTGAGGTCCACTTTGCAGCCAGGATGAAAGAGGAGACAGAGATGCAAGGCAACCTCCCACGGATTATGCTGATGGTAGTGGGGTGGGGGAGCTTGACAGGACCCTTCAGGCTGGGCAAGGATCTGGGACTTAGATGCAGTCAGTAGGGGAAATTCGGAGGTGCCTTAACCTGGGGGATGCCGGTTTATAAGTGATGCCAAGGAGACTCTGAGATAGAGTGACTGGGACTCTCTACTGTTTTGCTTTGATGCCCATTGTTATTGGAGCCTGTGATGCATGGAGGCTGGACTGAGGCTGATGGAAGAAAGAACACTGGGGGCCTTGATTCACCATAAGGGCCAGGGGTCTGAAGAGGTTAGGACTCAGGTGATCTGAATGGTGGTTCTAGAGCCTAAGGCATTTGGGAGGCATTCGTCTGGGTCAGCCTGTGAGGGACACGGCCACTGGTGCACTGTGGGAAGTGGATGCTGTGAATTGAAAGTGGGGACTAACACACTCTTTGTCACAGCCCCAAAGTGGGAACCACTCAAGTATCCATCAGCTTATGAGTGGATAAACAAACTCTGGTCTATCCATGTAAGGAAAACTTTTCAGCAATTAAAAAAGAAGAACTTTGTAGTGGTCCAGTGGTTAAAACTCCACACCCCCAGTACAGGGGGCATATGTTTGATCCCTGGTCAGGGGAGATCCCAAGGGCTCATATATTACAGCATTTATGGGCCTTGACAACCTTGCGTTAAATGAAAGAGGCTAGTCACAGGTCGCAAGTATGATTCTCTTTGCATGAAATGTACCAGCTAGGGAAATCCATGGACAGAGCAGAGAGGCCAGGGGACGGGAGGAAAGGGGATGAGAAGGGACATCAGGGGGTTCAGAAGATCAACTTGGGGTTCACACACCCCCCTGTGTGCCCTCTGGGGCCATGCTGTTTACCCCTGTGGTGCCATCATCTCCGGGGTCTGTTTATGCTTCAAGACCAGCTCTTAGTTACGTTGCTTCTTTATAGATTGCTGTGTTGATTTGTATCTTTCGTCTGTGCTGGGTCTTCGTGGCTGCACGCGGCCTTTCCCCAGCCGTGCCGGGCAGGGCCTACTCTTCGCGGCGGTGTGCGGGCTTCTCGCTGTTGCAGACCGCAGGCTCTGGGCATGCCGGCTCCCGTAAGCGCGGTGTGCGGATTCCGTGGCTGAGGCTCGTGGGCGCTAGAGCCCGTGTCCCTTGCACGGCAAGGCAGCATCTTCATCACTGGGCTGCCAGGAAAGCCACGACCAGCTTCGTGAGGGAGTCTCTGGTGCCTGGGGATGGTGAGGAGGGTGAGTTCAGGCAGGCCCGGCCAGAGTGAGGACAACGTGGCCCGTGTGCTCTCAGCACCCTCAGTCTCTTTCGCTCAAATGTGGGTTTCTGGGGCCCAGAGCTGCTGGTGGCCTCGAGGTTTCAGTTTCCTGCCTCTCGCTAAGCTTCTGTTTGCCACCCTGTTGTGTGAGTTAGAGCGAGGGCGTCAGCACTGGGGGCGTGGAAGGCTAAGGGTTCGCAGTTCTGCCCGCACCTTAGAAATCTCTGGGTGTGTTTCAACATTGACTACACCCAGGCCTGTCCCCCAAGTCTGAGTCAGTTGAGGTGCATGGTGGGGACCCATACCTTTGACTCTTCAGCCAGGAAAAGAACACTTACTGAATGGTTTTAGCAAACAGTAATGAGCTTTCCTGAATCAGTTATATCACTGGGAGTTGCAGTAATGCTAACTGTCTGATTCCTTCACTCACTCTGCTTTTGTTGGCTGGAATTCTTCTATGAAGAAAGCTTTCCTTCATTGATTTCACAGATAATTTTAATATCAACCAACTATGGCTTAGAAGCACCGATGAAATCTATTCATTTATAGATGAGAAAAACTGAGGTTCCTGGAGGTATAAAGATTTGCTGAAATCACACAAGAATTAGCAATCAAAGGCTGGTGTGGTTTTTTTTTTTTTTTTGATACTGAAAGAAAAATCTTTCCCTTGAAAAATTTCGAAACACCAGAGTAGTGCATCCCAAGCTATTGTTCTTTTAGAACTCCTGTCAACATTTCCCAGAACAGGGCCTGGCTTGCAAAATACAACCAGGTTTTCAGAAACATTAGAAGCTGTTTTGTTTCATGGCTCCCCACCCTCTCACGCCCACTGCCCCGGCATCTGTACATGCTTCCTAACTCTCTTCAGCCGTGTCCGACTCTTTGCAACCCTATGGATCATAGCCCACCAGGCTCCTCTGTCCATGGGGATTCTCCAGGCAAGAATACTGGAGTGGGTTGCCATGCCCTCCTCCAGGGGATCTTCCTGACCCAGGGATCGAACCTGCGTCTCTTATGTCTCCTCATTGACAGGCGGGGTTTTTGTTTTTTTACCACTAGCGCCACCTGGGAAGCCTTGTCATGCTCTGGAGGTTCTGGCTAACAACGATAAAAACTAAAAAGGAAGTATAATTGCTAGAAATAAGAATACAAAATCATCATTATTTGCATACAGTATAATACCTTTTCTAGAATACGATGGTTATTTATTATATTAGAAATTAAGACTGGGAAAAAACAACTTCAAAATATTTACTTATCAGGACTTCCCTGGCTGTCCAGCAGTTAAGAATCTGCCTGTCAATGTGGGGAACACAGGTTCAATCCCTGGTCCGGGAAGGTCCCACCTGAGGCAGAGCAACTAAGCCTACGAGTTGCAGCTACTGAAGGCCCTCGGCCTAGAGCCTGCGGTTCTCAACAGCAGAAGCCACCGCAGTGAGGAAGAGTAGCCCCTGCTGACCGCAACTAGAGGAAAACCCGCACTCAGCAACAAGGACCCAGTGCAGCCAAAAGTAAATAAATCAGCAAAAATTACTTATCAAGTCATTCAGAAACAGAAAAATGCCAGTTACATGTGAACGCAACAAATTCTTATGAAAAATTATTATATTTTCCCAAACAAAAAGCAGTTGCTGAGAACCATGCTTCTCTTTTGTAGCTTCACAGATCTCTTTACCTTCTGGACAGTAGCTACTGGTGGACAGTAGCTGGGTCCTATGGCAGCTCTGCACACAGCAGGCGGGCTGTCACACGTAACGCAGTCGGTGGGAAATCCCACTTCACACTCGTGAGAGAATGAAAGTGAAAGATGCAAATAACCTCTTGGTTATTATTTTGAAAATAGTTTGTTTTAATTAATTAATTTATTTTAACTGAAGGCTAATTACTTTACAATATTGCAGTGGTTTTGCCATACATTGACATGAATAAGCCATGAGTGCACATGTGTTCCCATCCTGAACCCCCTCCCTCCTCCCTCCCCATCCCATCCCTCAGGGTCATCCCAGTGCACCAGCCCCAAGCATCCTGCATTGAACCTGGACTGGCGATTCATTTCTTATATGATATTATACATGTTTCAATGCCATTCTCCCAAATCATCCCACCCTCTCCCTCTCCCACAGAGTCCAAAAGACTGTTCTATACATCTGTGTCTCTTTTGCTGTCTCGCATACAGGGTTATTGTTACCATCTTTTTAAATTCCATATATATGTGTCAGTATACTGTATTGGTGTTTTTCTTTCTGGCTTACTTCACTCTGTATAATAGGCTCCAGTTTCATCCACCTCATTAGAACTGATTCAAATGCATTCTTTTTAATAGCCGAGTAATACTCCATTGTGTATACGTACCACAGCTTTCTTTTCCTTTCGTCTGCTGATGGACATCTAGGTTGCTTCCATGTCCTGGCTATTGTAAACAGTGCTGTGATGAACATTGCCACCCTCGCCTTTTCTATTTTGAAAATAGTTTTGACTTTGCTGACCTCCTGAAAGGGTTTCTGAGGCTATATACTTTGAGAGCCACTGTTCTGGAACACCTGAGACTCAGCTCCAAGTTTTACTGGCATCTGTTAGCTTGCAGAGTGACTGGATAAATGATAAGTGTTTGTGTGTTTATTCAGTCGCCAAGTCGTGTCTGACTCTTTGCAACCCCGTGGACTGCTGCGTGCTAGGCTTCCCTGTCCCTCGCCCAAGTTCGTGTCCATTGAATCAGTGATAGTGATAATATATGAAGACAAGTTACTTTCCCACTTACCAGTATCTCTAGAATGTTCTAGGCTCCCCACTGTATGTGTGTGTTTGTGTCTACTGTATCACCTTTATAGAAAATCTGGAATCTCAGCAATCCATGTCTCATGATGCCAGCCGTTTCCAGGACTTACGGTTAAATCTAAATGATGTTTATTAGTCTCTTTATCCCAAAACAGTGGACATTTTCAGGGTCATTAAAATTTATAATGAAAAAGCTTCTTTCCTTTGTAAACAGAAAAAAAGATTTTTTTAATTATTATTTTCTGTGACTTTATCCTAATTATGTTGAAATACTGCAGAGTCTAGTTTTTTTTTCTCAGCCCTGAAATTCTTTTGTTCAGATGTTTTTCATGAATCAGAAATGCTTTTACATGACTAACAGTTCATTTATTATTCATTATTATTTTGAGCTGTAATTTACATACCATAAAATATCTATTACATTTGAATAACTCTTCACAATTTTATAGAATTGGGCAACCACCACCACAGTCGAAAATATTTGCTTATTTTTGTTTGACTCTTTAAAGTATCTTAAGTACAATTAGCATTAGAGAAAATATAGATGTCTACTTTAAAACAAAAAAAAAAACCCTGAAATTTGAAAGTATTTTAAAGTAGTATTTTTTCCTTCAGTGACTATGTCTTAAACTAAGCCAGCTGAACTCATTTTACTGTCAGTCAACTATTAAATAATTTATTAAGGACTTCGTTGGTGATCCAGTGGTTAAGAATCCACTTGGCCGATGCAGGGAACACAGGTTTGATCCCTGGACTGGGAAGATTCCACATACCACGGGGCAACAGAGAGAAAGTTACATGTCACAATAAGAGAATCCACCACAATGAAAAGCCCGTGCACCACAACTAGAGAGAAGCCAACAAGAGAAAGCCCATGTGCAATAGTGAAGATGCACCGCAGCCAAAAATAAATCTGGAAAAATTTATCATCGTTACCAAAAGTTCTGTGTGTGGTGGGTCTGGCTGCTTGTGTCTCAAAAGCCCCTAAAGAGGTCAGGCTGGTGGAAAGGAAGGTTTGCTTTATTTCAGACGCTGGCAACTGAGGCAGGGGGACGTCTGTCCAAAGTCCCACTCCCTCATCCTGACACGCAGGAAGCGGGAGCTCTTATAGGCAGGGGGGGCAGGGGTCTGCGCGCAGAAACAGCACAGTCCTCTCTAGCAGTCATCTTTAACTGGTCATCAGCAGTCTCACCAGCATCAGCTCGTTTCAGGGGCAGTTCATCTTCCGCTCCAGGGCGCACGTGTCCCCGTTTCTTTCCGGTGGATCAGTTCTCGGAATTGCGGCAGCTTGTCTCCTGGGCACCGTCTGGTCGTCATGCCATGCGCTCCTCCACCTGGCGTTTTGGTGTCTCTAAGACAGCTCCCAGGATGGGGCGCAGAGTACTATCCACAGCCCTTGGGGAGGAAGTGAAGGTCCCTGAGTATGTTTAATGACTACATTATCATCATTCAGTCTCCTGTGACTGTTTCCTTTGATTCTGCAGATCTCATTTCTCTGACTAAACTTACGCCTTGACTAAGGTTTTGCAGAGGGCATGGGGGTGCTGATGTGGGGGAGGGCAAGGACCATAGGGTCTTCTGCTCTGTTTCAGCCTAACGGCTCATTTTGTGTGTCAGCCTGGCTTGGCTGTGCCACCCAGATATTTGGTCATTGTTCTAGATGTTTCTGTGAAAGTATTTTTTACATGTGTCCCAGTCTTTTTTTTTTTTTTGTCGTGAAGACAGTAGTTGTATGAGATTAGGGCCTACCATAATGGCTTTATTTTACCTCAATCACCTCTTCAAAGACTCTGTCTCCAAAGACAGTCATTCTGAGCTACTGGGTGTTACCACTTCAATGTCGAAATTTACAGGGGATGAGGAGAAACACAGTTTTAAGCCCATGGAAAGTTAGTCTACTTGACTAACTTCCTTTAAACTTTTAAAACTTATTTTTCCTCTTGACACATTCAGTTGAAAATAAGAGTTTCAAAGTCAGTTTGGGTTGATATAGCACAACACCACAGACTTGTGGCTTATAGACAGAAATTTATTTCTCATGGTTTTGGAGGCTGGAAGTCTGAGATCAGGGTGTAGGCAGGGTTGATTTTTGGTGGAAGCCCTCTTCTGGGTAGCAGACTGGTGACTTCCTCTTTTGTCCTCACTCTGATGAGAGCAAAGAGGGGAAGTGAGCTCTCTGACGACCTTTATAGGGTCACCGATCCCACTTATGAGAGCTCCTCCTCGAGACCACATCTAATCCTAATCACCTCCCCAGAGCTCCACCTCCTAATAGCACTGTGGCAGCTGGGTTTCAACAGATGAGTTTCTAGGAGACATAAACACTCCAGTCCACAATACCCAATTTTAATTTTCAATCCTCTGAGCTCATTAAAGGTTTAACTTAACGTTCTTGTCAAAGTGATGATGTCTTGAGAATGATAGCAGCGGTGGCTGCTTGTGTCTGCTCGTTTTCAAAGGTGTAGAGAAAATTGAAATCTGTAAAGAAGGTTGAACTCTGCCTGATTTCCCCTCCTACAAGTCACTTCAGGTTAAGCCAACAAACAGAGCTTAACACTTTCAGCGTTCCTTAACATTTAGTACCTTAGTGACTAAATCGTTTATCTGTTCATTCATCATTTATCCATAAGTTATTCTTGAGCGTCTACTGTGTAGATGTGCTGGGTACTCTCTAACCTCTTTTGGCGTGATCAAGATTAAAAGGAAAAAACCAAAAAGCACAAAAATTCTCCCCAACTAGAACTTACATTCTAGTGGGAGAGACAGAAAATATTCAAGAGATAAAAGATGATTTTTTATCATCTTTTTTATCATCAAGAGAAATAAGTCAGGGAAGGGACTTAGGAAATATGTGGTATGTACGTGTGTGTGCAGGGTCAGGGGGCTGCAGTTTAAGGAGAGGGAGCAGAACAGGCCACCCTGAAAAAATAACACTGAAGGCAAAACTTGAAATGAACATATGCGACGTGGGGCTAAGCATGGTAGAAGAGCAGAACTAGGGAGAGCAGTTGGGAAATGCAAAGGCCCCGAGGCAGGGCAGGCCTACTCCGCCTGAGGAGCAGCAGGAGGCTGATGTGGCTGGAGCGGAGGGGGTCGAGGGGGTGGTGACATCAGAGTGCTGACGAAGCGCCCTGGAGATCCCTGAAGGCGTGGAGATGTTACTGTAAGAAGGAAGCCAAGGGACGGCGTGGGGTCAATGAGCAGTATGATTGGCTTACAATGCTGAATAGTTACCTAAAATGACGGAAGAGGGGAAAGGGCTGAGAAAGAAGGAAGATCAGCCAGGAAACAATGCAGTCGCTTTCTAGGAGATGATGGTGGCTAAGATAAGGTAGTAATCGAAGAGTGGGTGAAAGTAGTCAGATTCGAGATGTTTTAGTGGAATCTCCCAACAGATAGAATGTAAGCCAGGAATCAAGAGCAGCACAAATTCTTTGGCCTCGAAAAATGGGAGAAGGGAGTTGCTATTTATTGTGATGGAGAAGCCTGAGGGGGCAGGAAGGTTGATTTGGTGTCAAGTCAGCATCAGCATCTCTTATTTCATAACAGATGACTTTTGAAAAAAAAAAGATACTGAATCTGAGGCACACAATTCTAGAATCTTCTAGATAATCTGCAACCATGAATTGTCCAAAGAACCATACATGCATCACTGCTTATCTCAGCAACTCCTTATCTTAGCTCATCCATGTGACATGGTGTGACTTGCCAAATTTTGGTTCATTACTGTATGATGTATTTTGTTATTCCTGTGCTGTAAATTAATGGTCACTCATGCTGAGCAAGCACTTCCTGGGCTTCAGGCAGAGGTTTACCCAAGCTTATCTAGTCGGTTGTTGGCAGAGCTGGGACCTGTTTGCTGGACCTTGAAGCGCCTGCCCCTCTGACACACAGATTGGTGCCTAATTGCAAAACTGAATATTGTGCCTCATCAGAAAGAAGGGCTTGATAACATTCTGAATTATCCATCCTCATGCTCAAGAACAGTAAATTCTTGCGGCAGTTGAGTTTTTGCTCAAGTCCCACCCTTGGAAAAAAATGAGCTTCCCTGCATTAGAGGAAGTGTAACTAGATAACTACAAGCTTAGTCAAGGGGAAATTTTTAAAAGAAAAGACAGTACACATTTGAGGAAGTGGGTTAACATGCCAACAAGAGGTCAAGAGGCCAACAAAGAATCAGAGAAATCCACACTTCTCCGCGATGATTGTTGAAGACCGAAGCAGGGAACGTCCTGACCTTGTAAGCAGTCGGAGCTGATGGTGCTTGAACGTGGTAATGAAGAGGCCAGCATAGTGTGTGATACAGTACACAATCAAGGTTTGTAGGGTGAATGAATGCTCTCGGCCTTCTTTTTTTTTTTCCAACTTCCTTTCCCTGAAGTGACAGACAGCAACGGAACTAGGAAGACCCAGGCTTCATTGACTTGTTTACTCTTGATGGTTAGCGTCATCAAATGTGAACGACAGGAAGCAGATACCAGTTGGTACAGGCCCAAGTACGGAAGAAAGCTTTTGGGTACAACCTCAGTATAGTTTCCGAGGAAAACATATGCACGACAGATGTTTCATTTTGCCAAATCTACATGCATCTCTAAAAAAAAAAATCTCTAAATTTTTAAATCTCTTAAAAAAAATCTACATGCATCTATTATTTTCCCTGCGGTTATGATTTTAATAAAATCAAATGAACACTTCTCATTCTGGGTAAGTATGTATTCAAATCCCGTAAAAAAAAAAAAGTGGTCATTTAAGATGGATTCTCCCAGTTCCTAGGGCTGCAGGTCTGTCAGCCACGCCATGTAGGCACACGAGGCGCTCTGCTCAACATGCCACAGGCAGGAAAATCAGAGTGCTGGCCGGACTGAAGGCTGGTCGGGAGGCTCTGCGGAAAAAACCCTCCTTGAAGCTTGTTCCTGTTGGCCGAATTCCATCCCTCGAGGCACAGGACTGAGGACTTGCAGCTTATTTCCATGCTGAATGTCAGCCAGTGGCTACAGGCCACCTGAATTCCCAGCCATGGGGTTCCCACCCTTTAGCAGCAGTGTGTCAAATCTTAACACTTCAAATTTCTGACTTCCTCTTCTGTGATGAACCAGAGAAAAGGCTCAGCTTTTTAAAGGGTTCCTAAATCACTCCCATCAGGATAATCTCCCTCTCCCAAAGTCAGTTGTGTTTTATACGCTAACTTGTTAATCACGAGCGTAAAACCCATTATACTCACAGCCCTGGGGATCATGCAGGATGTTTATACCAGGTGTGGGGATCTTGGACACCCTCTT
Organism: Procapra przewalskii; assembly: GCA_006410515.1. Taxonomy (NCBI): domain Eukaryota; kingdom Metazoa; phylum Chordata; class Mammalia; order Artiodactyla; family Bovidae; genus Procapra; species Procapra przewalskii. The sequence goes on from SJYF01000768.1 coordinate 1,508,582, forward strand.
TGAATTCCATCAAAGTAGTTTCCTCTTGTAGAATCAGCTCCCCAAGATGAAGGTTAGTTAGCTTGTTGCTGTTGTTCAGTTGATCAGTCGTGTCTGATTCTTTGTGACCCCATGGACTACAGCACACCAGGCTTCCCGGTCCTTCCCTATCTCCAGGAGTTTGCTCAATTTCATGTTCGTTGAGGATCAGTGATGCTATAGAACCATCTCATTTGCTGCTGCCCTCTTCTCCTTTGCCTTCAGTCTTTCCCAGAATCAAGGTATTTTCCATTGAGTCAGCTCTTCGCATTAGGGGGTATTGGGTCAGCTTCAGCTTCAGTCCTTCCAGTGAATATTCAGGGTTAATTTCCTTTAGGATTGACCGATTTGATCTCCTTGCTGTCTGAGGGACTCTCAAGAACTTCTCCAGTACCACAAATTAAAAGCTTCAATTCTTCAGCTCTCAGCCTTCTTTATGGTTCAATTCACAACTGTACATGACTACAGGAAAAACCACAGCTTAGATATACGGACCTCTGTTGGCAAAGTGATGTCTTTGCTTTTTAACATGCCGTCTAGGAGCTTTCCTTCCAAGGAGCAAGCATGTTTTAATTTCACGGCTGCAATCACCATCCACAGAGATTTTGGAGCCCAAGAAAACAAAATCTGTCACTGATTCTACCTTTTCCCCTTCTATTTGCCAAGAAGTAATGGGGCTGGTAATTAACTTATATGCAGAGTACATCATGAGAAACACACAAGCTGGAATCAAGATTGCCAGGAGAAATATCAATAACCTCAGATATGCAGATGATACCACCCTTATGGCAGAAAGTGAAGAAGAACTAAAGAGCCTTTTGATGAAAGTGAAAGAGGAGAGTGAAAAAGTTGGCTTAAAGCTCAACATTCAGAAAACTAAGATAATGGCATCCAGTCCCATCACTTCATGGGAAATAGATGGGGAAACAGTGGAAACAGTGGCTGACTTTAGTTTGGGGGGCTCCAAAATCACTGCAGATGGTGATTGCAGACATGAAATTAGAAGATGCTTATTTCTTGGAAGGAAAGTTATGACCAACTTAGATAGCATATTCAAAAGCAGAGACATTACTTTTCCAACAAAGGTCTGTCTAGTCAAGGCTATGGTTTTTCCATTCATTGTGTATGTATATGAGAGTTGGACTATAAAGAAAGCTGAGCACCAAAGAATTGATGCTTTTGAACTGTGGTGTTGGAGAAGGCTCTTGAGAGTCCCTTGGACTGCAAGGAGACCCAACCAGTCCATCCTAGAGGAGATCAGTCCTGAATATTCATTGGAAGGATTGATGCTGAATCTGAAACTCCAACACTTTGGCCACCTGATGCAAAGAGCTGACTCACTGGAAAAGACCCTGATGCTGGGAAAGATTAAAGGCTGGAGAAAAAGGGGACGACAGAGGATGAGATGGTTGGATGGCATCACTGACTCAATGGACATGAGTTAGAGTAAACTCTGGGAGTTAGTGATGGACAGGGAGGCCTGGTGTGCTACAGTCCATGGGGTCGCAAAGAGTCAGACATGACTGAGTGACTGAACTGAACTGACTGAATAGGACTGGATGCGATGATCTTCGTTTTTTGAATGTTGAGCTTTAAGCCAGTTTTTTCACTCTCCTCTTTCACCTTCACCAAGAGGCTCTTTAGTTCTTCTTCACTTTCTGCCATAAGGGTGGTGTCATTTGCATATCTGAAATTGTTGATATTTCTCCTGGCAGTCTTGAGTCCAGATTGTGATTCATCCAGCCCAGCATTTTGCATGATGTACTCTGTGGAGGACAGGAAAGCCTGGTGTGCTGCAGTCCATGGGGTCGCAGAGTTGGACCTGAGTTAATGACTGAATACCAACACCACCACTGCATATACGTTAAATACACAAGGAGACGATATACAACCTTGTCATACTCCTTTACCAATTTGGAACCAGTCTGTGTTCCATGTAAGATTCTAACTGTTGCTTCTTCTGACCTGTGTACAGATGTCTCAGGAGACAGGTCAGGTGGTCTGGTATTCCCATCTCTCGAAGAATTTTCCACAGTTTGTTCTGATTCACACAGTCAAAGGCTGTCCCATAGTCAATGAAGCAGAAGTAGATGCTTTTCTGGGATTCTCTTGCTTTCTCAATGATCCAACGAATGTTGGTAATTTGATCTCTGGTTCCTCTGCCTTTTCTAAACCGAACGTGTACATCTGGAAGTTCTCAGTTCACATACTGTTGAAGACTAACTTGAAGGATTTTGAGCATAACCTTACTAGCATGTGAAATGAGTGCAATTGTCTGGTAGTCTGAACATTCTTTGATGTTGCCTTTTTTGGGGATTGGAATGAAAACTTATATTTTCCCGTCCTGTGGCCACTGCTGAGTTTTCCAAATTTGCTGGCATATTGAGTGCAGCACTTTAAACCCATCATCTTTCAAAATTTGAAATAGCTCAGATGAATTCCATCACCTCCAGTAGCTTTGTTTGTAGTGATGCTTCCTAAGGCTCACCTGACTTAACACTACAGGATGTTTAGCTTAGGTGAGTGACCACACCATCGTGGTTATCCAGGTCATTAAGACCTTTTTTGTACAGTTCTTCTGTATATTCTTGTCACCTCTTTTTAATTTCTTCTGCTTCTATTAGGTCCACACCATTTCTCTACTTTATTTTGCCCATCCTTGCATGAAAATTTCCCTTGATATTTCCAATTTTCTAGAAGAGAAAATTTTCCCCATTCTATTGCTTTCCTCTACCTTTTTGCATTGTGCATTGAAGAAGGCCTTCTTATCTCTTCTTGCTAATCTCTGAAAGTCTGCATTCAGTTGGGTATATCTTTCCCTTTCTCCCTTGCTTTTTGATTTTTTTCTTTTCTCAGCTATTTGTAAGGCCTCCTCAGACAACTGCTTTGCCTTCTTGCGTTTCTTTTCCTTAGAGATGGTTTTGATCACCGCCTCCTGTACAATGTTATGAACCTCCATACATATTTCTTCAGGCATTCTGTCTGTCAGATCTAATCCCTTGAATCTGTTTGTCACTTCCACTGCATAAGGGATTTGATTTAGGTCATACCTGAATGGTCTAGTGGTTTCCCCTACTTTCCTCAGTTTAAGTCTGAATTTGGCAATAAGGAGCTGATCTGAGCCACAGTCAGCTCCCGGTCTTGTTTTTGCTGACTGTATAGTTTCTCTGTCTTCAGCTGCAAATAATATAATCAGTCTGATTTGGGTGTTGACCATCTGATAATGTCCATGTGTAGAGTTGTCTCTTGTGTTGTTGGAAGAGGGTGTTTGCTATGGCCAATGTGTTCTCTTGATAAAACTCTGTTAGCCTTTGGCCTGCTTAATTTTAAACTCCAAGGTCAAACTTGTCTGTTACTCCAGGTATCTCTTGACTTCCTACTTTTGCATTCCAGTCCCCTATGATGAAAATGACATCTTCTTTTGGTGTTAGTTCCAGAAGGTCTTGTAGGTCTTCATAGAATCATCCAACTTCATCTTCTTCGGCATTAGTGGTTGGGGCATAGACTTGGATTACTGTGATATTGAATGATTTGCCTTGGAAATGAACCGAGCTCACTCTGTCATTTCTGAGATCGCACCTAAGAACTGCATTTTTTGTTGACCATGAGGGCTACTCCATTTCTTCTAAGAGATTCTTGCCCACAGTAGTAGATACAATGGTCTTCTTAATTAAATTCACCCATACCAGTCCATTTTAGCTTACTGATTCTTAAAATGTTGATGTTCACTCTTGCCATTTCCTGCTTGACTATGTCCAGTTTATCTTGATTCATGGACCTAACATTCCTGGTTCCTGTGCAATATTGTTCTTTACAGCATCAGACTTCACTTTCATCACCAGACACATCCACAGTGAGGTGTCATTTCCGCCTCATTCTTTCTGGAGTTGTTAGTAATCGCCCTCTGCTCTTCCCCAGTAGCTTATTGTGCACCTTCTGACTCTGGGGCTTGTCTTCTGGTGTCATATCTTTTTGCTTTTTCCTACTGTTCATGGGGTTCTCGCAGGAAGGATACTGGAGTGGTATACCACATGACTTCATCAGTAAACATTTCAGTCTTATTTCATCTACAAACATTTTAGCATGTCTTTGAAATACTAGAAACCATGATCTCATGATCTCATCCAAAATGTATTAATAATTCATAAGAATGCAGTTAGTGCTAATTTTTTTAAAACCACAATTATCTTTATTATTTTTTTAAATGTTAAAAAAAACCCCTGCTCTCTAGCTGTGGTGTGGGGGCTTCTCTTGCTGCAGAGTCCTGGCTCTAGGGCAAGCAGGCTCCAGTAGTTCCAGCATGCAGGCTCATTCGTGGCTCACAGGCTTAGCTGTGGCATGTGGGATCTTCCCAGACCAAGGATTGAACCGGTGTCCCTTGCATTGCATGGCGGATTCTTAACCACCGGAATACCAGGGAAGCCCCCAGTTTTTAAATTGTCTCATAAATGTCATGACTCCCTCCTCCTCTCCCCCTATTTCTCTTGTTTGCTTGTTTAAATCAAAATTGAGAATAGATAGACTCTCTCTTTTCTGATGAACTTGATTTTTAATGAAACTAGACCATTTGTCTTGGAGACTTGCTCTGAGTCTGGAGTTTGCTAATTGCATCGGTATGTAGCATTTTTCTTTGTCCCCCGTATTTCCTGTAAGTTGGTAACTGGCTCCAAGTCTTGATCAGATCAAGATTTCTTTTTTGGGGTAGACTATTCTGTCAGGCTTCAGCAATGCGTGAACCGTGAACTTCAGATGTTCAAGCTGGTTTTAGAAAAGGCAGAGGAACCAGAGATCAAGTTGCCAACATCCGCTGGATCATGGAAAAAGCAAGAGAGTTCCAGACAAACATCTGTTTCTGCTTTATTGACTATGCCAAAGCCTTTGACTCTGTGGATCACAATAAACTGTGGAAAATTTTGAAAGAGATGGGAACACCAGACCACCTGACCTGCCTCTTGAGAAATCTGTATGCAGGTCAGGAAACAACAGTTAGAACTGGACATGGAAAAACAGACTGGTTCCAAATAGGAAAAGGAGTATGTCAAGGCTGTATATTGTCACCCTGCTCATTTACTTATATGCAGAGAACATCATGAGAAACGCTGGGCTGGAAGAAGCACAAGCTGGAATCAAGATTGCCGGAGAAATACCAATAACCTCAGATATGCAGATGACACCACCCTTATGGCAGAAAGTGAAGAGGAACTAAAGAGCCTCTTGATGAAACTGAAAGAGGAGAGTGAAAAAGTTGTCTTAAAGCTTAACATTCAGAAAACGAAGATTATGGCATCCAGTCCCATCACTTCATGGGAAATAGATGAGGCGACAACAACAGAAACAGTGTCAGACTTTATTTTTTGGGCTCCAAAATCACTGCAGCCATGAAATTAAAAGACGCTTACTCCTTGGAAGGAAAGTTATGACCAACCTAGATAGTATATTCAAAAGCAGAGACATTACTTTGCCAACAAAGGTCCGTCTAGTCAAGGCTATGGTTTTCCCAGTGGTCATGTATGGATGTGACAGTTGGACTGTGAAGAAAGCTGAGTGCCGAAAAATTGACGCTTTTGAACTGTGGTGTTGGAGAAGACTCTTGAGAGTCGCTTGGACTGCAAGGAGATCCAAGCAGTCCATTCTAAAGGAGATCAGCCCCGGGTGTTCTTTGGAAGGAATGATGCTAAAGCTGAAATTCCAATACTTTGGCCACCTCATGCAAAGGATTGACTCACTGGAAAAGACTGATGCTGGGAGGGATTGGGGGCAGGAGGAGAAGGGGACGACAGAGAATGAGATGGCTGGATGGCATCACCGACTCAATGGACATGAGTTTGAGTGAACTCCGGGAGTTGGTGATGGACAGGGAGGCCTGGCGTGCTGCGATTCATGGGGTCGCAAAGGGTCGGACACGACTGAGCGACTGAACTGAACTCTGTCAGGAGGTGCACCCTGTGTAAATACGTTTTCTTTATCCATCCACTCATCACTGGACGTTTGGGTTGCTTCCATGTCTTAGTTGTTGTAAAAAATGCTGTGATGAACATGGATGTATTATTCTCTCTCCAAGACCATGCTTTCAGTTCTTTTGCATATATACACAGAAGTGGGATTATTGGATCATATGATAGTTCTGGCTTTAATTTTTTGAGGAACATCTGTATGATTTCCATAGAAACTGCACCATTCACATTCCCAAAAATACTGCACAGAGTTCCAATTTCTCCACATTCTCACCGATGTTTCTCTGTCTTGTTTTGATGACGGGCATCCTCATGGCTGTGCAGTGATGTCACACTGTGGTTTCAACTGGCATTTCCCTGAGGGCTGGTGACGCTGCTCACCTTTCATTTGCTTATGGTCACTCTCACATCTTTGTTTGAGAAGTATCTCATCCTTTGTCCATTTCTAAATATTTTGTTGTTGTTTTTGAGTTGTAGGAGTTCCTTACATGTTCTGGACACTCACCCCTTAACAGATACGTGATTTGCAAATATTTTCTTTTCATGGGTTGCCTGCCACTCCGTTGATTTTCTCCTTTGATATGCAGCCATTTTTGAGTTTTATGTCACCTGTGTTGGCTTCCCTGGTGGCTCAGAGGTTAAAGCGCCTGCCTTCGATGCAGGAGATCCGGGTTTGATCCCTGAGTCAGGAAGATCCCCTGGAGAAGGAAATGGCAATCCACTCCAGTATTCTTGCCTAGAGAATCCCAGGGACGGAGAAGCCTAGTAGGTTACAGTCCATGCGGTCACAAAGAGTCGGACACGACTGAGTGACCTCACCTCAGCTCACCTCAGCTCACCTCAGCTGTGTTGTCTATTTTTCTTTTGGTTGCTTGTGCTTTTGGTGTCATAGCCAAAAAATAACACTGACAAATTCAGTGTCATAAAGCTCTTCCCTTATGTTTTCTTCTTGGAGTTTTACAGTTGGGTCCTACAATTAGGTCTTTAATACATTTTGAGTTAGTAGATGGTATAAGGTAAGTGCTAGCTTCATTTGTTTGCTTGTGAATATAAAGTTTTCCCAAGGCTGTCCTTTCCCCATTGTGTGGTCTTGGCACCCTTCTCAAAGTTTATTGGAGGACCAGTTTAGTTCAGTTCAGTTGCTCAGTTATGTCTGACTGTTTGCAGCCCCATGGATTGCAGCATACCAGGCCTCCCTGTCCATCACCAACTCCTGGAGTTTACCCAAACTCATGTCCACTGAGTTGGTTATGTCATTCAACCATTTCATCCTCTGTTGTCCCCTTCTCCTCCTGCCTTCAGTCTTTCCCAGCATCAGGGTCTTTTCCAATGAGTAGGTTCTTTGAATCAGGTGGCCAAAGTATTGGAGGATATGTACCATCAAAATTTTTAGTGAGTTCAGTTGACAGAAAAGGAAGGAGAGATACCAGACTGTCTGCATTTTGGACTCTATGCTCACGCTGAAACTGGCGCCACTGTGGTCTGGCCTCTCCCTGAGGGGGACAGGGCAGGAGAAGCTACAGTGTTGGTTATCTGTCTTGGGAAAGAGCTCTGACGGTTCTGTACCACTCCATCCTCAGTAGCTTGTTCAAAAGGTGAAAGAGATGAGTCAGAGGCAACTCAGCCAGGAGGGGTGAAGGAGGGGCCAAGGCGTCTCCTTTCAAGTCCAACTCAGCTCTGAAGCAGGGTCTACTTCTTCCCATCCTCCTCAAGGTATTTCTACAGACGTGGGGCTTCCTTCTCAATGATTCATTTGCTGCAAAGTCCTAGTCATTAAAAGACAAAGGTGGTTGTGGTAGAGGAGGTGGTGGCTATGGATCTCTACTCACTCGCTTTATCTTGTTTAGCAGAACCAAAAACCGAACCATTTCTGGGTCAGGTCATGATGACCAACACAAGATTTTTACTTTTTCTTTCCTTCCCTCGTTGTTTAAGAGGAGATATTTACAAATATTAGAAGTTCAAGAAGCTCCCTGAATAACCACTCTTTGACTGACTATCCTCTGAGGGTAACAACACCTAAGGATTCCCATGGAGCCCTTTGGAAAGGATTGTGCATGTTCAGTTGCTAAGACATGTCCTACTCTTTGTGACTTCATGGACTCTAGCCCACCAGTTTCCTCCGTCCATGGGATTTCCCAGGCAAGAATATTGGAGTGGATTTCATTTCTTTCTGCAGGGATCTTCCTGACCCAGGGTTCAAACCTGAGTCTCCTGCATTAGGAGGCAGATTCTTTACCACTGAGCTACCTCTAAGGGCTAGAAAGGATCAAGGCATACCTTAAGAAAAGTTTTAAGCCAGTGTTTTTCAGATTGCAGCTTCAGTTCAGTTCACGTCAGTTGCTCAGTCATGTCCGACTCTTTGCGAACCCATGAATCGCAGCGCTCCAGGCCTCCCTGTCCATCACCAACTCCCGGAGTTCACTCAGACTCACGCCCATCGAGTCCGTGATGCCGTCCAGCCATCTCATCCTCTGTCATCCCCTTCTCCTCCTGCCCCCAATCCCTCCCAGCATCAGAGTCTTTTCCAATGAGTCAGCTCTTCGCATGAGGTGGCCAAAGTAC
>SJYF01000768.1:1517129-1546258 GCA_006410515.1 Procapra przewalskii
CTTTAGCATCATTCCTTCCAAAGAAATCCCAGGGTTGATCTCCTTTAGAATGGACTGGTTGGATCTCCTTGCAGTCCAAGGGACTCTCAAGAGTCTTCTCCAGCACCACAGTTCAAAAGCATCAAGTCTTCGGTGCTCAGCCTTCTTCACAGTCCAACTGTCACATCCATACATGACCACTGGGAAAACCATAGCCTTGACTAGACGGACCTTAGTTGGCAAAGTAATGTCTCTGCTTTTGAATATACTATCTAGGTTGGTCATAACTTTTCTTCCAAGGAGTAAGCATCTTTTAATTTCATGGCTGCAGTCACTATCTGCAGTGATTTTGGAGCCCCCCCAAATTAAAATCTGACACTGTTTCCACTGTTTCCCCATCTATTTCCCATGAAGTGATAGGACCAGATTGCAGGTAGGATGTACTAACTCTCTTCCAGAAATTTAAGAATTTGTTTGCAGTTTGGTGGTAGTCTTTAAGACAAGCATATTCTGAAATCATCAGAATGAACATCAGAATGTGTTTGTGTTTAGGGCCTCCTTAAGATGTACTAGGCTTCCCTGGTGGCTCAGATGGTAAAGAATCTGCCTACAGTGCAGGAGACCAGGGCTCCACCCCAGTCTGGTACAATCCCCTGGAGACGGGAATGGCTACCCACTCCAGCATCCCTACCTAGAGAACTCCATGGGTAGAGGAACCTGGCAGGCTACAGTCCATTAGATATACCAGCACTATTCTGATAATTTCCAGATAATGGGACCTAAAGAGAGACATACTTAATATATTCTATTCCAGCCAAATGTGAAAATGAAAGTCTCTCAGTCGTGTCCGTGTCTCTTTGAGACCTCCTGATCGATACAGTCCGTGGAATTCTCCAGGCCAGAACACTGGAGTGGGGAGCCTTTCCCTTCTCCAGGGGATCTTCCCAACCCGGGGGTCGAATCCAGGTCTCCTGCATTGCAGGTGGACTCTTTACCAGCTGAGCTACCAGGGAATCCCCAACCAAGTGTAGTCAAATTGTATCAACCATGTATTGCATAAGCAGAGAGTGATCATAGTTTGATCATAAAAACGTAAGGGCTAAATTGGTTAGTTACAACTAACAATACAGGGGAGACAAACCATGCTGAACTCAGAAGAACCTTCATTCTGACCAGATTCATTCTGTCAGTGGCAATTTAATTTCATCAAAGTAACATTATTCTAAATATTGAATTAATGATTTTGCTTCAATATTATCATCTTGTAGTTTTGATTGTGCCTGTGCTAAGTTGCTTCAGTCATGTCTGATTCTGTGCGACCCCATGGACTGTAGCCCTCCATCCATGTGATTTTTTCAGACAAGGATACAGGAGTGGGCTACTATTTCCTCCTCCAGAGGATCTTGACAACCCAGGGATCAAACCTACATCTCTTATGTCTCCTGCATCCGCTGGCGGATTCTTTACCACTGTGCACCTGGGAAGCCCTCTGCAGTTTTGATTAGAAGTCATTTATAAATTTGATTTAGTTTTGTGGTTGTATGAGAGCTACAAATTAAAGATCATATGTGGTTTTATTTATTTTTTATTTTATGCATTAATTGTTTTACTGTTTGACTGCATGGCACGAGGGATCTTAGTTCCCCAACCAGTACCCCTTGCAGTGGAAGTGCAGAGTCTTAACCACTGGCCCTGCCAGGGAAGACCCTACATTTTGCTTTAAATTCGCACATATTTAAGGAATGTTATAATTTCAAAACTGTCAATTTTGGGAGGTGCCGAAGAATCCAGTTATCATCCAGCTTCCCACAAAGAAAAGCTCAAATCAACGTGGATTCACTGCTGAATTTTATAAAACATTTTTAAAAATTGACATAATTCTTCATAAGCTCTTCCAAAAAATAGAAGAGAGGGAAATCTTTCCTAGCTCATTCCATGAGACCAAAACCTGATACCAAAACCGGACAATGGCATCAGAAGAAAGCTACAAATCAATATCCTTTATGAGTATAAATGCAAAAATCCTCAACGGAATACTAGCAACTGAATTCAGCAATATGTAGAAAGGTTTATACACCATGATCAAGTGAGAGTTACTCCAGAACTGCAGGTTGGTCTAACATACAAAAACCAACCAATGTGATGTGCCATCTTAATAGTACAAGGGGGAAAAATGATCTCATTAGACACAGAAAAAGCCTGTGACAAAAGTCTAACCCTTGTTCATGATAAAAGCAGAAAAGAAACGAGGAATAGAAGGGAACTTCCTCAGTCTAATAAAGGACATCTACAACCCACGCCCCAGCTGCCATCTTAGTTAATGGTGAAAGACTGAAAGCTTTATCACCAAGCTCACGAACAGCACACCCTCGTTTCTATTCAACATTGTAGTAGAGGTTCTAGTTGAGGCAATTAGGCAAGAAAAACAAAAGGCATCTGGGTTAGAAAGGAAGAAGTAAAACTGTATCTATTTACAGATGACATAATCTTGTATCTAGATTCCTTCTAAGGTATTCACCATGAAAACAAAACACCTGTATGAGATAATAAACAAATTCAGTGATATTGCAGGATACAGGGGATTCCCAGGTCGCGCAGTGGTAAAGAATTCGCTTGCCAGATCAGCAGATGCAAGAGACATGGGTTTGATCCCTGGGTTGGGAAGATCCCCTAGAGTGGGAAATGGCAACCCTTTCCAGTACTCTTCCCTGGAAAACGTCATGGACAGAGGAGCAGCCGTGGGGTCGCAGGGTCAGGCGTGACTGAGTGACTGAGCACGCACACACACAGAGGATACAAGGTAAATACAAAACTAATTTTGTTTCTGTATACTAGCAATGAATAATTTAATATTTAAATTAAGAAAATAATTCCATTTACTTCAAAGCATCAAAAAGAATAAAACAATTAGGAATAAATGCAACCAAAGAAGTACAAGGCTATCATACTGAAAACTAAAAGAGACTGAAAGAAATTAAAACTAAACATACAGACAGCTACCCATATTCATGGATTGGAAGACTTAATATTGCCAGTATGGCGCTATTCCCCTAACTTGGTCTAGAGATTCAGTTCAGTTTCTGTCAAATCTAGCTGGTTCTTTAGTAGAAATTGAAAAGCTTATCCTAAAATTTATTCTTTGTTGTCCTGTGCTTTGTAGGATATTTAGCAGCATCTCTAGGCTCTACCTTGAGAGTCCTTTGACCTGTACTCTTGAGAGTCCGTTGGACAGCTAGGAGATCAAACCAGTCCACCCTAAAGGAAGTCAACCCTGAACATTCATTGGAAGGACTGAAGTGGAAGCTGAAGCTCTGATCCTTTGCCTACCGGATGCGAAGAGCTGACTTATTGGAAAAGACCCTGATGATGGGAACGATTGAAGGCAGGAGAAGAAGAGGGGTGAGAGAGGATGAGATGGTTGGATGGCTTCATCAACTCAGCGGACATGAGTTTGAGTAGACTCAGGGAAGTAGTGGTGGACAGGGAGGCCTGGCGTGCTGCAGTCCATGGGGCCACAAAGCAGCAGGCATGACCGAGCGACTGGACAGCAACTGGTTTCTACTTGCTTGATGCCAATTCTCATCAACTCTTGGGTAAAATGGGCTTTGGAAACTAGAGATTTGGAATTTCCCTCGGGCTTGGAAGCATTATATGCCAGGAGGTGGGGGGAGGCCCCCGTAGCACTCAGATGGGCTTCCCAGGTAGCACTAGCGGTAAAAGGATCTGCTTGGCAGAGCAGGAGACACGGAAAACAAGGGTTCGATCCCTGGATCGGGAAGGTCCTCTGGAGAAGGAAGTGGCAACCCACTCCAGTATTTTTGCCTGAGAAACTCCATGGACAGAGGAGCCTGGCAGGGGTCCATGGGGTTGCGAAGAGTCAGACATGACTGAGCACACACACAGCACTCAGAACCATTTTTGTCCTACGCTAACTCACTTCATGCTGTACTGGTTCTTCCAGGTGATGGCTGGCCACGATTGAAAAAGAATTTTAAAAATCATCATGATAGAGAGATTAGGGGGACAGCTATATTTCCTGTTTCTTAAGATGGTCTTAAGGCCATATTAGACACTCTTCTCCCTCCTCTTCCACCCATTTGAGATTCTCTTCACTCTTGGTGAGCAATTTTCTCTTTTTTTGTCCACACCATGCCACCTGCAGAACTTCCATGACGGGGGATGGAATCTGTTCCCCCTGCAATGGAAGGGCAGGAATTGTAGCCTCCAGAGTTATTTATTTTTAACTGGACCACCACGGAAGCCCTCATCTTGCACTTCTGGTCTGGGCTGCTCACCTGGGGGGGTGACCCAGACTGTGCCCCCATAACTGGGGCCTTACCAGACTGTCATGGTATAATTATCCATTCCCAGTTATGACTTGACGTGGAAGCATGAAGACATGTCCCAGGGAATTCCCTGTGTTTTGCAAACACTCCTTACCTCATTATGTAGACGTAACTGTATCTCCTCATAATAATTGGAGATGAATGACTCTGGCCTACAGCACTTCCCTTTTCTGTCTTCTGGTTTATTGGCATGTTGCTTAGTTGCCAAGTTGTGCCTGACTCTTTTGAGATCGCATGGACTATAGCCCGCCAGGCTCCTCTGTCCATGGGATTCCCCAGACAAGAATACTGGAGTGTGTTGCCATTTCCTTCTCCAGGGGATCTTCCCAACTCAGGGATTGAACCCACGTCTCCTGCATCAGAGGTGGATTCTTTATTGCTGAGCCACCAGGGAAACCCCTATTGGCATGAGGAGCTCAGAATAATTGGGTTTTAGCTACACAGTGGAGTCCTATATCCTTTTGCAAAATACCTCATCCCCCATCAGGAGACTGAGACTTCCAGTCCAGCCAAACTTGAAGTGCAGATTCCTCTAGTGGCGATGAGATGCCACTAGACACCCATCCCTTGGTTCCCAAAACTTTGGGGGCTCTACCAATTGGCATCCAGCACCTCCAGCCCTCAGGATTCACCTACCAACTGGTGCCTTCATTGTGCTATTTCAGGCCATCTCAATGTTTAATCAAACTGGTAACTTGTAGGTGATGTTCTATAGAGCAGGGTCACTGGATCCCATGATCACGTGCCCATTTTGACATAAGATAGAGCCCTTGGTTTTGCGGCATGTATCAGGATTCTATCAGAGAGGCAGAGCCATTGTGAGTGACATAGTGACCTAGGTTTTTTTTTTTTTTTTTTTTGCCATGTTATATGGCATTTGGGACCACAGTTCCCTGACCACGGATCAAACTCATACCCCCAGCACTGGAAGCGGAGTCTTAACTGCTGGACTGCCAGGGAAGTCTCTCAAAAGTTTTATAAAAATTCATAATCATCTCTTTCCATAAGTAAAATGCCAAGAGTATTCAAAGCATTGTATAGCAACAAAAAGATTTTAGTAATGTCCCACGCACTATTTGAAACACACTTATACTAAACTTCACTGTTTATGAATTATTCATTACTCACTGAAATGAAAACTGAGTTTCATTGGGTGTCCTGTGTTTTTGTTAAATGTAGCAACCCTAAATGGTATAGTCTTCAGATACATACCACTTTCTTCACGTTTCCTCGATACAACCATTTAGGAACCTGTTTTGAAAATACCAGCTAGTTGTGAACCTAAAGAGGGTGACTTGTCTTCCCCTAGTGGCGAATGCAGTCAAGTAGTAATTCAAGGTCGCACTTAATCACTTTAACTGAAAACTTACTGTCAGCTGCAAAGTGTGAAAAAAAAAAAAAAGGTCCTTGCATTTATGGAGCTTGCCACCTAGAGAAGGGGATGTGTTTTGGGGGATGCTATAAAATCTCTCCTAAGGCAGTGTCTCTGACAGAGGGACAGGTGGGCACAAAGGTGACTTCCATGTATGCACATGGTAGAGGGCTTCCAGGAAGATTTCGGACTGGATGGTGCCCCTTTATTCTAAAACGCTCAGAATCATCTTTTTTTTTTTTTTTTGGCTGCTTCACACAGCATGAGGGATCTTAGTTCCCTGACCAGGGACTGAACCTGGGCCCACAGCTGTGAAAAGTTCAGAGTCCTAACCACTGGACCACCAGGAAATTCTCCATTATCTTTTTAAAAGTTAAATTCCAGAGGATTAAAGCATGATAAAATCTGGATCAGACAGTGGTGCACAAAAAGGCACGTTGCTATTTTATCATACATTTAAGGCCCAAATCCACTCCTTTGGAAAAATGGCCCATCTTTCTAGTGGAGAGACAGGAAAATGTCTTCGTATTCAGACATTCACTTTCCCCTCTGCTCCTTCTGATGGATCCAGGAAGTTTGGGGAAATAGGTCAGTGGAGGGATTGGCCAGTCATTGTGAGGAGAAATGTTTACTGAGTAACCTTTTTTGGCTATGCCACGCAGGATCTTTCCCAACCAGGGATTGAACCCCTGCCCCCTGCACTGGGAGCTTAGAGTCTTAACCACTGGATCACCAGGGAAGACAGAAATGTTTAAAAGTGCTACTGGGAGATGTCATTTTTCCATTTTTCCCTCTCCCCAAGACCTTTTTCTAAGCCAGAATATCGACTCTGCCCACTTTTGCACGGTTGGTCAGCTACCATGAGCTGTTGACATGAGCTACCATGCAGGAAAAAAACTGGATGTTACCGGTATTTGTCACTAGTGTTAAGTACAGGGCGTCTCTTGGGCATCAGAGATGAAATTATTAACATTCACTTCCCTGTACATTTCGGGAAAATATTTGAGGATGCTTACTGAAACACAAGATGAGGGCTCTCAGCTTGAATGTCAATGGTGTTTAACTTCAGATCAATTTACGTGTGGGACTGGGGAGCCTCCTTCAAGAGCGCATCCGGAGAAGAAACGTTGGCCAAAGCGAACAGCATGCTTTGAGGGGGCAGGGTCTGCATTACGACTGCAGACGCACTGGCTTAAAGCTGTGTCCGGCCAAGTCTAAACACAGGTTGTGAAAAAAAAGCAAAGACTGTATGAGAGCTCCCCGCCCGGGGTGGCCCCTTCAGGACACCAACGCCGGGCACGGCCCACCCAGCACAGGACCAGCCCCCTCTGTTGCGAACACCTCACGAAGGCAGCAGCCACAGCACCTGTGATGCTCACGTTCAATCAGTTCAAGCAAAACCACCATGGAATCCAAGACTCAGTGTTTATTACAGAAACGGTTAAAACTGTTTAAAAAAGAATGGCAGTGGGCATTAAGACAAAGTACACACGAAATAAGATGCAAACACTGGCAACACTGGCTGTTTTCATAGAAACACTGGAAATATGGCCGTGTCCTTCTACACCTCAATAAGACATACAAATGGAAACACCCACTTGGTTCAAATTCTAGGTTTCCCTCACTTGACAATTATTTCCTATGCACTTTTTCCGTGCGAGGCACTGCATTCTGGTAGGTACTGGGGATACAGTGCTAAGTGTATATTCCTGAGCTCACAGAGCTTCCGGTCCCCTGGGAGGGGCAGACAGACACCAGCTGAAACGAACACAAATGTATACAAGGGTTACAGGGATGGGGAGGAGGTAGGAAAAGCTTCTGTTACACTTCCAATTCTTAGGAGCAATCTGAGGCTGCTTTGAAGGTAGGTTTGGAGAAAAGATGTTACACAAACTCTCTCTCTCTCTCTCTCTCTCTCTCTATATATATATATACACTTAAAAAATTTATTTGACAGTGCCTAGTTTCCCTGACCAGGGATCAAACCCGGGGCCCCTGCATTGGGAGCTCAGAGTCTTAGCCACTGGACCACCAAAAGTCCCTAAATATATATTTTTGAAACTTTATATGTTGCAAATTTCTGGTCAAGATTTTGAAGCTGGTAGTTCTAAAGCAGCATTTACCCTTTTCTAACTAGAACCTATGCTAAGTGTTTATGGATGTACTAGTGGCAGTCGGAGAAGGCAATGGCACCCCACTCCAGTAGTCCTGCCTGGAAAATCCCAGGGACGGGGGAGCCTGGTGGGCTGTAGTCCATGGGGTTGCGAAGAGTTGGACATGACTGAGCAGCTTCACTTTCACGCATTGGAGAAGGAAACGGCACCCCACTCGTGTTCCTGCCTGGAGAATCCCAGGGACGGGGGAGCCTGGCGGGCTGCCGTCTGTGGGGTCGCACAGGGTTGGACACGACTGATGTGACTCAGCAGCAGCAGCAGCGGCAGCGCAGCAGCATCATGTGCGTCCACGTGTGTTCACAGACCCATGTCACTATGCATGTATTAATCTATATGACATACGAATACATGATTTCCGGCTGTAATGACACAAATCTTCTACACAGATGCTTAGATTATATCCACCCGCTCCAAGAGCTATCAGTATCACAGATCTGAGGGAGTTTATTGCTGCTCTCAAGTATATAGTATTTGCAAGCAAACTATTTTTTTGGAAAAAAATACTTACCATCTTACAAGCAAGCACATCTTGATTAAGCTACAAGTGGACCACAATGAAGAATGGGATGGAACTGCATTTTCAGGTCTGCAAGATGCAGCAAAATGGAGGGGTTTTTGTTTGAGGCTGCTCAGATGCTTGTTCACTGAAAACCACAGGGGATCTTAAACCCCAGACACACATACTCCCACATCAGGGACCTAGCGACTTCAGCAGCGTCTCTGCCTTATAATGCCCTAGTGTCCCCTCTGCCACATCCCACAGAGGCACTGTTCCCAGTCCGAAGCAGCGTTTTTCCTGTGGAAAATCCCAGGCCTGAGTGCAGGGCAGGCCAGCTGCCCTGACCCAGTGCGGAAGCCAGCAAGGGCAGGGTCCTCTTGACAGTGACAAGTTCCCATGGACGGCTGGGGCCTTTCCCAGCGAAGGGCCAGTCCTGACCTGCTTTAAACCAAATGCCTCTGGTCAGTGGATCAGAGGTGTGTTTGGGTCCCTGGAAGGATTATGCAGCAGAGAACTGCCCTGGTGGGGGCCCCCTGACCATGTCCTCCCCGAGGGGCTGGATGGTGGCCCAGGGGAGCACGAGGTGCTCTGGAGAGGACAGGCAGGGCACCACGGCCCTTCCCAGCACGGCTGCTTTCAACCACTTCTTCCACCCAGAAGACCCCGCGGACCACTCTAAACAAGCCCGGCTGGACTTGATGTGTTGGGTGATGCCCTCTCTCTTCCCTCTCAGTCCCGCTGCAACAGCTGAAGCTGAGAACTTGGCCTCAGAGGTAGCCAGAATTCCTATACTTCCTTTCTCTGCAGGAGCTCCATGAATAAGCCAAAATAGCAAAATCATTTAAACATAAGCTACAGATGCCTTTGAGAGGTATTACATAATTTTAAAAACTCAGGTTTCCTTCCTAGTATTTCCTCCCACACTCTGATGATAAATAACTTGCATTTCCTTGAGTGCACGCAGGCTGAGCGGAAGTGATACCTGAATATTGCCCCACAGTGGACAGAAGCCGGCTTGCTGTTAAGAAGTGACACAGATGAGCCATGAAAACAAATGCCACCCCTCAGGATGTTAGTTATCAAAGTTGATGATGCACATTATTCTCATTTTTCACTAAAGCCACCTGCTTCTTTCCCACTGACTCTGCTCACTCTTTCTCAGTAGCATTTTCTGATCCCAAGACTTTACATACACTGTCACCAATGTCACACTCCCATATCTTAAGAGAGAACAGTAACTTCTCTACTCAGACTGTTTCCCATTTCTCTGTCATTTTTGGGATTATGCCTTCTAATCAGAAGCTATTGTCCTAATGTTCTGAAACAGGAAGGCTTAATGTACATATAGTAAAAGATGACATGGTTTTAATCCTAAACTGTGGAAGGGATGGGTAACTGTCACGTAGAGGCCAACGTAATTGGCACGCATGTGTGCACACTCAGTCGCTTCAGTGTCCGGCTCTGTAACCTCACGGACTGTAGCCCGCCAGGCTCCTCCGTCTATGGGGTTTTCCAGGCATGAATACTGGAGTGGGTTGCCATGCCCTCCTCTAGAGGATCTTCCCGACCCAAGGACTGAACCCACATCTCTTGCAACTGGTATAAATGTGACTGGTATAAACAGAATCCCCCTGAAAATCTATAAGGACCACGTTTCTGGCATCTGCAGCTGTTTTCCAGAGTAAGCTATTTTTTCAGAAAATCAATTGATGGTGGTATTCAGGTTCTTCTTTGAACAAGACCAAATGTTCTAAATATGTCCTGAAAAACAGTGAACTATAAAGCTGCAAGGGAGACGGAATGAATGATACATAGCGACAGCACCAGTTGATGGGAACACAAGCACCCCCAAACCACACAATAGCACAGGGGTGCTTATGGTAGCATGAGGGAGTCAGGGTATCTTCTGGACTTAACGCCTCTCATCCGAGGCAGGTCCAGTGACAGGCCTCTCAAGACTTGACACATAGCAAAGGATGCAGAAAACTTCCTGAAATTCATTTTAAATAGTGAAGTGCTTGCCTGTATTTTTAGGACCTGCGATCTGAAGACGCTTTTTCTTCCCCGACATGGGCAATCTTCTTGACAGTTACTGAGAAGAGCAAAAGGCCCAGGCTCCCACTCTGACTCTTCCAAGTCTCCCTAATGTTTCAGGGGTCGTTCCTGGTCACACACTGTCCTGCTGCAGAAGCCTCACTTATTTTGCTCCCACTGTTTTCATCTTCATTCGAATAGTTTCCTGAGTCTTGGCTAGCCTGGGAATTGTGCTCTTCGTGAACTTCATCAATTTCATTAGTCTCTTCTATTTCAGTAATAATGCTTGCATTTTCAATTATAAAACATCTTTCCGTTTTTTCCTCAGAAGTGGAAAGGAGTAGATTCCTTAGTGGCTGATCAGAGAAATACTAATTCAAAAGGGAAAGAACAGAAATAGATTATTTAAAATCACAAAAAGTGGTTTCCGAGTTCCAATAAGCTTCAGTTTCTTAAATCCTTTATCTAGAAATCCTATCTTTGGACATGCATATAAAAAGCGAGCTAAGAGCATATCCACTGCACTATCGTGTTTAGAAAAAAACCACCACCAGTGAGGTCACGCACATCTCAGTACTGTTTGGGGGAAGTTACCCAAACAGTCTCTAAGAAAGCCCACTGTGCTGTGAGGGGGAGGGGGTGGAAAAGCGTGATGGGTAAGGAAGGAATGGGAGGGCGCTGGGATTGAGGACATTCTAATGTGAAATAATAAAAATGTTGGTACCCAATCTGAAAACATCCGGAAGGAGCACAAAGGAGAAGTTAACTTTTTCCCAGTTCCTCTTGCTCGACTTAAAGTTCTTTAAATAACAGCTCTAAATAGAAGAGCACATAGAAATGACACTAGAAAACTCAGGGATAAGAGGGTGCAACAGCTGACGCGGACAGAGTGCTGGCGCAGCGGCAGGTCCTTCTGGTCTCCCGCCCTCGCTCCTCACAGTTTACGGGATGGCGCCACTGGCGCTGCTTTACAGCTACAGGCACCTGTGCAAGTGCTCACAACTGAGCTGCGCACGTTCACAGCCAGCCAGTGAAACACACTACAGCCCATCAGTGAGCCACCTTCGGGCCTGCAGCTCCACAGCCTGAGAGCCTGAGGCAGGGCAGGCAGCGTGGGAGCCGCTCCAGGCCAGAGGCCACCCCGGGCAGCGTCCACGCAGACGGCCATCGCGTCGTGCTTCCACTAACTACGCCAGCCGCACGGACGTGCCGGCCAGACACCGAGGTGCTGCGAGAAGAAAAGCCTGTTTCTCTATCTCGTTTTCTGTGATTTCATCTACAGAATAAAGTTTTTGCACTGGAGACAATGTTTTAACCTTTTTGGGAATATAGGTGGTAAAACAAGTGCCACAGCAGCCAAACTGCCAGAAAAACAGGGCTTAAGGACACATTCTTCTATTCCACGTTACAGTCTATTAAATGACTGCTTCTGAAGTCAGTTTTCTAAAACTCTGAAGGAAAAAAACCCAGGTCAGTCTGTATTATTTTTTGAAAACCAGGAACACATTTATATTCTGTTGTAATCAAATATATTTCCCTTTTATTTTCAGAAAAATCCAGCTAGCTGTTGACCAAGAAAAGTAACCTACCTCGTCAACAGAGGAAGGAGGTTTACTTGATGGAAAGAACACATACTTGACACATCTCAAGAAGACGCTCACAACATAAATGACCACAGGAACAGAAAACAATGCAGTGCAAATTCCGGCTATAGGCCAGGTTTGGGAAGTGTTTCCTAAAAAGAAATGAATGGTGGTTAGCATCAGTATAGGTTTTGACACACAAAATACATTAAGACTGCTGACAGTTTGTGTGAAAGAAATACAGCCATGTGAAAGGAAATTTACATTGTTACATAATACCAATAACATAAAAAATTCACAACTAAGGGATTTCCACATGATAATTATATCAAAGGCTAATAAAAAATAAAAGTCTCATTAAATTCTAAGAGTAATAAAAGAAATTATTATGTGGGTATGCATGAAATATAAAGCATGCAAAAACCATTGAACTAAGTTGAGTATTAAACTATTTTCTAAACCTCAGTGTGAAGTTTTGTGAAGGGCAGTGTGAAGGTCTGATTTTGACTTAAATAGTCCATTAAGAAAATATTCTATTTTTGTGGCAAAACACAAATATTGTACAGTTTTCAATGAACTGGTTATTTTTTATTAAATCTGGTGACATTAAAAAAGGAAAAGTATAGTAAAAGATCCTGACCTGGTTTTGTTTTCTCACACACAGTATCACTAAAACTGCTCCCTTTATTCCGCCTGTCATCTTCAATGAGTGCTCTGGCTTTGACACAATACACAGTCAGCGGTTTCAAGTTAGGAAAGGTAAACTCAGTTCTTTTCTCTAGAACTTTTCTCTATAAAAAAAATAAGTAAATCATTAATAAAAATTAGAACCGCAAGAAATCATAGAGGGAATATCTGTTTTATGAATTCCTTAAATATTCATTCTAAGATTAGCCTCTCCCGAACACCTGGCTGGTATATTTTAAGAAATACTAATTTATTTTGGACAACACACCATTACCAAACTCAAAAGTGAAACATGCTCCTGCCAAAAGAATACCATATAGCTCTAAGACAACTCGAAGTTATTTTATGAGTACATACCGATTTGGCTGAATTACCATCGTGTTTCCTTTGGTTAGTGGCAGAACAATTAAGTGCAGGGGGGTGGGGGGTGTCTGGTCTCAAACTGCCTGTATCAAGATGTTACTTACAACTATGTAGCCTTAGGCAAGTTATTTAATTTCCTTGGGCCCTATTCCCAGATCTGTAGAGTGAGGACAATTACTACTCCTATTTGTATTAGTCAGCTAGCTAGTGCTATTGTTTTGCTACTGTGGTGTAACAAAACAGCAAGTACAGCAAAATAACACTGCAATGTTGTGTAACAAAACAGCCTGTGGCTCCAAACATATTTTTCTTTTATTTTAAAGGAATTAAACTTTTTATTTTGTATTGAGGTACAGCCAATTAACAGTGCTGTGAGAGTTTCAGGTGGACAGCAAAGGGACTCAGCCACACATATACGTATTTGTTTTTGTTGCGCGTGAGTGGATCGGCTGGGGGAGCTCTCTCTGAGGCCGTGGATCACGTTCAGGTGTGCTCTGCAGCCTCTCATCCGCCTTGGCCCACAGACCACATGGAGCTTGCTTTCCTCTTGGCAGATGTGAGAAGCGCCAAGAGCCAAGCCAAACCCCACAGGTGTACTTAAGGCCTCAGTCACACCACATCCACTCAGGTTTCACTGCCTACAGCCCAGCATCAGTGAAGCAGTAATGGATACTCCATCCCAAGTATTTTCTGAAGAGTAATTTAATCGATCCAACTGTCTGGCAGGATTGTTTGGAAGACCAATTGAGACAATTAATGTAAAATACTTAGCCCCAGCACCCAATACACAATGAGTATCCAATAGATATGAGCTGTTATTATGACTGTAATTATTGATTTCTTACCCAGCATAAGATAGGATGGCAAACAAAGGTTACTGAATCTCTATTTGTCAAGCAATGTGGTAGGTATTTCCATAAACACTACCTCATCCCTGCCACTTTAGAGAAGAGGAAACGAGTTTCAGTGGTTAAGCACCTTGCCTAAGCTTACACCATTTGGTAGTCTGAGGTACAAATTTAGGTTTTCCAGATCTAGGGAGGACTTAGAACTAACTGCAATGCTCAACAGGGCTAAACTGTGCAGAGTCTTCGGATACTTAAAATCAAAAGTATCCAAATCACTGGACTTTTCTTAGATTTCAACAGAAAATGAAGTTACAAAATTCACCAACTTAACTGCAGCAGATTTTTAAAGGCTGCTTCCCTGACAGTAATTCCACAGGGAGAAGTGATCTAGGAATAATGTGGATTATCTGATGTCATTAGCCTGTCAGTGGTTTCTGAATTTTAGGGTCACAAAGCATGGTAACAGCCAAGAGTCTTCTGTCCCCTAAAAGCCAGTCTCTGTCCTCGCAGAGGCGCCCCGCTGTGTGGCACTGCAGGGAGGCAGTCTGGGTAGCCACGCCTGGGAGGGAGGGCTCCCGGCACCTGGTGAGCAGTGGGGAGGGGCATCACTAGCCATCCTACAATGCACAAGGCAGCTCCTGCCACCAACCGTCCAGCCCAAAGGCCAGCAGTGTTGAGAAACCCTGCTTCATGAATCCCTGAGGATCGTGATAAAAACTCCTGAGCTCTACCCTCAGAGGTTCTCACTGAGTACAAATGAACTCAGGATCTGAGGTTTAGAAACCAGCTGGGGGCACCTTCCTGGTGGTCCACTGGTTAGGACCTCGTGCTTCCACTGCAGGGCAGGCGAGTTCCCTTCCCTGATCAGGGAACTAAGGTTCTGCATGCCACTTTGGTGAGGCCAAGAAACTCCCCCAAACCAACAGCAACTAACTGGGGCCCAGATGCAGCTGACCGTAACTCTTACCAAGGAAAGCATGAAACGCCAACTTCTTCCTATGGAAAATATCTGAGTTAATCATACAGCCTAAAAGTTTAAAAATTTCCCAGCAATTTTAACTTCAAGCTTTGCTTATCCAAATCATAGTCATAACTCTAAGTTATAAACCTATACTACACAGTCTTTTTACCTCAGCATTTGAAGTGTTTTCCCAAAAAATTACTTCATAAACTAGTGGGTAGAACTGATTCACAGACTCTTCTGAAGCACCAACACTGACTTGCAGTGAATCATCAGTAATGGATTTTATGCTGATGACTGGAGGAAATATGATAGCTGGGAAAAAAAAAGTGTAAAGACACAAGGTTCAAATTAGACTACAACACAATCCTAAGAATTCATAACTGGAGAATCACAAAGTAAACAAAAACTATTGGCTTACTTTTTATTTCAGTATTAAATTCCTTCTCTTCAGACCAGAAAGAGGTACCATTTCCATTAGATGCTCGCACACGGACAAAGTAAATTCCCCTTGAGAAAATATCTCGAGGAAAGACACAGTGGGTAGCTGTGACATTTTCACAGTTTGGTATTTGTTTCCATTTGTTTGAATGCTTTCCAGGAGTCTTTTTAAAAAAGGCACTTTAAGACAAAAAGATATTTTTCATTCCAAACACATTAGTTCAGTAAACATGTACTGAGCACCTGTAATAGGCCAGACATTCTGTTAGGGGCCAAAGTTACAGAGGTAAACGGTCTTCACCCTCGAGAAACTCAAAGGACAGTGGAAAAGATGTGTTCACAAAGGAAAACCAAAGACCTTGCCCAAGCGTGCGATAAGGAAGTAGTGTGAAGCGTTGGCTCATGCCAGTGCACAAAAACAACTGCTAAATTTTCAGGAATGCTACCAGCTAGCTGGTAAATGCAGCCACTGTTAAAAGTTACATAAACTTACAAATAAATATGTTGTATTAAAAACTAAAGTGATAAAAAATGCAAAACTCATCTTCTCCTATTTTCCCTACATGTTATCTATGCTCAATGCTGTTTACATCTATCGTGTCTCAACAGTGGAAATATGGTGGAGGGCTTACTGTGCCTCTTCCCAACTCCATGTCCAGTGGAGAGACATGCTGCTGGGAGCCTGAAAGCAGCCACAGCAGGATTGCTGCTGCTGCTGCTAAGTTGCTTCAGTTGTGTCCGACTCTGTGCGACCCCATAGGCGGCAGCCCACAAACTCCCCCGTCCCTGGGATTCTCCAGGCAAGAACCCTGGAGTGGGTTGCCATTGCCTTTTCCAGTGCATGAAAGTAAAAAGTGAAAGTTAAGTCGCTCAGTTGTGTCCGACTCTTAGCAACCCCATGGACTGCAGCCCACCAGGCTCCTACGTCCATGGGATTTTCCAGGCAAGAGTACTCGAGTGCGGTGCCATTGCCTTCTCCACAGCAGGATTAACTGTGTTATAAAACCCGGCAAACACTAAAGTAAAGCTTTTCCCTTCTGGAAGGCCAGCTGATAGATGTGTACCAGCATACCCATGGGTCAGTGCTAAGTCACATACCAGGGTTCTGAGAGCAAGTCTGAACAGTCAGAGCGTGTCTGGATAGATTAACGGACTGCTCTGAGACCAACGGCTCCAAGCCTATCAGTTCAAGCCCGGAACCACGGCAGCCTGCGAGAGGGCTCCCTTGTCTTCAGTCCCCTGCACCACACACCATGTGGCCATCGTCATGCTCCTTGAACACAGGCCTCATGTTACCTATCACTGAACACCAGACTCCCAGTGGCCCTCGAATGCCTGTAGCAGAATCTAAGGCGAAGCCTGACTTTACTCCATCCTGTTAACTCAAGGCTCCCTCTTGCTGCTCTCCCAGGCCCAGTGTTCTGCTATTCTTGAAGCAGGTCTTCCCCTCTTATAGGCAAAATTCCAAACTGGCCCCCAAGATTCCTACCCTCTGGTGCATGAGCCTGACATCATCCCCTCCCCCTGAGTCTGGGCAGGCGGAATCCATGAACTCTTGATTAGGTTACATTACTTGAAAGGTGAAGGGATTTTACAAATGAAATCAAGGTCCCAAGCCAGTGGACTTTGAGTTATCACATGAAAGCTTATCCTGTTTGGGCCTGACCTGATCAGATGAGCCTTTAAAGGAGGGTCTAGGGGGCAGAGATTGTCTCTATTGACGGCCTCTGAGGCAGCATGCCACCATGTGTTCTACAGCTGCCAGAAGTGGATTCTACCAACCACCACATGAGCTTAGGTGACACCATGAGACAGCCTGGATGAGACAGTAGACCCGGCTGACATCCTGACTGCAGCCTTGTGAGACCCCGAGCAGAGGACCCTGCTAAGCCACACCTGAATTCCTGACCCGAAGTCACTGAGAGATAATAAGCCGTGTTTTTTAAGCTGCTGAGTTTGTGCTAGTTTACTACAGAGCAAAGGGAAATGGATACCTCCTTGTTACCCTGATCTGATTTTGTCTCTTCATATCCGAGCTTTCCCACGTGTGTAGAGCCAGCCTGGAATGCCGTCTCTTGTCACTGAAAAACCTCCTTTGTGAACCTCTCCTTCCAAATGGCTTCTGCGGACTCTCTGGTCCCGCACTCACCTCTACATTTCTGACCTCTGCAACCTTTGTTGCTTGTACTCCACACAAGAATGCATTTATTGTCCAGACTGTTGTTGCTTCAAAACTGACACCAAAGGGTGGAGAGGAATCGACTGCAGCGGTATCGACTTCCCTTCTCCCTCACCTTTTCTGTCTTCCTAGTCTCTTTCTTCTCACTCTTTCTTCCCCACCTGACCTACACTGGTCTTTGGTCCTGCAGTTCCTCTGCCCTTGGGAACTCTTTCTTTGTGGTCCCCTTTTCCCCCAGAGTTCACGTTACCTTCCACTTGACTATCCTCTTCTCTTCACCCTCTCCGTTTATCCTCTCCAGTTTTCCAATCAGTATACACTACACCCAGTCCTCTCTCACTCATGTCGTGCTGGGCTTTGCTCATGTTTGGCTGGTCTCTACTCCAGCACAGAGAGCACAGTTTTCTCCAACTCCCTTAGTTTCCCACTAATCACTAAGGAATCTGCCAAAGCACCACAATAATCAAGACAGCAGGAGGACTGGCTTGCACTGAGCTTGATGGAGTGGCTGGACTGAGATAATTTCAAAGACTCATGGAAGGAGTGGGTTTTGAAGAAAATATGTCGGTCATCTGTCAAGTATTCCAGACCAAGGAAATAACACATGTAAGTAGAATCACACCTTAAAAAAAGGGAGCCAATAAGTCCCTGGTGGCTCAGACAGTAAAGAAGCTGTCTGCAATGCAGGAGACGTGGGCTCATTTCCTGGGTGGGGAAGATCCCCTGGAGAAGGGAATGGCCACCCACTCCAGTATCCTTGCCTGGAGAATTCCACCGAGAGAGGAGGGTGGCGGGCTACAGTCCATGGGGTCACAAAGAATCAGGCGTGACTGAACAGCTAACATTACTAAGAACACTATATTATAATACACCCATTTCACAAGTGAAGAAACAGGCCAAAAGAAGTGATTGGGTCTCAGACACTCCAGACGGTTACTGGCAGAGCTGGGACTAGAGTTAAACACCCCAGTTCTAATGCATCATAACCACCTCTCCAGCAGGCCGAATGTGTGCAGAGAACCCCAGGTGGCTGAAGCAGAGTGAAAAGAAACCTAACACACTGGGCAAAAATAAGCTGCAGAAGGACATTTGTGGAAAAGAACTTACCGGAGCCACTGAGCTTGAAAAGTTGTGCTTTCATATGGGTAATCCCACTTAAGAACATAGGTCTGCCTGTCAACACTGATCTGTATATTTTCTGGTGAAGGCACTTTATGTCTCTCTAGAAGACAAGTAACACACAAGAAAGCACACACATTTACTCCAGTGAGAGAACAGATGGCAAGAATTCTTAGCAGCATGGGCAAGAAGAGAAATGGCTTGTATCTTATTGTCATGAGGCAATAGCTAATAAATTATGGTGTGTATTCACACAAGGTAATACTATACAGCCATTTAAAAGAATGTGATAGATCTGTATGTGTTGACATAAAAAGAAACCTCCATATATTGGGTTAAGCAAGCAAGTTTAAAATATATCCGACAGGACTTTATTATTTTTTTTAAACTTTTTTTGGGGTATAGCAGATTAATAATGCTATGACAGTTTCAGGTGAACAGTGGAGGGACTCAGAGATACATGCACATGTATTTATTCTCCCCCAAACTCTCCTCCCATCAAGGCTGCCACGTAACACTGAGCAGCGTTCCATGTGCTGTACAGTAGGTCCTTGTGGGTTATCCATTTTAAATACAGCAGAGTGTACACATGACTTTATTCCTTAATTTAAGAGATAAAACACCCTGAAACTCTAAGTCTGAGTATATACTAATATAAGCCTTGAGGAAATGCAGGAAAGGCTGTATGCACACTGCTGGGGATGCTTGTCTCTGGTGAACAGAGTGGGGTCAGGAAGCAGGAGACGAGATCTTTCCTTTAACTCCCTTCTACACTGCTTGATTTTAAGAACAAAGCATACTAAATTTATACTTAAGATAATAAATTCAAGTTCCTACCCTTAAACCTTAATTGTTGGCAAGACACCACGGATAAAATGTATCAGGATGCTTTCATAATTTAACATTTCACAGTATAACATTTTAATATTTCAAAGTATAAACGTATACTTTTTAGAATACTAACTGCTTTTCTAATGACTATCTCCCCTTCTTATGGATTCTGAACAAGTAAAAACAATTTCTGTCATTAGAAAATAGTTGGACTTTTACACAGAATTTTCATTACTGTTTACTTGAGACAAAAATCCCAAATAACATTGTTGCTTGTGTAAATGCTGTTAAAAATTTTTTTTAAAAAGGTATTTCTTTTTAATTGCAGGATAATAGCTTTACAATATTGCTTTGGATTCTGCCTACATCAACATGAGAATGTTTTTGTTTTGATGTCTACTAAACCAACACAAAAAAATTCAGCAACCATGGGGAAAATGCCAAAATTAAAAGGTTGCCAATTAATTAATAGATTGCAAGATTCCAGTCAATCCTAAAGGAAATCAGCCATGAATAGTCATTGGAAGGACTGTTGCTGAAGCTGAAGCTCCAACACTTTGGCCACCTGATGCAAAGAGCTGACTCACTGGAAAAGACCCTGATGCTGGGCAAGATTGAAGGCAAAAGGTAAAAAGGGTGGCAGAGGATGAGATGGTTGGATGGAGTCACCAACTCAATGGACATGAGTTTGAGCAAACTTAGGGAGGTAGTAGAGGAGCTTGGTGGGCTACAGTCCATGTGGTCGCACAGAGTCAGACACAACTTAGTAACTGAACAACAACAAACAACTTATATACATAGTCACTGAATTGAAAGCAAAACTTCCTTCTTACCTGTGGTATTTATACAATACACTGGACTATAGCAACCAACTTTACTTTGTAAACGCAGTTCTGCTTTAACTTTTAAACAATAAGTAATCTCTGGTGACAGTTTATAAATTTTATCTTCAGGATAAACAGTTTCAGTTCTTTCCTATAATTTTAAAAAAGAGAAGTCTGTTCTTAAAAAAAAGTCAAATTTTACAATTAATTCATGTCATTCTTCTCTCAGATCAAACATAGATAAAAATAATGCTTACTTCTAGACTTGAAGAGTTTTTCCAGATAACGACGCTATACTTAAAGCTTGAACGATCCAAAGCCCACATGATACTATCTTCTGTTCCAGGGGGAGAGATGCTCAGTTTTATTGCCTTATCTTCAGCTTCTAAATGCACGTCTGGGGGACCAATCTGAGCTGTGAAAATCAAAACATTTACTATGTAAGTTCACTAATACAAGTCAAAACACTCATACAATAAATAATTCTAAGCACTTAAATATATGCCTGGCATCTACAAAAGGAGAAAATCCCTCACGGAGCTTACACTTTACTGGGAAATGTGGCCAAAAATCCCAAACAAACAAATATATGTATATAATGTTATAATGTCACGCATGCTGTAAGAAGGAATGAACAGAGAAGGGCAGCAACGACTGTTTTAGGTGAGTCAGCGAGGAGAAGGCTCCCTGAGACGTTTGAGCTCAGGCCTGATCGAGGTGAGGTCAAGCAAGGCAGGCTGAGAACGCCCCAGGGGCTCTGGAACGTGCTCACCATTCTCAAGAGACACTAGGGGGCGCGCGAGTGCCTGGGTGGTAGAAAATAAGACGCGAGAAGCAGCTAGACTCTGGGTAACAGGCAGAACTTGTAGTCTGGGACTGTAAGGTCGGCAGGACCTGATTTACATTTGGGAAAGACCACCCCAGGTAGCATGTCAGGAAGCAGGAAAGCTCCTGGGCAGATGAGAGCGGCCAGGGACGGCTGATAGTGAGAAGTGAGAGGCGATCTCATCGCTCGGAATCTGTTGATGGACTGGATGGAGGATGAGAGAGAGGCATCAAAGGTGATGCCAGGGCTCCTGGCCTGAGCAAATAATATGGGACGCCATTAACAGAGGGGGAAAAAACTGCAAGAAGAGCAGGTCTGGAGGGGGAAAGCTAGAACTCTGGCCATTTTATATTTGAGATGAGGGACTTCCCTGGGGCTTGTAGTTGAGAATCTGCCTTCCAAAGGAGGGTGCATGGGTTTGTCCCTGGTCTGGGACAATTCCAGATGCCTTGGACAAACGAAGCACGAGTGCTGCAACTACTGAAGCCGGAGCATCTAGAGCCTGTGCTCTGCAACAAGAGCAGCCACTGCAGTGAGAAGCCCCAGCAACTCAACAGTAGCCCCCACCTGCCCATGAGGGGCAACGAAGATCCAGCACGGCCAACTGTAAATATATAAAATTTAAAAAGAGTTTTTTGAGGTGACTCTCGGACCTCTAAGTGGAGATGCTGACTAGAGAGCTGGTGATGCAGCTCTCTAAGGCAAGGAGAAGGATGGCGCTGGGGATGTAAACTGAGGAGTTGAGAGCACGGAGGGTACTGAAAGCCATACGATTCCTGGTGGAGGCTGTGTTGAGAGAAAAGGTTCAATGGCAGAGCCCTGCAGACTGAGGCCTGCTGCTGTCCAACATTTTAAGGTCTGGGGGACAAGAAGAAATTGGCAAAGGAGCAGCCAAGGAGCAGGGGAGAGCCTGGAAAGCGCAGTGCCCTCGAGAACCGAGAGGGAAGGGTCTCACGCAGAAGGGAGTGACACGCACTCCCTGGGAATCCACCCAGCACTGTTGAGGTCACGGTGACCTTGGCAAGTGGCTTTAGCGTAGTGATGGGGAACAAAGCTCCAGCGGGGAGGGAAAGTGTACAGAGAGGGGATAGGGACCATCCTTGCGAGAGTTATGGAATAGGGTAGCGGTTCTTGAACTTCCTGGTCTTGGGATCTGGTACACTCTTAAGAGAGATTGAGGCTCCTAAAGAGCTCTTATTTACATGGGCTGTGTCTTTGAATGTTCAGCATATCAGATGTCAAAATTGATAAAAATGTAAAGTATCTATCGATTCATTAAAAAACAGTAATGATGAAACCTACTGCATGATAATAAATGACTGTATTTCCCAAAACAAACAAGCCAAAAAACTTAAGAGAGAAGAGCGGTGTTCATCTCACATTTTGTTCAAATCTCTTTAATGTCTGGCCTAATAAAGAAGACAGCTGTGTCTCACACCTACTTCTGCATCACCAGTCAGTCACCATCTCACATCAAACAGCCTCTAGAAAACTCCAGGGTACACCCACGACAGAATGAAGATGAAAAAGGCAAGTAAGTTTTATTAAGTTTCCCTTAGGAAAATGGTTTTGACTTGATAGATCTCTTGGAGACCACGCTCTGAGAATCACTACTAGAAGGAAAGCAGGAAAATGAAGTCATAGCAGAAAGGAGATACCAGTTTAAGGGAATCTTTGTTCTTTTTGTTTTTTTTAAAGATGGGAGATTTTATATTATGCAAATGAATGGGCTTGGGAAGCGACCTGTGCTGGTAATATTTAATAAAGAATTCAATATAATTCAGCTGGCAACTTTTTCTCACCTTCTAGAAATGGCACAAATGGCTCAACCTCATACCATGTAGAAGTGGTGTTTCCTTCTTCTGCTCTTATGCGCAATTCAATTTTTTCAAAAACATTTTTAAGCTCGACTGAAGAAAAGTTGCATTTGGTACTAGTAATATGTTGACACCCGGGCAGTTTTTCCCAGTTATCCGTTCCTAGTCTTCAAGATAAAAAAGCAAATGAATGAATGAACATTATAAATACAGGAGTAACAAACATGTTTTCTGTTGACGTTAACATTAAGAAGCCAGTGTGTGTGTTAGTCTCTCAGTCGTGTCTGACTCTTTCAATCCCATGGACGGTAGCCCACCAGGCTCCTCTGTCTGTGGGACTCTCCAGGCAGGAATCAGGGAGTGGGTTGCCATTTCCTCCTCCAGGGGATCTTCCTGACCCAGGGATGGAAGCTACGTCTACTGTGTCTCCTGCACTGGCAGGCGGGTTCTTTACCATTGGAGCCACTAGGAAAGCCTCTAAGCTAAGGCAAGTCCTTATTTCTTCCAGTAACTCTACTTCAGTTAATGTTTTGATAATATTTTTGTGTGTAACATTCTACCACTCTTTTTCATTGCATATACAGCCAAGTTATTATTTATACAGTGGAATCATTCTAACATACTGTCAACTTAATAAAGTTCTGTAATTCTGTGGGTGGTTGCATTAGGAATTCGAAGAAGCAGAGAAAGAACCCCTAAGACGAAAGAGGACTTACTGGTGGCTTTGTTAGAAACAGCTGTGTCACTTTCTGCCAACTGCTTTCCATTCTGGATCCTCTCTTCCCTACTGAAAATTTGGAAACTGGATTTGATTCCCCTCTGATCTCTTCCTAGGAAGAGATTTACCAGCCCTAAGCAAGATCTCAGAATCAGTATGGTTTGAGAACTTCCTCTGCTCTCCTTAAAACCAAACCATCCCTTCTGCATACTGATCTCTGTAATTCCTTCTATTACACCACCAGAAACAAAGAACTTAACATGTTAACATGAGCTAAACTTCTCCATGTGAACTCAGTTCATCATGAAGCAAGCTTAAGTGACTGATACTAGACTTTTTTTTAAAGCACATGAAGAAATCAAGTTGACACAGGGTGCCTAAAACAAAAAGGCCATACTGCCGCAGAGAGGAGAGGAGGCTGAAGTGAAGGTGAGCAACAGAAAACACACACTAGATTCCAGAATTTTTGCCTCTGGAAAGCCCTGTCTGCCTCATACCAAACAGGGAAACTAACCTCTGAGAATGCATTTTTGTTAAGCCTAATGCATAGTTCTAGCATAAGCTCATGTTTATATATTAAAGATGCTAAAGCGTCTTTAATAAAGAGCTAAAGGATGGACTTCCCTGGTGGTCCAGTGATTAGGAGCCTGTCTGACAGTGGAGGGGACATGGGCTCGATCCCTAGTCTGGGAAGTTTCCAAGGCAATTGGGCCTATGCACCACAATGACTGAAGACCTCGCACCTAGCGCCTGTGCTCTGCACAAGCAATAGCTCCAACTGGCCGCAACTAGAGAAAACCGTGTGCGGCAACAAAGACCCAGGGCAGCCAAAAATAAAGAGTGTTTAAAAAGCTAAGCATATTCTTTACTTTAAAAGCAATAGAAACTAGGAGTGATAGCTAAGTAATTTTTGTGCTGACCCCAACTCAAGTCTACCTTATTTTTCAAAAAAAAAAGAGAAACATTAAAAAAAAAAGGTGCCAATAATAAAAACTACCCTATGGGCACACTTCATTCCTGGCCAGTCTGCCCTTCTAACTTTTCCTGCTTGAACTCTCAGGAGACTTGGCATTAATAACACCTTTGTTTATTAATGTTCATAACCTTTTATTAAATTATCAAAAATAATTCACAAATAACAGCACAACAGTGGAGTACACAAAAATGCTATGGCGTTACTACAGTTCTGTTCAGAAAGATAACTCATCTGGATAGAAATCCTTCATGAAGCTTCTGGAAATCATGTCTGGCAGCCTGATTGCCAATTGTTTGCATATGTGGCATACGTGATATTCCCTCACTCAGGACACCCTTGCCCAGAAATGTCTGTCTCCTGAGACTGTATACATAACATGTGGACAAGTCTGGATTTAGTCAGAAAAATCACAGCGGTGAGAAGTGCTCCCAAACAGAATGACCTGCGTCAAGCAGTTGTGACTTCCCTTTCACAAGCAGTATTAACACCTTAATTTACATGCAAATCTTTCCGAGAAACTTCTCCACATCAGAATCTATTTTTAAAAATTCAGATTTTAAACATCTAAACCAAAATTCAGTCCTCCCCCCATGTCATTTATTAGAAAATACAGTTCTAGAGAAATCAGGAGACATAAGGACGTCTGGGAAGTGGGATGGGTACACAGACTTCTTTCCATCAGGGGCACAGACTGTTGAAATAAAATGAGCTCCGGGCAAAAAGCCAGTAATGCATCTCTTCTCCTGTTACCTGGAGAGCTCTTATTATAAGCAGAAAACATTATAAAAAGTTTGTAACTAAGCCTTGATATGGTTTCAACCCACCTCACTCCACGTTTGTCCTTCCTGCTCGGGAGACACAGCTACTCGCTCTATTATAATTGCTTTTGCACGTAAGGGGGCTATTGCAGCTTCTTTTACATTTTCTTTTAAAAAAACTTTATCATATACAGTACTTAGATCAAAGTAGAAATATAATTTGAAAATAAATATGCAATCAATAGAAAATTCATTTCATGAAACCAGTGTCATGATAAAACTTCATGCCATCTTTGTCTCTCTTATTCACTAACGTAATCCCAAGTACTGAGGAAAGTATTCAGCATAAAAGGCAATTGGTATTTGTTGAATGAAAACTCTATGCTACCTAACATCACAACACATTTTATAGTTAAAAAAGCTTTTTACAAGTTTTGGCTGTGCCAGCTCTTTGCTGCTGTATGCGGGCTTCCTCTAGCTGTGGAGAACGGGGGCTGCCCTCCAGCTGTGGTGCACGGGCTGCTCTTGCTGTGGAACACAGGCTCTGGCCCGTGGGCTTTAGTAGCTGTGGCTCTCGGGCTCTAGAGGGTACACGCAGTAGTTGTGGTGTCTGGGCCCAGCTGCTTCACAGCATGTGGAACTTTCCCAGACCAGGGATCAAACCAGTATCCCCTGCACTGCAGATGGACTCTTAACCACTGGACTGCCAGGGAAGCCCCATCATAATACATTTTAGATGTCAGTCACAAATACTGAGGGCTTCCAGATGGCTCAGCGGTAAAGAATCTGCCTCCCACAATGTGGGAGAGGTGGATTTGAACCTTGGGTTGGAAGACCCCCTGGAGGAGGGCATGGCAACCCATTCCAGTATTCTTGCCTGGAGAATCCCATGGACAGAGGAGCCTGAGGCTAGAGTCCAGGTGGTCACAAAGAGTCAGACATGATGGAGCAACTAAATAACAAGGCAAACATTGATGTCTTCAGTTCAGTTCAGTTCAGTCACTCGGTCGCATCCAACTCTTTGAGACCCCATGGATTGCTGCACACCAGGCCTCCTTCTCCATCACCAACTCCCGGAGTTCACTCAGACTCACGTCCATCAGGTCAGCCATCTCATCCTCTGTCATCCCCTTCTCCTCCTGCCCCCAGTCCCTCCAGCATCAGAGTCTTTTCCAATGAGTCAACTCTTTGCATGAGGTGGCCAAAGTACTGGAGTTTCAGCTTCAGCATTCCAAAGAACATCCAGGACTGGTCTCCTTTAGAATGGACTGGCTGGATCTCCTTGCAGTCCCAGGGACTCTCAAGAGTTTTCTCCAACATCACAATGAAAAAGCATCAATTCTTCAGCACTCAGCTTTCTTCACAGTCCAACTCTCACATCCACACATGACTATTGGTAAAACCATAGCCTTGACTAGATGGACCTTTGTTGGTTAAGTAATGTCTCTGTTTTTCAATATGCTATCTAGGTTGGTCATAACTTTCCTTCCAAGGAGCATCTTTTAATTTCATGGCTGCAATCACCATCTGCAGTGATTTTGGAGCCCCCCAAAATAAAGTCTGACACTGTTTCCCCATCTATTTCCCATGAAGTGATGGGACCGGATGCCATGATCTTTGTTTTCTGAATGTTAAGCTTTAAATCAAATTTTTCACTTTCCTCTTTCACTTTCATCAAGTGGCTTTTTAGCTCCTCTTCACTTTCTGCCATAAGGGTGGTGTCATCTGCATATCTGAGGTTATTGATATTTCTCCTGGCAATCTTATTGATTCCAGCTTGTGCTTCTTCCAGCCCAGCGTTTCTCATGATGTACTCTCATAGAAGTTAAACAAGCAGGGTGACAATATACAGCCTTGACGTACTCCTTTTCCTATTTGGAACCAGTCTGTTGTTCCATGTCCAGTTCTAACTGTTGCTTCCTGAGCTGCATACAGTTTTCTCAAGAGGCAGGTCAGGTGGTCTGGGATTCCCATCTCTTTCAGAATTTTCCACAGTTTATTGTGATCCACACAGTCAAAGGCTTTGGCATAGTCAATAAAGCAGAAATAGCTGTTTTTCTGGAGCTCTCTTCCTTTTTCCATGATCCAGCTTAGGTGGTGTGTATTCTACAGGCACTAGCATCCCAGTAGCTTATTCATGTGTCTGTGCATCATTTATCACCAGTGATGTGTCTTATGTTCTGAGAAATACTGCACTGAAAAATGTGTCTGCTGCTGCTATTAACCTCACTTTTGTTGATCACATACTCTGTACCACTGTTCTGTGCACTTTATACACAATTAGTAACACTTGCAACAGGCTTCTGTGTTAGATGTTTCATCATTGGGGTGTCTGAGACCAGGCTGCCTGGCACTGTCCTGCTTTAAATTTGTTGTTGCAGCTTACCTAAAATCAAGTTCTTCTGTTTGAAAGATAAATTACATGTGGTCATGTTAGTTTTTTATCTTTACTTCACAGGTAAGGAAACTGATAAAGTAGCAGAGGATGGACTAAAACCCAAGCAGAACTGACTCATTAGAAAAGACCCTAATGCTGGGAAAGACTGAGGGCAGGAGGAGAAGTGGGTGACAGAGGATGAGATGGTTGGATGGCATCATTGACTCAATGGACATGAGTCTGAGCAAACTCCGGGAGATAGTGAAGGGCCGGGAAGCCTGGTGTGCTGCAGTCCGTGGGGTTGCAAAAAGTTGGACTTGACTGAGCGACTCAACAAGAAGCCTGGCTCAAGCTCATACTACACTATCCCATACTAACTACTGAACTGCTCTCTAGATTTGTAACCTGGCATGTTCTTACAAGGCAAGTACTTATAAAGCTAGCAGAACAGAACAGAGAAAGGACAGACTAAGAACACACTGAAACAGTGCACTGGACCAAAATTAAAAGAAAAGAGTAAGAGATTGTCATGACTGGAGAAGCAACAGAATGTGTGAAGGAACAAGAACACGAGGCCACTGTCTATGGCTCTGCTCTTTTAATACAACGGTCATTTTAAATAAAGGAATATGAAATAATCTCTATTATGCCTAAAAAATAGTTGTTTAATAAGAACTAAGGCAAAGGACAAAATTTGTAACAAAACTCAAAATTCAATTTAAAGAAAAAGATGAAAGCTTTTACACGATCAGTTCTGAGGAAAACAATATATAGTGTGTGTACACCTATATACCCTTGAACAACATGGGTTTGAACTATGTGAGCCCACTTACACACAGATTTCTTTCAGTAAATACACACTTTACAGTACTATAAGATCTGGGGTGGGTGAATCCATGGATGCAGATATGAAGGTCTACTGTGAAGTTATACTCAGATTTCTGACTGCAGCGGGTAGGAGCAGCGGGTTAGGCACCCATGTTCCCGCCACTGTTCAAGGGCCAGCTGTACACACACACACACTAACAGCTTATTCACAATCAACTAGAGAACAACTGGGGCTTCCCAGGTGGCTCAGCGGTAAAGAATCTGTCTGCCCATGCAGGAGCCAGGAGATGCGGGCTCAATTCCTGGGTCAAGGAGATCCTCTGGAGAAGGAAATGGCAACCCACTCCAGTTTTCCTGCCTACAAGAATCCCATGGAGAGAGGAGCCTGGCAGATTACCGGCCATGGAGCTGCAAGAGTCGGACAGGACTGAGCGCCTGAGCAAGCACAAACGCAGAGAAGAGCAGGGCTTGGTTGAGGCGGCGGAGCTGGTTCCAGAGAGCCACACCCTGTTTCTTCATGCCTGATGCCCTGCCTACTCTTGGGGCAGGGGTCACAGTGAGCAGACAGGCCCTTAGGACCCAAAACAAA
>SJYF01000768.1:1553120-1568241 GCA_006410515.1 Procapra przewalskii
TTGTGGTACTGGGGGGAGGGGAGGCCCCGCCTCCGCCGCCTAAGCCGTGCACCGTCGGGTTCCGGGAAGACCGCGCCCCACTGGAAGCCTTGACCCCAGGCGGGAACGCGGAGGTCGCCAGTGCGCCTGCGCAAACCTCGGGCCCGCTCTCCGCCCTTCCTGTTAGTGGCAGCGGGAGGCCCCACCGGGCGCTCTCGGCCCTGGGGGCGGGGCGGGCGGCTGGGAGGCCACGTCGCGGTCTGGGGACCCTGGCGGATGGTGTCGGGGAGACTGAGGGGGAAAGGAATGAAGACACTCCGAGCAGGTCAAGCCATTTCCTTTGTGCAGAGCTTTCCTGGTGGCGCAGACGGGAAAGCGTCTGCCTGCAATGCGGGAGACCGGGGTTTGATCCCCAGGTCAGGAAGATCCTCTGGAGACGGGAACGGCTACCCACTCCCGTGCTCTTGCTTTGGAAAATTCTGTGGATGGAGGACTGAGCGACTTCACTTTCTTTTTCTGTGAGCCAAGGCTTGTTGATGTTTAGTTGCTAAGTCGTGTCCAGCTCTTCAGTGACCCCATGGTCTGTAGCCCACCTGGCTCCTTCCTCTGTCCATGGGATTTCCAAAGCAAGAATTACTGGAGTAGTTTGCCATCTGGGTAGGGGTGTCCAGAATTAACCCTAGGCACGTAGAGAGCTGACTCATTTGCAAAGACCCTGATGCTGGGAAAGATTGAAGGCGGGAGGAGAAGGGGATGACAGAGGACGAGATGGTTGGATGGCATCACCGACTGGATGGACATGAGTTTGAGTAAACTCCAGGGGTTGGTGATGCACGGGGAGGCCTGGTCTGTGCCATGGGGTCACAGAGTCTGACACAGCTGAGCGACTGAACTGAACTGATGTAAAGAGCTCGTTTTTTGGGTGGCGACCTGGGTGCGAACGTGGTTACCTACTGGCGAGGATCCAGACGACCGCCTTGGGATGCTGTCTGGAACAGAGGTCTGTAAGCTCTTTTGGTCGTCTGCCCTCGTGGTTTAGTCCATAAGTCATGTCCAGCTTGTTGAGACCCCATGGACTGCAGCACCAAACTTTTGAGTCCACCATCCAAGATTAAGTACCTTAATAATAGATTATGCCCATTATAAAAATAAAAGGGAAAATATAAAGGATGAGTGATGAAATAAGCAGCCAAAGATGTAGCTGTTAATTATAACAAAATTTAACTATCAACTGTAAGGTAAAATGAATTTTTATAAAGAACTTTGCTCTTGAGTGTGGCCTTGTAAACAACTGAGGTATAATTTAGAGGGGCTTCCCTAATGACTCAGAGTTAGGAGACCACCAGCAATGCAGGAGACCCGGGTTCAAGCCGTGGGTTGAGACGATACCCAGGAAAAGGGAATGGCTTCCACTCCAGTATGCTCGCCTAGGAAGTCCCATGGACAGAGGAGCCTGTTGGGCTATAGTCCTTGGGATTGCAAAGAGCCGGACAGGACTGAGTGGCTAACACATAATTTAAATACCATGAAATTCACTCATTCCAAGTGCACAGTGATTTTTAGTAAATCTGTCTGTTTGTTAGGCCTATTTTTTAAAAACTTCGTATTAGTACTTTGTGATTCATAAATTTTTAGATTTGATTCCAAGTATGTCAGTGTTTGCTTCAGTGAGGTCGTAGATGGAAAAATACCCGGTGAGAATATGTGGATCTAGATGGAAGAAGGAGGTTCTTGGTTGCATTTATTATACTCTCATTAAAATCTTTGACAATGACTCTTTGACTTACAGTTTTCATTAAAATTTTTATTTCCTGCTGTTCAAAATTTGTTTTTACAAATTAGTTGGAATAGAGCAATGGGCCCAAAACATCTCATGAACTGAAATATTTCATTTGAAGTTTTTTAGAATATGTTGAAAAATTTCCCTCCACTTTGGTGGGCAGCTAGAGGTTTTTATAAAGCTATAAAGAAAGCTAAGTACTGAAGAATCGATGCTTTTGAACTGTGGTGTTGGGGAAGACTTTGGAGAGTCCCTTGGACTGCAAGGAGATCCAACCAGTCCATTCTAGAGATCAGTCCTGGGTGTTCTTTGGAAGGAATGATGCTAAAACTGAAACTCCAGTACTTTGGCCACCTCATGCGAAGAGTTGACACATTGGAAAAGACTCTGATACTGAGAGGGATTGGGGGCAGGAGGAGAAGGGGACGACAGAGGATGAGATGGCTGGATGGCATCACCAACTCGATGGACATGAGTTTGAGTGAGCTTCGGGAGTTGGTGATGGACAGGGAAGTGTGGTGTGCTGCAGTCCATGGGGTTGCAGAGTTGGACACAACTGAGTGACTGAACTGATAGAGGTTTTTTAGATGCACATAACATTTGGCAGTGAGAATCACATTCAAATGGAAATATTTCCAAATACATTTTAAATGCAAGAATTATATTTAATGAATACCTATTTGTTTTTTTTTATTTTCATTTTTATACAATAAAAACAATTTTAGGGGATTTAATGCTTTGTTTTTCAGTATTGCCACAAGACATGNNNTGCCACAAGACATGCTAATGTTTTCCACTTGTTAAAGAAAGGTCAATCATTTTATAAAACCACGATTCATGTTTAAGTTGACAGTATTTGCATGGCACAGAAGACTTTCATGGTCTTTCCCATCTTAATATAATAACTGTAAAGTTTGAATTGTATTTTAATAAAATTGAATTAAAAAACACGACCACAGGCATGACACCCTATATTAATTTGTGCACTTCATTTTCAACTTACTTGCTGTAAAAGTTTGTCTCTGGGTGAAGCATGAGCTAATTTCTTGTGTGGTGCTAGCTCTGTAACCTCAACCTAGAACCTCTCTTACCCCTTTTATTCAAGACAAAACAATCCATCTGAGGTTAGATAACTGAGCAGGACCCTATGAGGCCTTCCCAGAATAGAGCCCCCACCTCTGTATTTTCCACCTGCCCTTTGTCTGTAGAAGAACTTTGGTCAAAGAATAAAATTGGCCAGAGAAGTGAGAAAATGCAGAAAGAAAGGAAAACAGTCAAGCAAGACAAAATAGCAGTATTAATACTTTAGCCATCAAAGTCAAAGACCTTTAGTTCTTCCTGAGACTATAGATAATATTCTGAGCCATGTCCTTGGAGCTGTTTTGCAAATACTGAAAGCCCCACTTGGTGGAAGAAGTTAACCGTAAACTGCCCACAAGCACATAGACTACAGACCTTTTGGAACTGAATGTTGATGATGCTGACCCCCAGTTTCCTCACCACCAACCAGTCAGAAGAATGTCCACAAGTGAATCATATCTTGCTCCTAGAACACCATAAGACTCCTCACCATCTCCTTCCACCAGGGAGGGGCACAGAGTCTTGAGGGCTTTAGGTCTTTGTGGCCCCCTTTGCCCCGCAAAGCAATAAAGCCTGTTCTGTTTCATTGCAAACTCTGTCTCCAGAATGTAATCCAGTGCCAGTGTATACAGAGGCTGAGATTTGGCACCAGTGACACTTGTAGTTTTTCTATAAAGCATGGTATTTTGGAGCTTCCCAGGTGGCTCTAATGGTAAAGAATGTGTCTGCCAATGCAGGAGACTCAAGGGACACCAGTTCAATCCCTGAGCTGGAAAGATCCTCTGGAGAAGGGCATGGCAACCCACTCCAGTATTCTTGGCTGGAGAATCCCATGGACAGAGGAGCCTGGTGGGCTACAGTCCGTAGAGCTGCAAAGAGTTGGACACAACTGAAGTGACTTAGCATGCATGCATGGTCTTTTCAGCTTTTGAAATAATTTCAAACCTGGAGAAAAGTTGAAAAAATAATAAAGGAACTCCTGTACACCCTTTGCTCAGATTCACCAAATTTGATACTTTGCCATATTTGTTATCTCTGTCTACACACACAAGTATGCATACAAACTTCTTTTTCCTTGAACTTCTTTAGTTTTCTTTAATCTGGAGCAGTTACCTGGTCTTGGTCTTTCACAACACCTACTTTACTTTTTAAAATACAACTAATTATTTTATTTGTTGCTTAGTCACTAGGTTGGGAAGGTCTCCTGGAGAAGTATATGGCAACCCACTCCAGTATTCTTGTTTGGGAAATCCATGGACAGAGGAGCCCGTTGGGTTACAAGTCGGACATGACTTAGCGACTAAACAGTAATAACAATGCATTCCTGGATGGAATACTGCATAAACTGTGTTGTGTCCTCTGATATTCCACCTGAAGCCACACTATTTTCCTTAGTGCCTATTTGGTGATGCTAATTTTGAGCAGATGGTCAAGGTGCTATCCAATGTCCTATTGCCTCCTCACAATAATCTGTAGAGAGATGCCCTGGGATCCTGCAAATACTCAGCTCTTGGCAAATTTTTACATCTAGAAAGAACATCCTTTGATGATCTCTGCCTGAACCAGTCTACTCTGATGGCTGGGAAATGGTCATTTTCAACTCCTGTCTCTCCAAATGCAAGTACTGGTTGACACATTGTCGGAGAGAGATTTCTCTTCTTTCCATTTATTATCAGTATGGATTCACTGGGAAAAGAGTACAGCAAGGTTGTATATTGTCACCCTGTTTATTTAACTTATATGCAGAGTATATTATGAGAAATGCCAGGCTGGATGACTCACAAACCGGAGTCAAGATTGCCTGGAGAAATAGCGACAACCTCATGTATGCCAATTGTTGTTCAGTTGCTAAGTCATGTCTGACTCTTTTCGACCCCATGGACTACAGCACGCCAGGCTTCCCTGTCCTTCACCATCTCCTGGAGTTTGCTCAAACTCATGTCCATTAAGTTGGTGATGGCATCTAACCATCTCATTCAAGCAGATGATACTTCACTTTCTAATGGTAGGAAGAAAGTGAAGAGGAACTAAAGAGTCTCTTGATGAAGGTGAAAGAGGAGAGTGGCAAAGCTGGTTAAAACTCAACATTCAGAAAACTAACATCATGGCATCTGGTCCTATTACTTCATGGCAAATAGATGGGGAAAAAGTAGAAGCAGTGACAGCTTTTCTTTTCTTGGCCTCCAAAATCACTGTGGATGGTGACTGCAGCCATGAAATTAGAAGACACTTGCTTCTTGGACGGAAAGCTATGACAAGCTTAGATAGTGTATAAAAAACAAAGATATCACTTTCCCAACAAAGGTCTGGATAGTCAAAACTATGGTTTTTCCAATAGTTATGTATGGATGGGAGAGTTGGCCCTTAAAGAAGGCTGAGTGCCAAAGAATTGATGCTTTCAAACTGTGGTGCTGGAGAATACTCTTGAGAGTCCCTTGGACTGCAGGAAGACCATACCAGCCAACCCTAAAGGAAATCAATCCTGAATGTTCATTGGAAGGACTGATGGTGAAGCCCCAATACTTTGGCCACCTGATGCAAAGAGCCGACTCATTGGAAAAGATCCTGATGCTGGGGAAGATTGAAGGCAAAAGGAGAAGAGGGTGGCAGAGGACGAGATGGTTAGATAGCATCATTGACTCAATGGACATGAACTTAAGCTGACTCTGGAAGATAGTGGACAGGGAGGCTTGGTGAGCTGCCGTCCATGGGGTAGAGAAGAGATGGACATGACTTGAACAAGAACAACAGCAACAACATGGATTTATAGATTCTTATTTTATTCAATGTTTATAGTTTATTACTATCCTTCTTTATTTAAAAACTTTAAAAATTAATTAGACTTCACTTTTTGGAACAGTTTTAGATTTATGGAAAAATTGAGCACAAAGTACTGGCAGTTCCCTTCCATCCCCTTCCATCTTGCCTCAGTTTCCCTTGTTGCTAATATCTTGTATGGTACACTTGTTACACATAATGGTTCTATAAGATAAAGTAAAGTGTTAGTTGCTCAGTCGTGTCTGACTCTTTGCAACCCCATGGACTGTAGCCCACCAGGCTTCTCTATCCATGGGATTCTCCAAGCAAGAATACTGGAGTGGGTTGCCATTCCCTATTCCTGGGCATCTTCCTGACCCAGGGATCAAACCCAGGTCTCCAGCATTGCAGGGAGATTCTTTACCATCTGAGCCACCTGGGAAGCCATTGACGCATTATTAACTAAAGTGCATTGTTTACATTTGGATTCTCTCTCTGTGTCATGTAGTTTTATGGGCTTTGCCAAATGGTTAATGTCATTTATCCACTACTGCAGTAATATACAGAATAGTTTTATTGCTCCAAAAATCCCCTCTACTCCAGCTATTCACCCTCTTTACTTATTTATTTTTTACATGAAGAAAGCTTTTTGTTTTTCTTTTTCTTTGGCTGCATTGGATCTTAGTTGTGGCACATGGGATCTTTTGTCGCAGCATGTGGGATCAAATTCCCTTGACCAGAGATCAAACCCACATACCCTGCATCAGAAGACAGCTGCTTAACCACTGGACCACCAGGGAAATCCTTCCACCCTCTTCATTATTAGTGCTCAGATTGTCCCAGTTTTGACCAGTGGGACCCATTTCAAGTTGGCTCCTGTTCCTTTTGATACAACCTACCTTTTTTCTACCTCTTTTTTTTTTTTTAAAGATTTCTTTACTTTCAGGCATAAGGTGTTCTAGGCTCATCTTATACTTTTCCTACCCCAGCCCTGAAATTAGCCATCTCTCCAAGGGGTCCAGGCTTCTTTTAGTGGGTTATAATATTTGGAAACCAAGATCAGGGCACTGAAACTTTGGTTTTAATTACAGAAATGCAAATCATAAAGTCAAAAGAAAACGAGCTAAGGGAGTCTGTTTGGCCCAGAGTCTAATCCAGCTGATAACCGTTTAGCACCATTTTGTTTCTTTTTTTTTTTCCAGGCTATGGAACATTTGACTGA
Source organism: Procapra przewalskii (assembly GCA_006410515.1). Lineage (NCBI taxonomy): Eukaryota > Metazoa > Chordata > Mammalia > Artiodactyla > Bovidae > Procapra > Procapra przewalskii. The sequence continues at coordinate 1,559,939 of SJYF01000768.1, forward strand.
TGATAATAATATCAGTCAAGGATAAAGGCAGGCTTAAAAATTGGGTGGATAAAGGATAAGGAGGTCCATTTTAGTCTGGTAACTCTATGCTGGTATAGTCGCTAAGTCATGTCTTGAGAACCTGTGGACTGTAGCCAACGACGTGCCTCTGTCCATGGAATGTCCCAGGCAAGAATACTGGCGTGGGTTGCCATTTCTTCTCCAGGGGACCATCCCGACCCAGGGATCAAACCCAGGTCTCCTGCGTTGCAGGTGGTCTCCCTCACTGCAGGCGGACTCTACTGTTCCCTAAAGATGTAGAATCTGTCTTCTTAGTATGGCTGAACAGTGATCAGTAGCAGTTTTAGAAGGGAAGTGGGTGGTTTGTCGTAGGGCAGCAATTACAGGCCCATTAGCGGTAGGAGTGCCCGCACAGATTAAGAATCCAGGGGGTTTCCAAGTTGAGCCAACAGCAGGGCAGACTCTGACGAAAGTGATGGTTTGCCCTTTTGCTAATGCACACACTCTAGTAAAGGCTGTGAGTTCAGCAGCCTGGACTGGCTTTACAGTGGGCAAAGATCATGCTTCAAGTGTTTCTTGTGGAGAGACTATGGCATAACTAGCTATTATGTTTCTGTGAAAGTTTCGCTTGTAAGAGGCATCACAAAACAGAAGTCTGGGTTGTCTGCAGGGATGTCTGAGAGGTCTTCTTGTGGCTTTGAGACTGTTTTGTGGCTGCAAGGCAATCATGCGGAATGCACTGGGCTCTCCGTCACCAAGGAGGGGCATGAAGTAGCTGAGTTTAGAGTATTACGAAGATGGAAGATGAAGAAAGGGGTAGTTGAAAGAGCCTGCTCATGGGTGGTTTGTTCCCTTTTTTAGGGAGACACTGCACACTGTGAACCGTAAGGTAGAGGATACAGAGTGAGCAACAGAAACCTGCATTTGGGAGCCTCTTAGAGTACTGGGGCTTCCCAGGGGGCGCTAGTCATAAAGAACCTGCCTGCCAACGTAAGAGATGTAGGAGACACAGGTTCCAACCCTGGGTTGGGAAGATCCCCTGGAGGAGGGCATGGCAAGCCACTCCACTATTCGTGCCTGGAGAATCCCATGGACAGAGGGGCCTGGCAGGGTTAGGGTACTAGCTTTGTCAATCCAGGCGGCAGCTGTGCCCACGCAGGTCAGCGTGGGGCCTTACCTAATGCTACAGGGTCTATTTGGCATGAGAGACAAGCTACTGACTCATCCAAGAGACAAAAGGCTGTCCTGTAATGCCTGTAGCCATTCCATTGCTTTCATGGCAGCATGATGAAAAGGTCTGTCAAAAGGAGGTTAGCCAACAGCTGGAGGTGTAGCCGCAGTCTATCTGGAGGCTGCCAGAGAAGTAGCAAAAGGCTTGCTGGTGAGGAGGCTGAAATTGAAAAGGCATGGTGGGTGGTAAGAGGCCCTGAAGGTATTAGGGTGGGCTGAGACATGGGCGATGAGACAATGCCCACAGACTCCAGCTGCTGAACAGATTCAGAAGTGACAGGTAGAGAGAAGGCCTTTGAGTGGATGGGAGAAAGTCTCACCAGTGTCAATTAAGAAATCCAAATAGGAGCCTCTATTCTAAGCTTAATGGTAGGCTTTTGGGGTTGAACTGAGGATCAGCTGCCACTGTCATTTGAGGGAATTTTTGTCCTTCAGGAGGAAAAAAATGAACCTGGGTGTACTGGGGCCTAGAGGGGTCTTAAACCTTCCTTCCTGTTAAGTGCAGGACAATTTTTCTTCCAATCTGGATTGCTTAAAATATCTGCAATTGTCTGGAGGCAAATAGGAAGATCTCTGAGTAGTCTTAGAGTTGCTCTTAGAGTCATGCTTTCGTTTTTGTGAAGATTCCAGTTGCAAAGCAAGAACTGTTTCTTTTATTAATAGCTCTTTTTCCCCTGCAGCATTTATTCCTGCAGACTATTTTTCAAAGAATTGGCTGCAGCTTCCATTATTAGCTTAGCGGTTGCCCAGACAAACCAATCACATCATTTTTTTTAGTGCCATTTTTTTAAAAGTATATTTTATTTATTTATTTGTTTGGCTGTGCTGGGTCTTAGATGTGGCATGCGAGATCTGCTATCTTCCTTGGAGGCTTGTGGGATCTTTAGTTGTGGCATGTGAACACTTAGTTGCAGAGTTCTCATTCCCTGACCAGGAATGGAACCTGGGCCCCCTGCATTGAGAAGGTGGCGTCTTAGCCAAAGGACCACTGGGGAAGTCCCTGACCACACTATTTTTAATTTGCTTTTAATAATAGGGAAAAAATTTCCCACTAAAGCAGACATGAGAGATTCCTGTGTTCTAGGGCTTTCAGGTTTAGTGTTGTGTGCCTTTGAAAAGTTTGTATAAAACATTTAACAAACGCTTTTGGATGCTCTCCATTCTTCTGAGTGTATAATTCCACCTCAGGCCAAGTAATTTTGGGGAAAGACCTCTATTATTGCTTGAACAGCAGACTTATGGGTCCTACGCATGTGTTCTGGCCTGTAGTTCTTCTTCCTTCTGACAAATGACATAACAGATAGAGACAAGGGAAAACAGTGACCACCTGGGAGGAAGGAATCAACATAAAGCAAGAATACTCATTTACCAAATGGTGAAGGCTCTATGTCATGAGGAACTGGCTCCCAAACTTACCTCCTGCAAATCTAAACAGAAGAGAGAAAAGAAACTCCCGCCACTTTCCCTTCAACCACACCTTGTAGGCAGAGACCTGGGTGTGTGTGTGTTAGTTGCTCAGTGTGTCTGACTCTTTGTGATCCCATAGACTGCAGCCTACCAGGCTTCTCTGTCCATGGAATTCTCCAGGCAAGAATAGTGGAGTGGGTTGCCATTCCCTCCCCCAGGATATCTTCCCAACCCAGGAACTGAACCCAGGTCTCCTGCCATTCGGGCAGACTTTTTACCCTCTGAGCCATTAGCTGGTCTTTGTCATGTGTCCCAGGATTTCTCAGCTGGAGCAGTCTTAGAGTGGTGGTCTGGCCGTCTCCTGGCTGGCATACCAACTGTCAGGGAGGAGGAAACGTCCTCCTCTTGAGTTCTTGCAGGTGGATTACTAATGAACTCGACACAGACAGGTTAACAGGAGAAGAGAAACAAACGTTAATTCATGCACACGGAGTTCTCATTGAAATGTACTCTAACAAGTGGCGAAAGCGGGCAGCTTCTGTACTTTTTCAATAAAGAAATAATAAATCTCTGAGGAATAACAGGGTAAAGAAACTTAGTTTTAGGTGCTTAGTTAGTGATGACTCTAAACAGAATTGGGCTTGGGTAGTAAATGAAAAAAATAACCAGGTTGGTTTGTATAGGCTTCTTGGATTCCTTGTCTTCTGAATTCCCCATCTCTCCTGATAAAGGTGTCCTACTTTTACTTTTCACATGGGAGACTTATTTCTTGCTTTTCAAGGGGACAGAGGAGGGGCAGTTTTTTTCTTGCATTGGCTACTTCTCTTTTGGCTCAGGGGGTGCATCTAAGTCTGCTATTCTGAAGGATCACATAGCCCCAAAGATCGAAACTTCTTTGTCTAACCTCAGCTGGGCTGAAATTTAAACCTTCTGCCCTCACTGCACATCTCTGCCCGACTGCTTCCCATTTCCGACAGATGTCCTACCCAACTTGTACCTTCTTGGAAAATTCAAGCAGCCAACAGATCAGACTGCAGTTTCTCACCGCCAAAGTCTCACCCACCCCTGAAACTGCAGCCCTTCTCTCTCTCTCTCTTTTTAGCCCTTTATTAAGTTGAGAGGCTTAATTTTTAGACTAAAGGCTATGGAGATTATCTGAAAGGCGTCCTTCAAAAGGAGGAATAACTTTCTCCAACTTTCCACGTAGAAACGTTCTGGCAGCAGGGTGGAGAGTGAGTTAGAGAACAGTGGGAGAATGGAAGGTTTCTTAAAGTGTGATTGCATGCATCCTTTTGGACCATGTTCTTCTTCAGATATATGCCCAGGAGTGGGATTGCAGGATCAGATGGTAACTCTATTTGTAGGTTCTTAAGGGACCTCCGTATTGCTCTCCATATGTAACAACCTAAACGGGGATACAATTTGAAAAAGAATGGATACGTGTATATGTATAACTGAATCACTTTGCTGTAGACCTGAAACTATCACAACATTGTTAAAAAGCTGAAAGATTTATAGGATCTGAAGAGAAACCAGAGTATGTAGCTATCACAACATTGTGAGTCAGCTTTGTTTCAATATAAAATAAAGAGTTCAAAAGAATAAAGTTACAATAAGGCTTGAATGAAAGGACTGGCCTTTTAAAGCAGAACTGGAGTCATGGATAAGGGAAGGAGTTAGTGAATACCATGGAGTAGCATCGATCTTTTGCTAATTAGTTGTAGAAGAGGTTGTAGTTGAGGATGATGGAAGAAATGTTCACATACTGAGAAATGCGGAAGCCATTCTAACTTACACATGATTTAACTTTATGCTAACCAGAACAGCTTGTTTTGTGGCCTATTAAGCATGCATTGTGCACCTGCTTTAACCATTAAAGAAAAGAATGCATTTAAAACTCAATATGGAGTAAGTGTACTTCAAGCATTGAAAATGGAACTGGGTAGTCCCTGAGGATGTGGTTTCAGGCATGTTCCAGCATTACTGGGAACTTGAATTTTCTTAACTTGAAGACACCATCAGACCATTCTCAAAACAATTATCTGCCAGCAGCTGCCAGCTGGAGCCTTCTGATCTCAAGTTCTTCTCTTGTAACCAGGCAACTGTTTCAGACCAACTAATCGCTGGTTGACAAACACCCATATTTCTTGTCAGTTCCAACTATAATTCTTGACAAATTTACATAATTTTGTGGGTTTTGACTCTATAAGCCTCCCTTATCTTATCGTCTAGAAGAGCACAATTCAAGTGCTTCTTGAATCTGCACCTCCTAGGCTATAGTCCTCAGTCAGTTCAGTTCAGTTACTCAGTCATGCTCTTTGTGATCCCATGAACTGCAGCACACCAGGCATCCCTGTCCATCATCAACTCCCAGAGTCTACACAAACCCATGTCCATTGAATCAGTGATGCCATCCAACCATCTCATCCTCTGTCTTCCCCTTCTCCTCCTGCCCTCATTCTTTCCCAGGATCAGGGTCTTTTCCAATGAGTCAGCTCTTTGCATCAGGTGGCCAAGGTATTGGAGTTTCAGCTTCATCATCAGTCCTTCCAAAGAACACCCAGGACTGATCTCTTTTAGGATGGACTGATTGGGTCTCCTTGCAGTCCAAGGGACTCTCAAGAGTCTTCTCCAACACCACAGTTCAAATCATCAATTCTTCAGTGCTCAGCTTTCTTCATGGTCCAACTCTCACATCCATACATGATGATTGGAAAAACCATAGCCTTGACTAGATAGACCTTTGTTGGTAAAGTCAAGTCTCTGCTTTGGAATATGCTAACTAGGTTGGTCATAACTTTCCTTCCAAGGAGTAACTGTCTTTTAATTTCATGGCTGCAGTCACCATCTGCAGTGATTTTGGAGCCCCCCAAAATAAAGTCTGACACTGTTTCCCCATCTATTTGCTATAAAGTGATGGGACCAGATGCCATGATCTTCATTTTCTGAATGTTGAGCTTTAAGCCAACTTTTTCACTCTGCCCTTTCACTTTCATCAAGAGGCTCTTTAGTTCTTCACTTTCTGCCATAAGGGTGGTGTCATCTGCATATCTGAGGTTATTGATATTTCTCCTGGCAATCTTGATTCCAGCTTGTACTTCCTCCAGCCCAGTGTTTCTCACGATGTACTTTGCATATAATTTAAATAAGCAGGGTGACAATATACAGCCTTGATGTACTCCTTTTCCTATTTAGAACCAGTCTGTTGTTCCATGTCCAGTTCTCAGTTTGGCTCAAATAAAACTATTTTCTATTCCAAATATAGATTGTTTATTGAGTATTTCTGTCAATAAGGATGACTCCTAAGTTTCCACCTTGAAGAATGACTTGATGGTGAGCCCATAACCAAGACATAAAATAGAAAAGGAATAAAGAAAAAGGTGGAAAACATGAGTTTATGCTGAGACCTGTTAGAGCAGGTAATGGCTGTATATAGAAGTCTGAGTTGGAAAAATAGATTTCATAGTCATTAGCCTTATATTTTATTAAATAAATCTATGCATGTGTATGAGGTCCCTAAGAAGGAAGGTGCATAGAATGAGAATGATATAAAACTGAGGAACAGGCATGTAAAATCAGAAAGGAAAAGAAGAATCTGCAAATGCATCCCAGAAGGGCCATCTAAGGAAAAAAGAGAAACCAAGGGGGTGGCATAGTCTTTCTTTCGTTTTACTTATTTGTTAATTTTTTTTTTAATTGAGGTATAGTTGATGTAGAATGTTACATGCTTCAGATGAACAATTTTCAAAAAAGTTTTATTGAAATACAGTTGAATGTGTTAGTTTCAGGTGTATGGAAAAGTGATTCAGTTATACATAAACATATATTCATTATTTTTCATATTCTTTCCCCATATAGGCTACCACAGAATATTGAGTAGGATTCCCTGTGCTATACTGTAGGTCCTCGTTAGTTTTCTATCTTTTATACAGTAGTTTGTGCACATTTATCTCAAGCTCCTGATTCATCCCTTCCCACCATGCCTCCATAAGTTTGTTTGGTAACCATAAGTTTGCTTTCTACAAGAGTCCGATATGCAGTACTTGGATGCAATCTCAAAAATGACAGAATGATCTCTGTTCGTCTCCAAGGCAAACCATTCAATATCACAGTTATCCAAGTCTATGCCCCAACCAGTAATGCTAAAGAAGCTGAAGTTGAACGGTTCTATAAAGACCTACAAGACCTTTTAGAACAAACACCCAAAAAAGATATCCTTTGCATTATAGGGGACTGGAATGCTAAAGTAGGAAGTCAAGAAACACCTGTAGTAACAGGCAAATATGGCCTTGGAATGGGAAATGAAGCAGGGCAAAGACTAATAGAGTTTTGCCAAGAAAATGCACTGGTCGTAGCAAACACCCTCTTCCAATAACACAAGAGAAGACTCTACACATGGACATCACCAGATGGTCAACACCGAAATCAGATTGATTATATTCTATGCATCCAAAGATGGAGAAGCTCTATACAGTCAACAAAAACAAGATCAGGAGCTGACTGTGGCTCAGATCATGAACTCCTTATTACCAAATTCAGATTTAAATTGAAGAAAGTAGGGAAAACCGCTAGACCATTCAGGTATGACCTAAATCAAATCCCTTATGATTATACAGTGGAAGTGAGAGATAGATTTAAGGGCCTAGATCTGATAGGTAGAGTGCCTGATGAACTATGGATGGAGGTTCGTGACATTGTACAGGAGACAGGGATCAAGACCATCCCCATGGAAAAGAAATGCAAAAAAGCAAAATGGCTCTCTGGGGAACCCTTACAAATAGCTGTGAAAAGAAGAGAAGCAAAAAGCAAAGGAGGAAAAGGAAGATATAAGCATCTGAATGCAGAGTTCCAAAGAATAGCAAGAAGAGATAAGAAAGCCTTCTTCAGTGATCAGTGCAAAGAAATAGAGGAAAAGAACAGAATGGGAAAGACCAGAGATCTCTTCAAGAAAATTAGAGATACCAAGGGAACATTTCATGCAAAGATGGGCTTGATAAAGGACAGAAATGGCCTGGACCTAAGAGAAGCGGAAGATATTAAGAAGAGGTGGCAAGAATACATGGGAGAACTGTACAAAAAAGATCTTCACGACCCAGATAATCATGATGATGTGATCACTCACCTAGAGCCAGACATCTTGGAATGTGAAGTCAAGTGGGCCTTAGAAAGCATCACTACGAACAAAGCTGTGGAGGTGATGGAATTCCAGTTAAGCTTTTTCAAATCCTGGAAGATGATGCTGTGAAAGTGCTGCACTCAATAGGCCAGCAAATTTGGAAAACTCAGCAGTGGCCACAGGACTGGAAAAGGTAGTTTTCATTCCAATTCCAAAGAAAGGCAATGCCAAAGAATGCTCAGACTACCACACAATTGCACTCATCTCACACGCCAGTAAAGTAATGCTCAAAATTCTCCAAGCCAGGCTGCAGCAATACATGAACTGTGAACCTCCAGATGTTCAAGCTGGTTTTAGAAAAGGCAGAGGAACCAGAGATCCAATTGCCAACATCCATTGGATCATAAAAAAAGCAAGAGAGTTCCAAAAAAACACATCTGTTTCTGCTTTATTGACTATGCCAAAGCCTTTGACTGTGTGGATCACAATAAACTGTGGAAAATTCTGAAAGAGATGGGAATACCAGACCACCTGATCTGCCTCTTGAGAA
>SJYF01000768.1:1568509-1589880 GCA_006410515.1 Procapra przewalskii
CATGAGAAACGCTGGGCTGGAAGAAACACAAGCTGGAATCAAGATTGCCAGGAGAAATATCAATAACCTCAGATACGCAGATGACACCACCCTTATGGCAGAAAGTGAAGAGGAGCTAAAAAGCCTCTGGATGAAAGTGAAAGAGGAGAGTGAAAAAATTGGCTTAAAGCTCAACATTCAGAAAACGAAGATCATGGCATCCAGTCCCATCACTTCATGGGAACTAGGTGGGGAAACAGTGGAAACAGTGTCAGACTTTATCTTTTGGGGCTCCAAAATCACTGCAGATGGTGATTGCAGCCATGAAATTAGAAGACGCTTACTCCTGGGAAGAAAAGTTATGACCAATCTAGATAGTATATTCAAAAGCAGAGATATTACTTTGCCTACAAAGGTCCATCTAGTCAAGGCTATGGTTTTTCCTGTGGTCATGTATGGATGTGAGAGTTGGACTGTGAAGAAGGCTGAGCACCAAAGAATTGATGCTTTTGAACTGTGGTGNNNGAGAGTCCCTTGGACTGCAAGGAGATCCAACCAGTCCATTCTGAAGAAGATCAGCCCTGGGATTTCTTTGGAAGGAATGATGCTGAAGCTGAAACTCCAGTACTTTGGCCACCTGATGCGAAGAGTTGACTCATTGGAAGAGACTCTGATACTGGGAGGGATTGGGGGCAGGAGGAGAAGGGGACAACAGAGGATGAGATGGGCTGATGGCATCACTGACTTGAAGGATGCGAGTGTGAGTGAACTCTGGGAGATGGTGATAAACAGGGAGGCCTGGCGTGCTGTGATTCATGGGGTCGCAAAGAGTCGGACACAACTGAAGGACTGAATTGAACTGAACTGCTCCTTGGATGAAAACTTATGACCAATCTAGACAGCATATTAAAAAGCAGAGACATTACTTTACCAACAAAGGTCCATCTAGTCAAGGCTATGGTTTTTCCAGTAGTCATGTGTGGGTGTGAGAGTTGGACCATGAAGAAAGCTGAGCACTGAAGAATTGATGCTTTTGAACTGTGTTGTTGGAGAAGACTCTTGAGGGTCCCTTGGACTGCAAGGAGATCCAACTAGTCCATCCTAAAGGAGACTAGTCCCGAATGTCCATTGGAAGGACCGATGCTGAAATTGAAACTCCAATACTTTGGCCACCTGATGGGAAGAACTGACTCATTGGAAAAGACCCTGATGCTGGGAAAGATTGAAGGTGAGAGGAGAAGGGGATGACAGAGGACGAGATGGTTGGATGGCATCACCAACTGGATGGATATGAGTTTGAGCAGGCTGTGGGAGTTGGTGATGGACAGGGAATGCCTGGTTTGCTGCAGTGCATGGTCGTAAAGAGTCAGACTGGACTGATTGGCTGAACTGAACTTAGGTACATTTATCCACACTCTCTTTGTTTTCTTACTTCCCATGTATTCCTCCACGTACTAAGTCTGGCTTTCCTTTCCTACCATTGTGCTTACCTTGTTCTCAGCAAGATCACCAGCTAGTTTCTTCAAACCTATTAAGACTCTTTCCAGGCTTTATCTTATCTGACTTCTCAGTAACATTGTCTGTCTTTCCCTGTTCCCTTCTTCTCAGGCCTCATTTCATTTCACACTCTTTGCTGTTTCTTCCATACCGCTGGCCACTCTAAATCTCCATTGCAAACTCACACCACTGCTTTTTACTTAATATTGATGTCCTCACCTGCTTTGTCCTGGGCCCTCTTTCTACTCATTTTAAACAATCGCCCCTCATCTCTTCCCCGCCATGAGTTTATTGGCTGTCATATACACTGATAGCTCCCTAAATTGTCATTAGCTTAGATCTCTCTCCTGATTTCCAGATTTGATACCCAGCAGCATATCAGAAATATTTCTCAGTCGTTCTGCTTCCCTTTTGAGGATTCTGCTTCCAGGCCAAAATCCTACATGTGACTTTTCAGTCCAGACCACAGGCAAGAATAAAGCTTTGCCTGGCGGGGGTCCTCAGTAAAGGGAAGCTGAGTTCCGTACACCAGCCCCCTACCTCCAGCAAGGCTAGCTGAGTTCAAAGGCATATCTACATTCTAGCGATGTCTGTTTGTCTACTTTGTTTGATTGATTTGGCTGTGCTCGGTCTCAGTTTTGGCACATGGGTCTTTGACCTTTGTGTCAGTATGCGGGTTCTTTAGTTATGGCACATGGGGTCTTTTCAGCTGTGACATGTGCGATCTTTAGTTGCAGCACTGGAACTCTGAGTAGCAACATGCAGGATCTACTTCCCTGAGCAGGCATTGAATCTGGGCCCCCTGCATTGGGAGCGTGGAGGCTTAGCTCCTGGACCACCTGGGAAGTCACCTTTTCTCTGCTTTGATTCATTAACTTTTCTCTCCCAGACCTTCTCTCCCTCCCTGAACTCCTTTGTTCAGGAGTCCTTGGCAGTGAGACATTTCTCCTGTCTGCGCTGTATCTGGGATTTCCCTGGTGGCTTAGATGGTAGAGAATCCGCCTGCCATGAACGAGACCTGGGTTCGATCCCTGGGTCGGGAACCTGACTGGCCTGAGCAGTGCTGTGGGGAAAGGGAACACATGAGAGCCTCCCTGGTGCCTCTTTGGCAGGCTCAGTAGAATTAAATGGATAAAGGCTCGCTTGTTACTTTCAGTTTGGCTCTTGCCCTAATGGACTATCTGGACACTTTGATTGCTTGACATCATTCATTGGGTCCTTTCGATTTGAAAACTGTGTCTCTCTTTGGCTTAAGGAAATAGAGTTGTTGAGTTTCTAGATCTTTGTGTATTTGTAATTTTCATCAAGCCTGGGAAATTATTTGGCATGATTTTTTTCAAAGATTTTTTTTCTTTACCGCCCCCTCTTTCTAAACACACATGCATTAGGTTGCTTGGAGCTGTGCCAGAGCGTACGGATATTCTTTTCACTTTCCCCGCAATCTTTTCTCTCTCTCTCTCGTTTTAGATAGTTTCTGTTGCTATGTCATCAAGTTCATTGATCTTTTTTTTCTGCAGAGTCTAATATGCTGTTAATATTAATTTAGTATATTTTTCATCTCAGACATTGTATTTTTCATCAAGAGTCTGAATTTTTATAGCTTTCATATCTTTTTTTTAACATAAGAATGCTTCCTTCTACTTTGCTGAACAGTTTTAATGTTCCAACCTATGAATTCTATTCATGCTTTTTTAAAAATTGATTTTCTTCTTCATTAGGGGTTATATTTTCCTGCTTCTCAAGCCTCAAAACAACCAAGCTCTTTCAAAATGCCTTAACTGCATCTCAGAAGAAGACTCAAGCATACTTACAGGAACACAGAAATTTCAAGCACCAAACAATATAAAATCTACAATATATGACATATATTTTCTTCTGAGATGCAGTTAAGGCATTTTGAAAGAGCTTGGTTGTTCTGAGGCTTGGTTTTGTTAGGCGGGAGCAGAGAAGTGTTCAGTATGTCCTAAATTTGCCTGACTGCCTGATGTCCCTCGAGTCATCAGGCTTTCCGCTCTGGTGGGAGAACTATCCCTACTCTGTATGAGCCCTAGGTATTGACCTCACTGTTTCTTTGGGTGGGTCTTCCATAGCCTCAAGTTTTCTCAAACACATGCTCTGATCAGTACTTAAGCAAACACGTGAGGGAACCCCTTTGCAGATATCTCGAGCTTTCTCTGTCGGAATTCTCCTCCTTGTAATCCTGCCCTGTGAAATCTAGCTGCCTCAGTCTTTGTGGGCTCCTAGGTCCATCTCTTCAACCCACAGGGGCTTTGGGTGCCTCTTCCTCCTCTCTTTGCTGATGCCTGGCAGTTCTCTTTGGAAAATCAGCCTCGGCAATCACAGAGCTTATCTCAGTGGCTTCTCTGCTCTCAAGGATCGCTGTCCTGACTGTGTCTTGATAAACATCCAGAACCAGAAGTCCCACCATTGTACTGCTTTTCAGCTACTTTCTCCTCTCTTTCTCTGTTTTTTTATTATTATTATTATTAGGACATTTTACTTTCTTCATTGACCCTCGGTGTCTCTCAGTCTGCTCATTCTATCTATTTTTTAAATTCTTTGTACTTCTGTGCTTGATTTTGGAGGACTTATTTGACTTCTAATGAAGTTTTTATTTCTGCAATTGTGTGTTTAACTTTAAAAGCACTTTATTATTCTGATTTTTTTAAAAGTAGCACCTTGTTCTTGTTTTATGGATCCACAAGCATCTCAAATCTTTTGAACTTGGGTTTTTGTGACCTTCTTTTCTGTTCCAATAGCCTGTTTTGTCAAGAGTCAGTTTGCTCTATTTGCTTATCTTTATACTTTTCTTTAATGCCACTAGCTTTTCTCATTGTCTGGTAATCTTTGGGCATGTATTTAACTGATCAAAAGTTATTTTTTCTTTCAAAATGCACCAAAAATGGTTCTTGAGCATCATAACTGATGTATTATTTAATAGAATATGTTGAGTCTGGGTTGGAGGTAATAAAAGGTTATGAATCCACAACAGTAGGCTCTTCTCAGTGCAACTGCTGAGACCACAGAATAATGCAAGTGATTCATAAGGGAAGCCAGTGAGAGCCATGTGTACCCACCTGTTTTTTATTTTGATCATTTGCAATGCTTATTTGCTGCTTCAGGAATAAACTAAAATAGCACTCCATCCTAAGCAAGGACTGAGTCCTATTTTTCCATCTTAGAGTTGGGACCAGACATTATTGCCTGGCTGGCATATACTGATGCTGTTGGTGACCGTGGCCCTTGGGGATCCCTTTACCTGTGTGTGTATATCAGCCAGCATCTGCTATTGGGAAGCGCATCTATGCCTTTGCTGGATCCAGCCTAGAGGTTTTCAGGAATGATATGTGGGGGGTATAAATACCCCAGCTCCCTCACCCCTTAGACAGGATACTTCTGAGGAATGTGTTCTACACCATTTTCTCAAGCTTCTCCACAGGATTAAGAGTTGCTCATCCACCTTGAAAGCTGGCTCATTGGAAATCTTCATTTCCCTGTGTCATGTTCTCACTGCTCTTGTCTTTGCACCTGCCAGGAAAACTACATGCTGTCAATCATCACCCGAGGATCTTCTTCTGGGGTAAATCCAATCGAGATAGATCATAATGTGAACCAAAAGCTGACACCTTCTCCATTTCTACTTCTACCAAAAGCCCCACTCCTTTCTCTCTGGAGATTCACTAAGAGAGTCTGGTGAGGGGGGACAGATTTCTACTCTTGTGCTTCCGAGGGTGTATTCAGCCCTGCTAACGGGAGGAAGAATGCCTGTACTCGGAATGCAGCAGATCTGTCTCTAAGACTGTTAAACCACAGAGCACACAGACCTGCCAGACGGGCAGGAGGACAGACCTCAACTGTCATAAAGAAGCCCTTCTGCTGACGGTGGTGTTTCACATCCACTTATCTCCACCACAGTGGGTACTTTTGGGGTCCTGCAAAATAAGAAGTCACAACAATACAGAAATCTGCAAATTTCACAATAAATTAACAATTGATGCATCATTTAAGGGAGTGGCCCTCCACCTTTTGCGTGCCTCAGAGTCCCCCGTGGGCTTGTCAGGACACAGAGTTAATTATCAGTCTCACCCCAAGAGCTTCTGATCCAGTACTGTTGGGCTGGGACCAGAGAGCTTGCATTTCTGGGAGGTTTTTCAGGTGATTGCTGTTGTCCAATGAGCACACTTGGAGAATCATTGCTTTAAGAAATTTTGAGGCTCTTCCCAGCCTAGCTAAGGTAATTATATTTTTTTAGCCTCTGTTCTCTTCATGGAATTTTCTAACACAATTTTTGTAGTTTTCTGTGTGATTGTATTGTATTGGGTTGGGCAAAGAGTTTGCTTTTTTTTCCCCCCGTAAGATGTGATGGGAAATCTGAACGAACTTTTTGGCCAATCCAACATCTAGTGGATTCAAAGTTTCTTATTAGGGATGATAGGATATTCAGAATTTTCTACTATATCAGGCTAGCCTCTTCCACTAGCAGTTCTTTAGTCCCAGTAAAATATTAGGCTACTGCGTTGAATTTTAAATGCCATTGGGAATCTCATCATTCTCAGATGTGACAATGAATATAGCCAAATATATTGCACAGGCAGTTCAGTTTCTGTCAAAGGTACAAAGTTTCCAGTCTTTTAGGAGACTCTTTACCTGCATAAAGTGAGTGACTTTGAAGGAAAAGCTTTGATCTTCCTAAGCCTGAAGCATTTGCATTGTACTTCCCAGAATAAAGGACAAAGTCCCTTAAGGAGTTTGTGGACTGCAGTGTTTCCGGAAGGTGGAAAATTGGTACCAGGAATGGGGTGGAGAGAGGAGGGAAGACCTCTGCTGCAAGGCCGTGGCAAGTGTGGCCGGCAAACAGCAATGCCACCAGCAGAGCTTACCTGTGCACTGTGGGGACCCAGACGGTGCGGGCAGGTTGGAGAGGAGGAGCAAGAAAGCAGGGGCTGGGGGCTCTGAGGAGGGAGGTGCGGAGCAAGGAACAGACACTGGAGAGAAAACGGTCCTGGGGGTGGGGTGGGGAGCCAAAAGAACTCCCTGAGTTGGAAGCAGCAGAGATGTAGCTGCTTGTCGCACCACCAGTGTGGCTTAAGCAGAAATTGTCTCTGAAGGGGCCTCATCAGGAAATATGCTATGATTTTTTGTAGTAAGAAACACTGTAAGCTTCAACTGCTCTGTTGAAGAGCAAGATACAAAAAAGGTTAGAGGCTATTTTTTTTTTTAAATGGTTCATTCTACATTGCCTAGGGCTGATTAACGATGTTGCAGTAGTTTCAGAAGGACAACAAAGGGACTCAGCCATGCATACCCGTGTATCCATTCTCCCATGCCAAATCTTCTCAAGTTTATCAAGGGTTAAGATGAAAAAGGAATGAGGCTTTCTGGAAAAATATAATGTATTTGATGACAAATACAGGAGGTATGTTTGTTTTTGGAAATGGAATTTGCTCCAAATATGGTAAATAAACACACTTGTCATACTTAATCTACCACTCGAATCTATGCCAAAACTAACTGACCTGCTGAATCAGTGCTGTGTTCTTTTAATTCTTCACTGTGGTCGAGATTCTTTCATTACTTAGAAAGCACTGAATTCCTGTCTTAGCTTTATCTTTACAGATCCCCTGCAAAAATCATTGCCTGAAACTACCCAGATATTCATCAATGGGTGAATGAGCAAATGTTGTGTGCATGTGTGTGTATGACTATTATTCTTCACGTTAAGTGAAAGAAGCCAGACATAAAAGGGCACATATTGTGTAACCCCATTTATGCACATTCCAGTCAGAATAAGCCAGTCTGTAGAGACAGGTTGCCGACTGGGGGGAGGGAGAATAGGGAGTGATTGCTTAATAGGTATGGGTGGTGAAAGTGGTTTGGAACTTGATATGGGTGGTGATTGCTCCACACTGTGAATGTACTAAATGAAACTCCAGTGTACACTTTTGCAAGGTCAATTTTATGTTATGTGAATTTCACTTCAGTGGGGAAAAAAGAAAAAACATTGCCTGTGGTGCAGCAGATTCAATTATAATGCAAAGTTTACTGTCTTAAAGGCTGGGGATCTAGCAGCGAACAAGACACAGTCTCTGACCTCCCAGAGCCTGCAGTTTAACGTGGACACAAACAGTTCTGTGAACAAGTATTTGTTGAGCTGAACTGAAATAACGCAAAAGCTCTGGGAGCTGGTGATGGACAGAGAAGCCTGGCATGCTGCAGTCCATGGGGTCGCAAAGAGTCGGACACGACTGAGTGACTAAACTGAATTGAAGGTCAAACGATGATACCTGCTATGAGAAAGAACCAAAGAAAACAAGGGACAGGGATAAGGAAGACCTCTCCACAGAGGAGACATTGCAGCAGGAATGCAAGGACATGAAGAGAGGGCTGTGTAAGCAGAGAATGTTCTGGGCATAAAGAGAAACGTGTGAAGCTCTGAGACATACATGTGCGTGGCATGTCATAGGCACGGCAAGGCGGATGAAGGAGCTGGAGTGTAGAGAGGGAGGGGTGCAGAGGAAAGGAGCCAGCCAAGTGGTCTGTAGGGCCTGCAGGCTCTGGGGAGGGTTTGAGTTTTGTCCTGAGTGAGATGGAGACTGTTATAGAGATTTCAGCAGAGGAATGAACTTGTGTCTCAAAAGGGTCACTCTGGTTTCTGTATGTTGATTCCAGTATTGGATGGTGGGCTGGAGAGGAAGTAAAGAAACCTGTTGAGAAGGTCCTGTAGTAATCCAGGTGATTGGTTAAAGGAAGGCTAGTTGGGGTGGACAGAACTGCTGCACGTTGTGGCAAAAAAAGGAAAAAAAAGACTTCCCTGGTGGACCAGTGGTTAAGATTCTGCCTGCCAATGCAGGGGACATGGGTTCAATCCCTGGTCCGGGAAGATCCCACATGCCTCCAGGCAACTAAGCCCATACAGCACAGCTATTGAGCCCGTGCTCTGGAGTCACAATTACTGAGCCCATGTGCTGTAACTACTGTGCTCCCTAGAGCCTGTGTCCCCCAACAAGAGAAGCCACCATAAGGAGCCCAACAAGAGAAGCCACCATAAGGAGAAGGCTGAATACCACAATGCAGAGTAGCCCGTGCTTGCTACAACTAGAGAAAGCCCATGAGAGGCAATGAAGGTCCTGCACAGCACCCTTCCCTCCCCCTAAAAAGCTACACATTGGACTATTTTGAAAGTAAGCCAAACAAGTCTTGGTGGTGGATTGTATTTAAGAGTGAGAGACAGCTAGAGGAGAAAAGGATGACTCCAACATTTTGGCCACGTCCTTGACTCTGTAAGTCTTTGGCTCTTCATATATAAAGCCAGGGGGATTTGACTAGGCCATGCCTAACACTCCTTCCAGCACCAAGAGTCCAAGATTCTAAGGAACACTGGACAATACACAGAAATGGGAGGACCAAACCTCAGTTTACTCATCTGTGAAATGCACCCATCTGAAGCTGGTGGTGAGGAGCAAGTGAGGTCATAGATAACACTAGCGTACCCTGAGGGTCAACTACTAGCTGCCTTCTTCTTCTTTTGGATAGCAAGAGTAAAAGTTTTATATTGACGCATGTCTTCCTTTCTCTTGGGTATATCTCCAAGGGTGGAATTGCTGGGTCAAATGGCAATTCTGTTTAGGGAACAGCTGGACTCTTCTCTGAAGTGGCTGTACCATTTTACAGTCCTAACAGCAGGGAACAGGAGTTCTGACTTTTCCACATCCTTGCCAACACTTGTTATTGTCTGTCTTTTAAATTATGGCCATCTTATTGGATATGAAGTGGTATCTCACGGTCGTTTGGATGGTATTGCTGTGATGGTTAATCATGTTGAGCAACTTTTCAAGTGTATCTTGGCCATCTGTGTTTCTTCTTTGGTGGAATGTCTGTTCAGAATTTTTGCCCATGTTTAAATTGGATCATTTGTCTTTTTATTCCCTGTGAGGCTCTTGAAAGCCCCAGTGCTTCTACTTAGAACAACTTGTATAAGACCTCAGGTTAAGAAACTGGGCTCTGGAATTGAGCTCTGAAGGCCAACCCAGGACAGAATCAGCAATGAACTTGGGAAAGGAGATTTCCAAGGTCACCTGACACTCACCTCCTTCTTGGCTTATAATGACATTGCACTTACCCCATTTAAAAATTCTAATGTCCAAGGGATTCTTGTATACCGATAGGAATGCACATTGAATTGTTTGTTTTTTTAAAGTTAACAATTATCTAACTATTCACATTCTCTCTAGATGATTATTATAACAAAAAACATGAATTTCACAAATAAGAGTTCCTCAAACATTTCAACAGCTATCTTAATCAGTTAAACTATTCCAAATGAAAACTTGATGAAAATTATAAGCCAAATTATGAGATAGTATGCTGCGGCTGCTGCTTTAATTGCTAAGTTGTGTCCAACTCTGCAGCCTCTTGGGCTGTAGCCCACTAGGCTCCTCTGTTCATGGGATTTTCCCAGGCAAGAATACTGAAGCGGGTTGCCGTCTCCTTCTCCAGGGGATCTTCCCAACCCAGGGATGGAACCCGGGTCTCCTGTGTTGGCAGGCTTTGCTACTGAGCCACCAGGGACGTCCCCATGAGACAGTATAAAATGCCTTAAATATCTTAGAAATCTGACATACATAAATGCAATGATTACAAAGTTTTCAATATACAGCCCACAAAACTTTGTTGCAAAAATGCCACTGTCATAGATCTAAATTTTCTCCTTTATTATCTCTGTTTTTATTTTCTTTTTTAAAATTGGAGTCTAGTTGCTTTACAATGTTGTGCTAGTATCTGCTGTGCAACAAAGTGAATCCGCCACATGTACACCTGTGTCCCCCTCCCTCTTGACTCTCCCTCCCACCCAACCCTCATCCCATCCATCTGGGTCACCACAGAGGACCAAGCTGAGCTCCCTCTTTTTCCTATTGCTTTTCTGGGGTACTGGAGCCCTCCATTTGCCCCTCCAGATCCACTCTCCCCCTGGTCTGCCCTGGGATACACTTTGTATAAAACGCAGCAATGGAGTCCTTTACCTTATGACTCTGGTTGGGTCCTGCCAGGGGGAGGCATCAGCTGGAGATTGGAGGGTGGGGGACACTGAGGTGGGATCCCTTCCTGGGGGGTCTCCGTGGGTTGGCTACAGACCCTGCTGCCGACCACTTTACTCTCTCTGGAATAATGGTTCCTCCCATTCCCCTCCAGGCCTGGAGCTAGTAAGCTCTCCACCAGCCTCATGCTTCAGCATTCTCCCTGTTGGTTTCTCTTGCCCTGTCCACCCCCCTAAGGACAGTCCCTCTTGTGATCCTCTTCACCTACTCTGCTGGAGTGCGCCGTCTCTTTCCTTTTAGACCCCTGATTGATAATCAGGTTATAATTTCAGTTGCCTAACTTGCAAATCAGAGTGACCTTTGCTGACTGGTTAGGCTGATCAACGCATTCATGTGTGCTAAGTCGATTCGGTCATGTCTGACTCTTTGCAACCATATGGACCCTAGCCAACCGGGCTCCTCTGTGGGATTCTCAGGCAAGAATCTCATGGGATTCTCCAGGCAAGAATACAGGAGTGGGTTGCTGTGCCCTCCTGCAGGGGATCTTCCTGACCCAGGGATTGAACCTGTGTCTCTTATGTCTCCTGCATTAGCAAACAGGTTCTTTACCCCTAATGCCACATAGGAAGCCCATGATAATCAATACAGCATTATCAGTTGATAGCTCAGAACCAGGGACAGGAGACTTGGATCTGCCATCCAAGGGATGTGTCCAGGCAGAAGAGCCTTTTTATCTTTTTTTCATGGACTTTGTTTATTACATGAGACCCTGCCCAGGTTATTGGCTGTAAATAGTTTCAGTTTGATTTTTTTTTAAATGTCCTCAGTCTTGTAATTCCTTGAGAAATGTTGCTGTTTGAAGGCCTTATCTTGAAAGTAGAGGCTGATAATGGACCATGTCCAATTACATAAGTCTTTATGATGCATCCTACAGAAGTCATTTTGCAACTGCTTTTTCTAAGAAGTGCCTGGTTTGGATTGACTACTTATGGTAAATTCAACGGACCTAGACAATGATATTTTTTTTAATTTTAAAATTACAAAATTTTAGAAAATATTTGTGTTATGATTAACATTAACAGGTTAACATTGTTAACCTGATTAACAATGCTGTGACCCCTGGGTTGGGAAGATCCCCTGGAGAAGGGAATGGCTACCTACTTCAGTATTCTTGCCTGGAGAATTCCAAGAACAGAGGAGCCTGGCAGGATATAGTCCATGGGATTGCAAAGAGTCAGATACAGCTGAACAGCTAACACTTGAACACGTGATAGCTGATGAACAGTGTTGTGATAGTCTTAGGTGAACAGTGAAGGGACGCAGACAAACATACATGTATCCATTTTCCCCCAAACTCCCCTCCCATCTAAGCTGCCACATAACATTGAGCAGAGTTCCCTGCGCCTATACAGTAGGTCTTTGTTTCTTTTCCATTTTAAGTATAGCAGCCTGTCCATGCCCATCCCAAACTCCCTAAGAAACCCTTTCCACCATCCTGCCCCCCTGGTAACCATAAATTGTTTCTCTAAGTCTGTGAGTCTCTGTAAGTTCTTTTTATCCCTTCTTTTTAGACTCCGCATGTAGGGGATAGACAATGATTTTTATTTTTCAGTAATCATTAAGACTGACAACAAGAGGCCTTTCTACCTCTGGGTTTGCTTAGGACCTCAGGGGCAACTGAAGCCTCCAGGGCAGCGAGTATGGTCAAAACGACAGGGCCTTTTAGGGTAGCCTGCCTGGCAATGGCACCCCACTCCAGTGTTCTTGCCTGGAGAATCCCAGGGACGGGGGAGCCTGGTGGGCTGCCGTCTATGGGGTCACATAGAGTCAGACACAACTGAAATGACTTAGCAGCAGCAGCAGCAGCAGCCTGGGGCAATTTCAGGCTTTCAAGAGAACAAGCTTAGTGATGAGTCTCATTAGCTGCCTGGGGGTCAAGAAGAGAAAGACCCCAAGATTTCATACTTGAGAACTTTCTGATACAAACTGTAATGTGTGAGCAGGTGTGGCAGGAGTTTTACTGCTTGTACTGTGAAAACCAATTTGATTTTTGAATTTCCCCACCTGTGGATATGGGCTGCTCAACTGGGTGCCTCTAAGTCACTTTCAGACACACTTTCTGCTACGTGCTGGATCATTTTCTCCCAGGACTGTTGTGGAAACAAGAAACATAGCAACCAGTGAGCATCACCCCCGGGAGGGCTCTTATTCCAGCCCTTTTTCCAGCTAATGAAGTGAAGCACCTGCTGTTTGCCCATCGCAGAGCCAGACACTTTGCAGACAGTCTACTTCTGGTTTTCAAGTACACTCCCAACACTGCCCAGTCAGCCTGCTCCCTCATTGAGTGAGTTCACTGTATCACTGTCCTGGAGAACCATTTCACGTCTCCTTGTTTCTCCCCCAAACTCCTCTGTTCCCTCCTTTAGCTGATGACATTTATTAGGAACGGAGGAGATGCCAGACTTTCTGAATTCCCTCCCCGCTCCCCAGTCGACTAGCCTGCCTGTGACCACCCATGCTGTCTTCTCTCTGTCGTGCCCAAGGCCAGGACCAGGGCTCTGGGTCCTGCCACCCTCTCCTGTCCTTTCCAAGGGCATCCTCCCAGCTCCCATGGGTATCATCAGTGTTTGCATCCAGGGCCCAGCTGAGCTGGAGAGGGAGAGCCCAGCTGCTAGGGATCGGGGTAGCTGATGAAGCAACAGTCCCAGATGAGAGTACCAGTGAGGTTTCCATCTCTCACAGCGACAGCATACACAGAGGCACCCCTTCCATATCCTCCAGTGGAACATGCCCTGGTCCAGGTCAGATGGATCAGTGGGGGTTGTCTCGCTGCTGAGGGAGCCTGAATCAAAGGCTTCTGCAGTTTTGTGGACCTGGGCCTGGAGAGAGGGGAGGGTGACTGGGTGCAAGGCACAGTGGCCAACCGTGCCTCAAGGCTTTCTCCTCCTCCCTCATAAGGGGGCCTTAGCAGAGGCCCCTGAAGAAGACCACAGATCAAGAGACCTAGGAAGGAAGGTGCCAGGGCTGCAAGCACAGAGTGTCAGAGCATGGCCAGCCAGGGATCCGAGTCCCGGCCTGCAGCTCCGGTTAGAGACTTCAGGCCTGGCTGTCACCAGTTCTCAGGCAGGGAGGGACCGTCCCCCGGGTCCTGCCAGGTAAAGCCTTGTAATTGCCTATTAGTCTGGCCCAGAAGGCACCTGGAAATGATCTTGGGAACAACTTTCGTAAGGGATGAGGAATGGACATCTGGGCAGAGGGAGCCGCTGAACTCTGAGATTCGGTCACATCTCAGCCAAACCCTCAGGGAGCTCTGCCGTGGGGTGATACTTCAGAGTTGTCTGGAGTCGAGGCAAGGACTGGGTTTGCACTCCTGCTTGAAGCGACATTGGACGTGGGCTTCCCCGAGGGAGGTGGGAGCTTGCACAAAGCCTTTCCTTCATCTCTTCTGTCCTGATGGAGGGACTGGGAGGTACCCCACCGTGTCCACTACATGTCCTCTGGGCCATTACATCGATTACACCTCCTGTGCTTATCTTACCTACCTTACCAGCTTTCAACACAGCTGACCAGTTCCTTCTAGAAAAATCCTTTTTCCTCAAGTCCCAGAACATCACACTCTTGTGGTTTTTTTTTTTTCTTTTCTTTTCTTACTTGTTTGACTATTTCTGCTCAGGCTCTTTCATGAAGCTCCCTTTCTTCTCTTGGGCATTCCATTCTTCTGGTTCTTCTTCTCAAGTGTTCTTGTACCATCTTATCTGTTTATAAAACACTACATCCTTGGGCCTGCCCTGGGGGTCCAGTGTCTAGGACTCCATGTTCCCAAGTGCAGGGGGCCAATCCCTGGTCAGGGAACGCAATCCCCATGCTGCAGCTAAGAGTTCACAGGCTGCAAGTAAGACCCGGTGCAGGCAAATAAAAAAAAAAAAAAGAAAGAAAAAGCAAACAGACAAAGAAAAAAAAAGAAACAGAAACAACAAACTATGTCTTTGATGCCACTGTTAATGTCTTTAGCCCCAAACTATACCGACTTGTCATCTTAACCTGATTATCTCACAGGCATCTCATACTCGGCATGGTCAGAATGGATCTCTTGGTTTCTCAGCTCATTCTATAGCTGCTCCTTCTCCAGCTCATTTTCCATTGAGGAAAATGGCACCCCTTCTTTCCAGCTGTCCAGAAGCCGGGCTGTAGCCTAGATTTCTCCCTTTCAGTTGGTTGCCTGCCTCCGAGAGTCCCTCCGCCGCTGTCTTGCGCCCGCCTCCAGCAGACCCTGCCATTATTTCTAGCCTGGCTGCAGCGAAGGCCTCCTGCCGCCTTTCCCGCCCCAGGCCCTCCACTGGGCAGTCCCTGAGGGCAGCCCCCAGAGTCCACGGTTGACTCAGGTGGAACCCCAGCTCCTCTGTGCTGGGCACAGGCTTCTTTCCTGGATTCCCATCTCCATCCTCCCTTCTTCTCCGACCTCAGCCCCTGGTGCTCGCGGCTGCACCCTCTCATATTTAAGGATGTGGAGTCCTGGAAAAGACCTGAGTGTGGGGTGTGGGGTTGCCTCTGCCTGATATTAGAGTGAACTTCGGTTCATTTCAAGAACATTCTTTGGAAGGAGGGCTTCCCTGGTGGCTCAGTGGTGAGGACTCCGCCTGCTAATGCAGGAAACACGGGCTCCATCCCTGGTCCAGGAAGATTCCACACGCCTTGGAACAACAGGGCCCGAGCGCCGCAGCTATCGAGCCTGTGCTCTAGAGCCTGGGAACCACAGCTACTGAAGCCCATGCGCACCCTAGAGCCCCTGCTCCACAGCAAGAGCAGCCGCCACAGTGAGAAGCGAGCGCCGCAACGAGAGAGAAGCCCCCCCAGCAACAAAGGCCCACCATGCCAAAAATAAATACATCAGATAATTTATTATTTTCTTAAAAAGTATTTTATAGTGGGGGTCACCTGCTTTTCCCAAAGGAAGTCTGATTTTCACGGCTCAGTGCAAAAGGCGAGTCTGGGGTGCTCTTGGTAGGAAGGTGCCAGAGGACAGTGGTCCTGGGCTGGCGTGTGGGCTGCACCACAGCAGAAAGTCCAACTACGGTCCCCGAGAGACCATGACAGCGCCCTGGGGAGCCTCCTTGCTGGCCTTTCCCTTTCCGCCTGGAACATTCCTGTGGTCAGCGTTTCTTGTTTCTTGCTGTGGCTCTTCAACAGTTTATCACAGAGCTGCTGGTGGACATAACTGTTTTATCCTGTTTGACCCAATCAG
This sequence comes from Procapra przewalskii, assembly GCA_006410515.1. Taxonomy (NCBI): domain Eukaryota; kingdom Metazoa; phylum Chordata; class Mammalia; order Artiodactyla; family Bovidae; genus Procapra; species Procapra przewalskii. Next base: position 1,584,263 of record SJYF01000768.1, read on the forward strand.
TGACAGCTGCACGCAAGTGGCACAATTTATCTTTTTTTTTTTAAGAGGGAAATACCACTGAAATCATCTCCAGTTATACGGATAACATGGTTAGCAGTCAGAAGCTTGTCTTTTAGTTTTCCAAGAGAACCAAAGTCCCCTCAGTGAGCACCGAGGTTGTACACCAAACCAGGGATCTGGCCAGGCAGATCCCTTCCCAGGACAGCTTCTGAGAGGCACTGGAAGGCACCGCAGGGGCTTGGGGACAGCTGCACGTAGGAAACAGCTGTCTCCTTCTTAAGGAATTTCTTCTCTTGACTGCCAAGTCCTGACTTCCGGAAATCCAAAGTAAGATGGCTTCTGATTACAGCTGCATTCACCAGGGGTCTCTGGTAATGCCAGAATCTTACAAAGGACAGGTGTTGTGGCTCTAGGAGATATCAAGGCCTCTACGTGTCCGTGGGTGATACCAGCATGCATTAACCCATCCTTGGGGACTGCCAACCTCCCTGCACCCCCTTGGGTGCAGGACTCATCTGCGGGTAACACACCCTTATTCCAAGTCTAAATGACAATCCAATGACCGGCTTTTTGACTCAAAAACATCTCCCAAATCCTCAACTTCCTCAGTTAAATGGGAGAAAGCAAACATTTATTGAGAGCCTTTAAATGATGAAATACAGTGATGAACAGGTTAGTCCTTGCCCACCAGTTGCACTGATAATTAGAGCTCTGATTAAGCTCTACACTACTGGCGAGAATATGAGATGATTTAAAAAGTTGCTGTTCATCACTGAGTTGTGTCTGACTCTTTGTGACCCCAAGGACGGTAGCACACCCAGTTCCTCTGTCCTCCACTATCTCCCAGAGTTTGCTCAAATTCATGTCCATTGAGTCGGTGATGCTATCTACCATCTCTGCATTTACCTTCTTCCCTTAAAGTTATTTCCCAATGTTCATTAATTTTTTTTGAAAAATAAATAACCTTTAAAAAAGTTGAAGTATAGTTGATTTACAATGGTATGTTAATTTCTGCTGTATGAATTTTATGTTTCGAGCAGTATTAGATCCACAGCAAAGCTGTGTGGAAAGGACCAAGTTCCTGTCTACACTCTGACCCCACACTTGCCCAGCGTCCCTCACTACCAATGTCCCACACCAGAGGGATCCATCTGAAACAATCAATGCGCCTACAATGATGCAACATTATCACCCGAAGTTCGTAGTTTACATGAGAGTTCACTCTTGGTGTTGGACGCATACGGGTTTTGGCAAATGTGTAGTGATAGGCACCCACCATCATCGTATCAGGTAGAACAGCTTCACTGCCCTAAAATCCTGTGTGCTCTGCTGTCCTCACTCTCTCCCCCACCCCATCCTCTGGCAACCACCAAACTGCCTATTGTCTCCGTAGTTTTTTGTCTTTTCCAGAAAGTCATACAGTTGGAGTTATGCAGCTTGTGTTCCCTGGTGGCTCAGACAGTAAAGAGTGTGTCTGCAGTGCGGGAGACCTGGGTTTGATCCCTGCGTTGGGAAGATCCCCTGGAGAAGGAAATGGCAATCTACTCCGGTACTCTTGCCTGGAAGATTCCATGGATGGAGGAGCCTTGTAGCCACCGTCCATGGGGTTGCAAAGAGACACGACTGAGCGACTTCACTCATGCAGCTTGCAGCTTGTAGCCTTTCAAATTGGCTTCTTTCACCAAGTAACATGTGGTTAAGTTTTCTCCCCCTTTTTCCCATGGCTTGATGGCTCATTTATTCTGTGCTGAATAATATTCCATTGTCTGGTTTTGTTTGTCCTGTTCACCTTCTGAAGGACATTTCAGCTGCTTCTAAGTTTGGGCAGTCATGAATAAAGCTGCTATTAACATTAGGTGCACAGGGTTTTGTTGTGGACGTAAGTTTTCAACTCCTTTGGGTAAATACCAAGGAGCGCACTTATTAGTTCATTGATTTTTAATGCTATTTCCCCTGTTGTAACCCCCACAGTTTCAGAAATTTCAACCTGGGAAAACAGGTGAATCAACACAATTGCTCCTCTTCCTCCCATCTCCTTTCCCCTCTTTCCCACCTTGTTCCTCCCCTTGCCTTCCCCCAACTCCGCTCCTCGTAGTTGTTTGCAGTTGTGCCCTGTTCCTTGGCCTATAGCTGTTGGTTTGTTTTGGTCTCTGTATTTCAGCCCAAGGAGAAGGAATTTCATGAGAGCCTGAGCCAGGGAGCAGAGACTGACAGAGAAGGGATACCCAGGTTCAAGAGCACCTCTTTGCACAGTGATATATTCTATTGATATACATTGAGCCAAGTTAAGTGCTGCAGGGAGAGAAAAGCTGTGATGGGGGGGGGGGTTGGATGAAAGAGTTCTCTAAATATAGTATCTCACTCCCATTTGCCCAGGATGGGATGCTCTCAACTTCTCAATTTTTTTTTTTTGAAGAGAGTAAACCAGTGTGGGATTTGAAGAAATGCAGCTGTGTGCAAGCTTCCCTGGTGGCTCAGCGGTAAAGAATCCACCTGCAAAGCAGAAGATGCAGGAAACTTGAGTTCGATCCCTGGGTTTGGAAGATCCCCTGGAGGAGGGCATGCAACCCCCCCAGTATTCTTGCCTGGAAAATCCCATGGACGGAGGAGCCTGGTGGGCTACAGTCCATGGGGTCACAAAGAGTCGGACGCAACTGAAGCCTCTGAACACACACACACACACACACAGCTGACTGTGTACAAGCTGGGAGGGGTCTTGGAGGGACCAAAAACTGCTCAACACACCTCCAACTCCCCCATTTCCACCTTCGCCACCCGGTCCTTCCTCCTGGGGTGCTTGGCATGTCTCTTTCCAGAGCCTTTCTGGGGGCTTCTCACAGGCAGCCCTTTCCTTAGATACATAATTTCCAGGTTTTCCCACTCTGCTAAGTGCAGTTCTTTTATTGAATTGTCAGGTTCCAAATATATGTCACTATCTCTTGGTTCTTTTTGCTCTTCTTCCACTACAGTACATGTGGGTTTCTGCTTTTTTTATTCAGTTAATGTCACTTGGGTTGAAGTTTTCTGTACTTGGAGGCAGACTTATCACCTTAAGTCCTCAAGGTGGTCGGTTAGAAAATGATGCAGGGTGGAGGTCTGTTTGCCCTCCTAGGGGAAGGATAGAGATAAATAAATGTGTCCAGTGGGCTGGGTTTCATGACAAGGGGCTCAGGGCTTTCTGCCAAATATGAAATTCCTGACTGGAGTTTTACATTGTTATTCTTGCACAAACTCACCATACTAGAAATCTCTTAAAAAAAAATATTAAGAAGCTTCCTTGGTGATCCAGTGGTTAGAAGTCTGCCTTATAATGCAAGGGACACAGGTTTGATTCTTAGCCAGGAAAGAGTCCACATGCCGTGGGGCAAGCGAGCCTGAGTGCCGCAAATACTAAAGCCTGTGCTCTAGAGAAGCCCCTGCGATGAGAAGTCTGTGCACCGCAGTGAAAAGTAGCCCCTGCTCACCACAGTTAGTGAATGCCCACGCACAGCCCCAAATAAACCTAGTTAAATGAATACGTAAAAACAGTTATTTCTTTGGCTGCGCTGGGTCTTAGTTGCAGCATGTGGGATTTTTAGCTGTGGCATGTGGGGTCCAGTTCCCCCTGGATTCTTAGACCCTGGGCAGCCAGGGAAGTCCTAGACATCACTTTTGACCGTAAGGTTTGTGTCTTTCAAATCGAGCAAAATCATCAAGGTACCTGTGAGGCGACTTGGCACTAAACAATTGACCCTTGTTTAACACACAAGGAAAAAATTCGAAGTCCCCCCTCTGGCTCTGAACTGACCGGCAGACACTACAAATAAGTTGTACATTGGACCTGGGCAAATCAGTTAACAGAGGCTTAAATGGAGGGCAGAGAAGAACGTGTCTGTGTGTATGTATAAAGAAAGACTGGAATCTTCCGCTACCCCTGCAATATAATCGTCTCACACCTCTTATCTGCAGGGTATTGCAAAAGAAGGAGAGGGAGGGGACAGTGACGATGAAGACAGTCTCTGGACTCAGGTTTGCCCAGTCGCAGTCCATTACCTGTCGGCTGTGGGATCTGGAGGACTTTCTGTGCTCCCTCTCACTCCCTCTCTCCACGGTAGTCACACTGCCCCCTTGCCTGTCCTGGCTCAGGAAACGGGAACACTCGCTGCTTTCTCTGTTGGGCGTGCTCTTCCCCTGATAGCTGCAGCTCTTTTTAAAAAATTAATTACTTAATTTCAATTGGAGGCTAATTACTTTACAATATTGTGGTGGTTTCTGCTCTACATTGACATGAATCAGCCACGGGTGTACAGGTGTCCCCCATCCCGGGCCCCCCTTCCCCGCCTTCCCCATCCCATCCCTCTGGAATGTCCCAGTGCATCGGCTCTGAGCTTCCTGTCTCATGCACGGAGCCTGGACTGGGCATTTATTTCACATATGGTGATATACACGTTTCAGTGCTGTTCCCACAAATCACCCCACCCTCGCCTTCTGCTCCTGCTTCCTCACTGCCTTCAGGTCTCTTGTTCAGCTGTCTTATCTTCACTGAGGCCATCTGTGATCTCCCTCCTACCTCCCAGCATTCCTTATCCTCAAACCTCAGTTTTATTTCTCCCCAGAGCACTTCTTGCAACCTGCCATATGACTCATTTACGTGTCTGCCATTGCTGCTGCATTTCTTCAAAGAAACTGAACTGATAGGATATGACATACACACGTGTACATCTATATACACACAAATGCATGTTTATGTGCACATATACACACATATGTGTGTGTGTATATAGTGCATATGTATTTTTATATGCATATATGCTCAGTAAATAGCTGTCGAGTAGATGAATGAGACAAACCATCACTCCCTGAGATGAGGAGGAACTCGAGGCCTGGCATGGCTCATGGTCAGTGGGCTTGTGGCTGAGGTGGAACTCAACACCAGGGGGCCATGTCAGTTATTTATGGCTGCATAATGAGTAACCCCAATATAACAGCTTAAAATAACATTATGAGACTTCCCTGAAGGTCCAGTGGTTAACATTCTGCCCTCCCAATGCAGGGGGCATGGGTTCCACTCCTGGCTGTGGAACTAAGATCTTGCATGCTACACAGTAAGGCCAAAAACAAACAAACAAGCAGAAAGCAAAACCTTACTCTCTCAGTTCTATGAGTCAGGAATCCAGGAAGAGCTTGGCTGGACCTTCAGTTCAGGGTCTCTCAATGCGTCAGCCAGGATGAGGGTCTACTAGAGAAGAACCCACTTTTCCTTTTCTTTTTTAAAATGTAAATTTATTTATTTTAATTGGAGGCTAAGTGGTTTTGCCATACATTGACATGAATCAGCCACGGGTATACATGTATTCCCCATCCTGAACCCCCTCCCACCTCCTTCCCCATCCCATCCCTCAGGGTCATCCCAGTGCACCAGCCCTGAGCACCCTGTCTCATACATTGAACCTGGACTGGCAATCCATTTCACATATGATAATGTACATGTTTCAATACCATTCTCCCAAATCATCCCACCTTCACCCTCTCCCACAGAGTCCAAAAGACTGTTCTATACATCTATGTCTCTTTTGCTGTCTCGCATACAGGGTTATCATTACCATCTTTCTAAATTCCATATATATGCGTTAGTATAC
>SJYF01000768.1:1590688-1603896 GCA_006410515.1 Procapra przewalskii
CAGGCTCCTCTGTCCATGGGCTTCTCCAGGCAAGAATATTGGAGGGGGCTGCCATTTCCTCCCCCAGGGGATCTTCTCAACTGAGGAGTTGAACACAGGTCTTCTGCATTGCAGGCAGATTCTCCACAGGCTGAGCGACAAGGGAAGCCCACATTCCCTGTGTAGTACAGGAAAAATCCACTTTTAAGATCACAGGGTTGTTGATGGAACTCAGTTTCTTTAGGGCCATTTTTGTCTCGGAGGGGCTTCCCTGGTGGCTCAGATGGTAAAGAATCTGCCTGCAATACAGGGGACCTGGATTTGATTCTTGGGTAGGGAAGATCCCTGGAGAAGGGCATGGCAGCCCACTCCAGTATTCTTGTCTGAAGAGTTCCATGGACAGAGGAGGCTGATGGGCTACATGGGGTGTCAAAGATTTGGACATCACCGAGCAACTAACACTTTCACTCTCATTATCTCAGAGAGACACAGTAAGGGATCCTGAAGAGAGATTCTAGTTGCCTGTCCAGGAATTGGACGTGGGTGGCTTGGATGAAAAACCAGGAATCCTAGCTGCCAGACCATCAGGGACTAGAGGCTAGAAGCAAAATGGCCCTAGCTCTTGCCCCTGTTTGAAAGCAAGAATGTTTTAAGGAGGCAAAGACTGTATGCTGCTGCTGCTGCTAAGTCACTTCAGTCGTGTCCGACTGTGTGCAACCCCATAGATGTCAGCCCACCAGGCTCCCCTGCCCCTGGGATTCTCCAGGCAAGAACATTGGAGTGGGTGCCATTGCCTTCCAAAGACTGTATAAGACTGTATAAACAGGTACAAAGTCTAGAGACACAGCACTGCATGTGGGAGAGCACACAGAGAAACGGTTTACTTACTAAGGCAGAAACAAGGCAGAACTACACCCAGGAAAGGCTGCGGGTGTCTGGAAGGAAGAGCACAGTAGCTGCTGCTAAGTCGCTTCGGTCGTGTCCGACTCTGTACGACCCCATAGACGTCAGCCCACCAGGCTCCCCCGTCCCTGGGATTCTCCAGGCAAGAACACTGGAGTGGGGTGCCATTTCCTTCTCCAGTGCATGAAAGTGAAAAGTGAAAGTGAAGTCTCCCAGTCGTGTCCGACTCTTAGCAACCCCACGGCTCACCAGGCTCCTCCGTCCGTGGGATTTTCCAGGCAAGAGCACAGTAGAGAGGAGGTTAAACCACTCAGATATGGTCAGTTCTTCCAGGTCTTTCTTTACCTTTGACCATTATCTTGTTTCTTTTCCCACATCTGATTTGTCCTAAGGTCCTCCCCCATCTTCATGAGCATCTTTTCGCCAAGATGGATTCCAGTGCAGAGGCCTGTGGGAGGCTTGACATCACCTATTATGGGATGGCACCCCCTCCTTTTTGACCCCCTAGGAGCCTTCCTGTGCATGTGCAGACAGGGAGGTTTTCCTTGACCTCAGGAATGGGCATCTTATCTCTGCTTTGGCAGAACTCAGCTCTTGCCACTCACTTTGTCCTTGGAGTGTCTGGGTGAGAACAAAGCTCCAGTTTTACTCTGTTTGACCAACACCAGCTGTCCAGTCCCGGGGCCCATCCACTTCCTGTCGCAGTTAAACCGAGGAGCTCAATTCCCCACTGGCGAGTGGAGATGGCCTCGGGTTCTTGTCACGTGGGCCTTTCCACCCTGGCAGCTTGCTTCCCCAAAGGAGGCAAGCTGAACGCTTCCCTGTGGTTCAGTGGATAAGAACCCTCCTGCCAAAGCAGGGGACACAGGTTTGATCCCTCTTCCGGGACGATTCCACGTGCTGCGGGGCGACTAAGCCCGTGCGCCACAACTCCTGAGCCTGTGCCCTAGAGCCCGGGAGCCGCAGTACTTAAGCTCATACTCCACAACACAGAGCCCGTGCTCCACAACAAGGTAGGCTGCGCCCGGCAACAAACGGCAGACCCCGCTTCCGCCCCTGCGCTGCAACTGGAGAAAGCCACGGAAATAAAATTTTTTTAGAAAGGGTGCAAGCTGACAAGTCACTCAAGAGAGTCAGCCAGCAAGACAGGAACCACCATCATCTGTAACTTAAGTACAGAAGCAGCATCCCTTTGTTAGCTTCTGTCAAGTCACAGGTACCATGCACACTCAAGAAGAGTGGATTACGCAAAGGCAGGGATTACTCTGAGGTATGAGTACCAGGAGGTGGGGATCAGCGGTGGCCATCCCAGAGTCTGCCTGTCACAGGTGGGTAAGAACACAGACTCCAAAGCCAAACCACCTAGCCTCAATTCCCTGTTGTGTCACTTCTTTCCTGTGTGATCTTAGGTAAGTTACTTAACTTCTCTGTGTTTGAGTCTCAACCTTTGAAAAATGAGGCAAACAACAGTATCTACTTCGTAGGGCTATTGTGAGAATGAAATTAACATGCGGAAGTGCTTATTTATATAGCTGCACACAAGGCTGGCTATTAACTCCTGCTTCCTCCGGGCAAGTACACAGTGTCGTCCTCAAAGGGAAAGATGTCTCATCTGCCCTGGGTTTCCTGTTTTGGTAAAATAGCTCAGTGCAGTCCAGAGCCTGTCCTGGCCCTGATTTCTCCTGCTCAGAGACTTTACCCTCATAGCTTTAACCTTTTGGGCATATTTCTAGTCACAAACCCAGGGCAATCATCTAGCTCATCGAGTGCCATCCTGTTCCAGGCTGTTGAATGAAGAGTTCTGACGGGTGTGGGAACTAAGGCAGTGCTCCCTGGTGGCTCAGAGGGTAAAGCGTCTGCCTGCAATGCGGGGGACCCGGGTTCGATCCCTGGATCAGGAAGATCCCCTGGAGAAGGAAATGGCAGTCCACTCTGGTACTCTTGCCTGGAAAATCCCATGGACGGAGGAGCCTGGTAGCCACCGTCTATGGGGTCACAAAGAGTCAACGGAGCAACTTCACTCACTCACTCACTCACTCACTCACTCGCTTGGCTCAGAAGTGAGTTGTGAGGCGACCAGGAGACAGAACGTGAACATGACTCAGGGAGAAAAATCACATTGAGTCTTTGTTGCATGAGATAGACTTTTACGTTTCTTTTACCCATTTTTTACCCCACAGGAAGTAGATTGGCTTGAGCGCTGTCTGAACTAGGGTTCAGGGTACGAGACACTTGGCAGTCACTCCTCTTGGCTGAGAAGAGGGTGGAATGGTGTTCCTGTACAGTCAGCTGCTCGCTCGCCCGCACTCCTTCCCATTTTAAACATTAAAAAGAGGTTAAACTGGGCAGGTTAAAACAATGGAGCCGTTCACTACTCTGTTGGTTTCCTGTGGCTGCCTTGACAAATGGCCATAAACTGAACGACTTAAAAGGAACAGAAATTATCCTCCCACAGTTCTGGAGACCAGAAGCCTGAAATCCAGCTGTCATCAAGGCTGCGCTCCTCCACAGGCTCTCAGAGAGAACCAGTTCCTTCTGCCTCTGATGGTTCTGGACAGGTCTCAACTTGTGGCCACATCACGCCAATCTCTGCCTCTGTGGTTACATCGCCTCTTGCCCTCCTATCCACAGAATCCCCCCTCCCCCCACCCCACCTCTCGTACAAGGACCCTTGCATGGGCATTTAAGGCCCACCTGGATAATCCAAGACAATGTGTATATCAAGACCTTGAACTTAATCCCATCTGCAAAGATCCTTTTTTTTCCAAATAGAGTCACTTCCACAGATTCCAGGAGTTAGGACCTGGGTATCTTTTTAGGGGACTATTTTTCAGGACTTCCTGTCCTGGTGCTTGAATCATTTCACCATGGAATGATTGAACGATGACTCTGTGGACAAAGTGGAGAGGACAGATCAAGACAGTATGGTACTGGCACAAAGACAGAAATATAGATCAATGAAACAAAATAGAAAGCCCAGAGATAAATCCATGCACCTATGGACACCTTATCTTTGACAAAGGAGGTAAGAATATACAATGGAGAAAAGACAATCTCTTTAACAAGTGATGCTGAGAAAACTGGTCAACCACTTGTAAAAGAATGAAACTAGAACACTTCCTAACACCACACACAAAAATAAACTCAAAAAGGATTAAAGATCTAAACGTAAGACCAGAAACTATAAAACTCCTAGAGGAAAACATAGGCAAAACACTCTCTGACATAAATCACAGCAGGATCTTCTATGACCCCCCTCCCAGAATATTGGAAATAAAAGGAAAAATAAACAAATGGGACTTAATTAAAATTAAAAGCTTCTGCACAACAAGGGAAACTATAAGCAAGGTGAAAAGACAGCCTTCAGAATGGGAGGAAATAATAGCAAATGAAGCAACTGACAAAGAATTAATCTCAAAAATATACCAGCAACTCCTGCAGCTCAATTCCAGAAAAATAAACGACTCAATCAAAAAATGGCCCAAAGAATTAAACAGACATTTCTCCAAAGAAGACATACAGATGGCTAACAAACACATGAAAAGATGCTCAATATCACTCTTTATCAGAGAAATGCAAATCAAAACCACAATGAGGTACTGTCTCATGCAGGTCAGAATGGCTGCGATCCAAAAGTCTACAAGCAATAAACACTAGAGAGGGTGTGGAGAAAAGGGAACCCTCTTACACTGCTGGTGGGAATGCAAACTACTACAGCCACTATGGAGAACAGTGTGGAGGTTCCTTAAAAAACTGGAAATAGAACTGCCTTATGACCCAGCAATCCCACTGCTGGGCATACACACCGAGGAAACCAGAAGTGAAAGAGACACGTGTACCCCAACATTCATCACAGCACTGTTTACAATAGCCAGGACATGGAAGCAACCTAGATGTCCATCAGCAGATGAATGGATAAGAAAGCTGTGGTACATATACACAATGGAGTATTACTCAGCCNTTACTCAGCCATTAAAAAGAATACATTTGAATCAGTTCTAGTGAGGTGGATGAAACTGGAGCCTATTATACAGAGTGAAGGAAGCCAGAAAGAAAAACACCAATACAGTATACTGACACATATATATGGAATTTAGAAAGATGGTAATGATGACCCTGTATGTGAGACAGTAAAAGAGACACAGATGTATAGAACAGTCTTTTGGACTCTGTGGGAAAGGGTGAGGGTGGGATGATTTGGGAGAATGGCATTGAAACATGTATATTATTGTATGTGAAACGAATGATTCAGGATGCTTGGGGCTGGTGCACTGGGATGACCAGAGGGATGGGATGGGGAGGGAGGAGGGAGGGGGTTAAGGATGGGGAACACATGTACACCTGTGGCAGATCCGTGTTGATGTATGGCAAAACCAATACAATATTGTAAAGTAATTAGCCTCCAATTAAAATAAATAAATTTATATTAACAAAAGTGGAGATGACGGCCCAGCTATGTAAAAGTGAGAGGTGCTGAAATCGTGGACTGTAGGAAGGGCATTTCCAAATGTTTTAGGGCAAATCAAGACTCTCCCCAAGGCACAGTAGGGGAGAGGGCAACCCATGAAGATGAAGGGAAGTGTAACTAAATGTTTACTCACTCATGTTTTTTGAGCTCAGACTTACAGGATCCATTCTAAAGACTGAAGCAGGCACACACCTCTAGGCAAGCGTTTTAGAGCATCCAGACCTTCTAGTGAGAGTGCCAGAGAGATTGCAACACCAGAATGAGCCAAGAATCTTCTAGAGATGAGCTCTGAGAAGCCACATTTGCAGCAGAAAGAGGAAGGAAGGGCAGGCCCTCTCCTGTGAGTAGAAGGTGTTTCGTAAACGAATCAAGAGGAAACAAAACTATTCACCTGCTATTTTTGTTTTTGGCCTCACCATCAAAGCAGCTCAGACAGGAAAGGACAGAAGTGGGGGACAATATGCTGCTGGGCAAATCAAAGCCAGAGACAGGCATAGTTAAGGGGCCCACTGGAAGGAACTCTGGCTTCTGAGGCTAGAAGACTTGGCAGACTTGACTATGGACCAGTGAGAAATACGATGGGGGTGCTGGAGTGAGGGTGAAGGAGGCTCCAGGCACCCACGAGCAGATCAGGGTCCTCAGATCATGAAACTCTCCAGTCTGACCCAGATTGTAGAGAGTTCATTAACCATGGCCCAAAGGGTAATTTTGAGTCTAGGGAGCTTTGTTGAGGATGGAGCTATTTGGTGGAAAAATCAATAATGCAATTTGTCCAGTTCTGATACATAGAGTCAGCTAACCAGGCACCCCTCTCTCTGAATGTTAATTCTGCCTTTTTCAAGGAGAATCAACAGTGTGCGTCTCTAGAGCCCACTGGATTCAGTTCTTGGGAATTCCCTTCTCCCTTCCCCCGCTCCATTCCCTAACCCAGTCTGGACATGGATCCTCTTGCTGATCCCCCCTCACCCCATCATTTTCCCCCTTGAATATGAATGAGGCAGGTGAAGGCATGGAGCCCATGAAAGGAAATACTGACGGCTCTGGGCCAGCCAAAGGCTGGCAGCAGAAATTATAAATGGGCAGAGACCACTTAAAGAAGAGGTAAGGCCAAGTTAACTTGGAGAAGGGGAGTAAAATCATGTAAATCTTTACCAAGAAATATTTCTTGGGACTCCCCTGGTGGTCCAGGGGTTTAGATTTTCACCTTTCAGTGCATGGGCTGTGGGTTTGATCTCTGGTCAGGGAGGTAAGATCCCACATGCCTTGTGGCCAAAAAACCCAAAATATGTCAGAACAATGAGCATCCCTTGCTTTGTAACTAGAGAGTAGCCCTCACTTGCCACAACTAGAGAAAAGCCCGTGGAGTGATGAAGACCAGGATAGTTAAAAAAAAAAAAAAACCCACAATAAGATACCACCTCACACCTGTCACACACTATTATCAAAAAGACAAGAAAAAAAAACCCACACTGTTGAGGATGTGGGGAACCGGCTGTGCCTGACCTCTCAGAAGCATGGCCTAGAGGAGTGACTTGAAGTCCGAGGTCAGGGGTGGTGGCTGTGAGTGCCAGGATGAGATGGCTCAGGAGCAGCTGAGAGGAGCTAAATCACCTTCCGAAGCCAGGGGAGGCGGCCGGGAGGAGCAACCCCAGGTCCAAGGAGCGGCAGCATCATGGGCACAGGAGGGCCTAGAGGAGCTATTCCATGTTCAAGGTCAAGAGGGGTGGCAGTGAGGAGATACCCCTCATCCAAGGTAAGGAGCAGCAGCTGTGCTTTGCTGGAGCAGCCGTGAAGAGATACCCCAAGTTCAAGGTAAGAGAAACCCAAGTAAGATGGTAGGTGTTGCAAGAGGGCATCAGAGGGCAGACACACTGAAACCATACTCACAGAAAACTGGTCAATCTAATCACACTAGGACCACAGCCTTGTCTAACTCAGTGAAACCAAGCCATGCCTGCGGGGCAACCCAAGACGGGTGGGTCACGGTGGAGAGGTCTGACAGAATGTGGTCCACTGGAGAAGGGAATGGCAAACCACTTCAGTATTCTTGCCTTGAGAACCCCATGAAAAGTATGAAGAGGCAAAATGATAGGATACTGGAAGAGGAACTCCCCAGGTCAGTAGGTGCCCAATATGCTACTGGAGGTCAGTGGAGAAATAACTCCAGAAAGAATGAAGGGATGGAGCCAAAGCAAAAACAATACCCAGCCGTGGATGTGACTGGTGAAAGAAGCAAGGTCTGATGCTATAAAGAGCAATATTGCACAGGAACCTGGAATGTCAGGTCCATGAATCAAGGCAAATTGGAAGTGGTCAAACAGGAGATGGCAAGAGTGAACCTCGACATTCTAGGAATCAGTGAACTAAAATGGACTGGAATGGGTGAATTTAACTCAGATGACTGTTATATCTACTACTGCTGGCAGGAATTCCTCAGAAGAAATGGAGTAGCCATCATGGTCAACAAAACAGTCTGAAATGCAGTACTTGGATGCAATCTCAAAAATGACAGAATGATCTCTGTTCACCTCCAAGGCAAACCATTAGATATCACAGTAATCCAAGTCTATGCCCCAATCCATAACACTAAGAAGAAGAAGAAAAAGAAGCTGAAGTTGAATGGTTTTATGAAGACCTACAAGACCTTTTAGAACTAACACCCCCAAAAGATGTCCTTTTCATTATAGGGGACTGGAATGCAAAAGTAGGAAGTCAAGAAACACCTGGAGTAACAGGCACATTTGGCCTTGGAATATGGAATGAAGAAGGGCAAAGGCTAATAGAGTTTTGCCAAGAGAATGCACTGGTCATAGCAAACACCCTCGTCCAACAACACAAGAGAAGACTCTAGACATGGACATCACCAGATGGTCAACACCGAAATCAGATTGATTATATTCTTTGCAGCCAAAGATGGAGAAGCTCTATACAGTCAACAAAAACAAGACCAGGAGCTGACTGTGGCTCAGATCGTGAACTCTTTATTATCAAATTCAGATTTAAATTGAAGAAAGTAGGGAAAACCACTAGACCATTCAGGTATGACCCAAGTCAAATCCCTTATGATTATACAGTGGAAGTGAGAAATAGATTTAAGGGACTCAATCTGATAGATAGAGTGCCTGGTGAACTATGGAATGAGGTTTGTGACATTGTACAGAGACAGGGATCAAGACCATCCCCATGGAAAAGAAATGCAAAAAAGCAAAATGGCTCTCTGGGGAACGCTTACAAATAGCTGTGAAAAGAAGAGAAGCAAAAAGCAAAGGAGAAAAGGAAAGATATGCATCTGAATGCAGTGTTCCAAAGAATAGCAAGAAGAGATAAAGCCTTCTTCAGAGATCAATGCAAAGAAATAGAAGAAAAGAACAGAATGGGAAAGACTAGAGATCTCTTCAAGAAAATTAGAGATACCAAGGGAATATTTCATGCAAAGATGGGCTCGATAAAGGACAGAAATGGTCTGGACCTCACAGAAGCAGAAGATATTAAGAAGAGGTGGCAAGAATACACAGAAGAACTGGACAAAAAAGATCTTCATGACCCAGTAATCACAATGGTGTGATCACTCACCCAGAGCCAGACATTCTGGAATGTGAAGTCAAGTGGGCCTTAGAATGCATCACTACGAACAAAGCTAGTGGGGGTGGTAGAATTCCAGTTAAGCTATTTCAGATCCTGAAAGATGATGCTGTGAAAGTGCTGCACTCCATATGCCAGCAAATGCCAAAGAATGCTCAAACTAGCGCACAATTGCACTCATCTCACATGCTAGTAAAGTAACGGTCAAAATTCTCCAAGCCAGGCTTCAACAGTACGTGACTCGTGAACTCCCTGATATTCAAGCTGGTTTTAGAAAAGGCCAACATCTGCTGGATCATGAAAAAAGCAAGAGAGTTCCAAAAAAACATCTATTTCTGCTTTATTGACTATGCCAAAGCCTTTGACTCTGTGGATCACAATAAACTGTAGAAAATTCTGAAAGAGATGGGAATACCAGACCACCTGATCTGCCTCTTGAGAAATCTGTATGCAGGTCAGGAAGCAGCAGTTAGAACTGGACATGGAACAACAGACTGGTTCCAAATAGGAAAAGGAGCGTGTCAAGGCTGTATTTTGTCACCCTGCTTATTTAACTTCTAAGCAGAGTACATCATGAGAAACGCTGGGCTGGAAGAAGCACAACCTGGAATCAAGATGGCCAGGAGAAATATCAATAACCTCAGATATGCAGATGACACCACCCTTATGGCAGAAAGTGAAGAGGAGCTAAAAAGCCTCTTGATGAAAGTGAAAGAGAAGTGTGAAAAAGTTGGTTTAAAGCTCAACATTCAGAAAACAAAGATCATGGCATCTGGTCCCATCACTTCATGGGAACTAGGTGGGGAAACAGTGGAAACAGTGTCAGACTTTATCTTTTGGGGCTCCAAAATCATTGCAGATGGTGATTGCAGCCATGAAATTAAAAGACGCTTACTCCTTGGAAGGAAAGTTATGACCAACCTAGATAGCATATTCAAAAGCAGAGGCATTACTTTGCCTACAAAGGTCCGTCTAGTCAAGGCTATGGTATTTCCAGTGGTCATGTATGGATGTGAGTGTTGGACTGTGAAGAAAGCTGAGTGACGAAGAATTGACGCTTTTGAACTGTGGTGTTGGAGAAGACTCTTGAGAGTCCCTTGGACTGCAAGGAGATCCAGTCAATGCATTCAGAAGGAGATCAGCCCTGGGATTTCTTTGGAGGGAATGATGCTGAAGCTGAAACTCCAGTACTTTGGTCACCTCATGCGAAGAGTTGACTCCTTGGAAAAGACTCTGATGCTGGGAGGGATTGGGGGCAGGAGAAGAAGGGGATGACTGAGGATGAGATGGCTGGATGGCGTCACTGACTCAATGGACGTGAGTCTAAGTGAAGTCCGGGAGTTGGCAATGGACAGGGAAGCCTGGCGTGCTGCGATTCATTGGGTTGCAAAGAGTTGGACACGACTCAGCGACTGAACTGAACTGTGTACTGTTGACAGGAATGTAAGTTAGTATAGGCACTATGGAAAACAGTCTGGAGCTTTTTTAAAAAATTCCAAATAGAACTACCATATAATACAGGAATTTCACTTCTGGATATTTTTCCAAAGAAAAGAAAAACTCTAATTTGAAAAGACATACAGACCTCTATGTTCACCACAGCATTATTTGTAATCAAGATATGGAAACAATCAATAGATGAATGGATAAAGATGGTGTGGTACATATGCAATGGAATATCACTTATCCACGAAAGGAAAGAAATCTTACCGTTTTTGACAACATGGATAGAACTAGAGGATATTGGGCTAAGTGAAACGAGTTAGACAAAGGCAGACAAATATCGTACAATGTAGAATCTAAAGAACTTAAGAAAAGAAGAAACATAATAAAAACAGGAACAGGAACCCACAGATGCAGAGAGCGAAGATGCGGTTTCTAGAAGGGAGGGGCTGTGGGGATGAATAAAATACACAGGGGTAATTGAGAGACAGAAATTTCCAGTTACAAAATCAATGAGTCTTGGGGGTGAGATGCACATCATGGGAAATACAGTCAATAATATTGTAATAACTCTGCCTGGTCATGGCAACTCGATCTATCATGGTGATCACTGTGCAGTGTATTGAAATATTGAATCCCCATGTTGTACACCTGGAACTAACATAGCATGGTAGGTCAGTTATACTTCAATTTTTTAAATTAATATTTTCTCCTTCTTGTTCTAGCCTTCTAGAAATACTATGTAGAACTCATGGCTAAGAAATACGACCTTAAGGAACGGCAACAGATTGCATTTGCCAAATAAAACAAGCGAACAACACACAGATGGTTTCTATTTTCTCTAACCAGTGGAAGCTTTTGTGACTGATGACAATGCCCGGGGGCTCCAGGAAGCTGTGCAAAGAAGTGATGCTAGTGGTATCAGTACAAAGAACACAGGAAGCTTGCAGGCAACCTCTAAGTCACGTAAGTGGCTCTCCTGAGGGCCATTTACTGAGATATAATTCAGGTACCATATAATTCACTCATCTAAAATGTAGGATTCAAAAGGGTTTGTATATTCTCAAATACATGATGGCCATCATCACTATCTTATTGCAGAACATTTTTATCACCCCAAAAGAGATCCCCTATCCATGAGTAGCTACTCCCCATTCTTCTGCTCTTCCCCTGCCCCCTGCAACCCCAGCACTTTCTGTGTCAATGGATTTGCCTATTCTGGACAATTCATAGAAGCGGAAAGATATCAAACCTCTGTGACTCTTTGTGAAAGGCTTAGCATGCTTTCAAGGTTTATGTGGCATCTGGGTCAAGTGGCATGTAGGGATACTCCATGTCATTGTGTGGCTTTACCACATTCCGTGTATCCATTCATCATCTCATGGACTAGTGGGCTGTTTCCACTTTTTGACTTGTGTGAATAACACTGCTATGCATATTTATGTGAGCAGGGCTTTGTGTAGATATGTAGTTTCAGTTCCCTTGGTTGTATAACCAGGACTGTAATTGTTAGGTCATATGACAATTTTATGTGTATTTCTTTGATGAACTGCCAGACTTTCACAGCATTGGTTTTTCATAGTGTTGGTTATCAGAGTGGTGGGACCAGATCCTTGTCTTCCCTAGCACTTAGGATAACAAAGGGGCTACTAGATGCTTGCTGAGACTTCTGCTGATTTAAAGTCCTCTAATCTTTAGGGCCCATCAGTCCACTAAAGATCTTTACAGAGAAATATTTCTCTTTTTAAAAATATTTTTATTTTTTGATGTGGACCAATTGTAAAATCTTTATTGAATTTGTTACAATATTGGGTTTGTTTTTTGAATTTCTCTTTCTGATAGTTTGTTGTTAGTGTATAGAAATATAATAGATTTCTGTGTGTTGATTTTGCATCATTGTACTGAATTCACTGATGAGGTCTAGTATTTTTTTTTGGTGCTAGCCTGAGGATTTTCTGTGTATGATATCATGTTATCTGCAAACAGCCACAGTTTTACTCCTTCCTTTCCAACTGGATTCCATTGTTTTCCTTATCTGATTGGTGAGGCTAGGACTTTCATGTTGAATGAAAGTGGTGAGTTGGCATACTTTCCTTGTTCCTGATCATAGAAGAAATGATTTCAGCCTTTCACCGTTAAATATGATGGTAGCTGTGGGTTTATCATGTATGACCTTTATAACACTGAGGTATATTCCCTCTACAGCCACCTTAGTGGCTCAGCAGTAAGAATCTGCCTGCCAATGCAGGAGATACAGATTCGATCCCTAGGTCAGGAAGATCCCCTGGAGAAGGAAATGGCAACCCACTCCAGTATTCTTGCCTGGGAATTTCCATGGACAGAAGAGCCTGGCAGGCTATAGTCCATGGAGTTGCAAATGAGTTGGACGCAACTTAGTGGCTATGCAACAACAATCTTCCCTCTACACTCACTTTGTTGACAATTTTTTATCATGAATGGATGTTGAATTTTGTAAAAAGCTTTTCCTGTGTCTATTGAAATATGATTATTATTCTTCAACTTGTTAATGTAGTATATCATATTGATTTACAGATATTGAACCATCCCTGCATCCCGGGCATAAACCCCACTTGGTCTTGGTGTAGAATCCTCTTAATATATTGATGAATTCAGCTTGCTAATATTTTGTTGAGGATTTTTGCGTTTATGTTCATCAGGGATGCTGCTGCTGCTAAGTCGCTTCGGTTGTGTCCAACTCTGTACAACTCCATAGAAGGCAGCCCATCAGGCTCCCCCATCCCTGGGATTCTCCAGGCAAGAACACTGGAGTGGGTTGCCATTTCCTTCTCCAGTGCATGAAAGTGAAAAGTGA